>PDUO01000001.1:1233693-1555563 GCA_003008705.1 Pezicula radicicola | reverse complement strand
CGCTGAGCCCGCAATTGATGAGAGCCCTGCCCTGGAGAATAGCGCTGAGCCCGCAATTGATGAGAGCCCTGCCCTAGAGAATAACGCTGAGCCCGACAGTTGTGAAAAGGACACGCAAATCCAAAAGGACCAAGACGAGCCGGATGAAGAGCAAGAACTAGTGCAAGGAGCGAAAGTTCAAATGCAAGAAGAGGGCGGAGGTGGGCAAATTGAGAGACAGGAAGCACCGCCCATCCAGACCGAAGATATCCAAGACGATCCGATTGAAGAGCAAGAGGAGATTCAAGGAAGCTCGATTCAGACCCATGACGTACAGGACGAGCCAATACAAGAGCAGGGACAGGGCCCAATTGAAAGGCAAGAAGTAGTCCAGGACACACATGTCGAAGTTCGAGAGGTACGAGACAAGCGAACCCAAGAACAAGAACTATTTTTAGAACAGGAGCTAATACAAGACATACAGGAGGAACCGAAGGCGCACGAGGAGCTTCAAAATGCTCAAGATAAACCGATCGAAGAGCAAGAGGTTCAAGTCATACACGATAAATCAATCGAACAGCAGGAGTCAGCCCAGGACATACAAGACAAGCCGATCGAAGAGCAAGAGTTTCAAGATGTACAAGACAAGCCAGTCGAGCAGCAAGTGGAGGTTGAAGATGTACAAGACAAGCTAGTCGAGCAGCAAGAGGAGATTCAAGATGTTCAAGACAAGTCAATCGAGCCAATGATCGAAGATGAGGGTGTGATTGAAGAGTTACCTGCCTCGAACAAACAAGTCACCGACGAAGTTATTGAGCAAAGTCAATGCAAGCCCGAGATCCTGGCCGAGATGGAGGAAGAATCAACTCAACCATCAAATCAGCAGTCGAGTACAGAAGAGCCAGAACCACAAATCACTGACGAGACAGTCACACAAGATATGCCAAGCGAGCAAGCCCAGGAGATCGAAGCCGATTTAGTGGAGCCAGAACTCGTCATTGATGAGAAGCAAATTGAGTCAGAAGTAGCTTTGAAAGAAGAAATTTCCCAAGAGCCTGACAATTCGACTAATGAGATCATTCTGGAACAGCCCATTGATGATGGCTCCCAGCCTCCGACTGAAGAAGTAAAGGAGATCGGAGAGATTTCGGAAGAGCCAGGATTGATTCTTGAGAAAGAAGTTCTAGTCGAAGAGGCAGCTTCAAATACAGTTGAGGAGGGTGAAAACAAAGAAACTGGGCTTGAAGCCGAGCCCTCTTCAGACAATAATTTAGACGAACCAGGGCCAACCTCAACTGAAGGAAGCGAGCCAATCGTCGAAAATGAGAGTGTGATTGAAGAAGCTGATATCCCAGCCATACAAAAAAGTGAGCCAGTCGAGGCAGAACCTGCAATTGAAGAGGGAATTTCAGAGCAACCCATCGTTGACGAGACTCCCGCTGCTTTAGACCCAGGAGTCAATGGCGAGGTACCTGAGCAAGCCGAGAAGATCGGATCAACTAACCAGGAGGAGAGCAAGGGAATCGAGCTTGGAATCGAGCCGGAAAGCCAGGTGGTCGTTGATGAACCAGTTGCGACAGACTCAATCCAGCTTCCAAGTGATGAGGCTGAACAGGCGCCTGATTTGGACAAAGCTTCGGAGCCTGAGCACGCCACTAAAGAAATTCCAAAATCTGATCCCCAGGAAGACACCCCAGCCGTCCTTGAAAACGATGTAGTTGCGGGGGATCCGGATCAACGGCCAATAGAGGAGCCTAGCACGGAAAGTCCTGAGGTGATCAAAGAGGTTGAACAGAACGCCGCAACAGAGTCCGCCAACGCGGAGGCCATTCTAGCGACGCAAGAAACCGATAAATCGCTTGAGACTGTGCACGAGGCCCTAGCTCAGCCTGAAGATGAAAAGGGGCCTCCGCCGGCTTATACGGAAAATGCAGAGCCTCCTCCAGAGTCCGCGGTCGATGAGATTCAAGAAAAAGAAATCGAGCCTGCAGAAATTTTGAAAGAAGAGGTTGCCCAGGAACCTGAAAATTCAAACAGCGAAGAGGCCATTCCAGATAACCCTCAACCCTCAGAAGAAGCAGATCCTATTGTTGAGAAGAAAATCGAGCCTGAAGAAGCTTCGACAGAAGAGGTTGCCCAGGAATCTGAAAATTCAAACAGCGAAGAGGCCATTCCAGATAACCCTCAACCCTCAGAAGAAGCAGATCCTATTGTTGAGAAGAAAATCGAGCCTGAAGAAGCTTCGACAGAAGAGGTTGCCCAGGAATCTGAAAATTCAAACAGCGAAGAGGCCATTCCAGATAACCCTCAACCCTCAGAAGAAGCAGCTCCTATTGTTGAGAAGAAAATCGAGCCTGAAGAAGCTTCGAAAGAAGAGGTTGCCCAGGAATCTGAAAATTCAAATAGCGAAGAGGCTATTCCAGATAACCCTCAACTCTCAGAAGAAGCTTCGAAAGAAGAGATTGCCCAGGAACCTGAAAATTCAAACAGCGAAGAGGCCATTCTAGATAGCCCTCAGCTCTCAGAAGAAGCTTTAAAAGAAGAGATTACTCAGGAACCTGAAAATTCAAACATCGAAGAGGCTATTCCAGATAACCCTCAGCTCTTAGAAGAAGCTTCGAAAGAAGAGGTTACTCAGGAACCTGAAAATTCAAATAGCGAAGAGGCCATTCCAGATGACCCTCAGCCTCCGATTGAGGAAGCAAAGGGGATCCAAGAAACTCTCCCGATTGAAGCTGATCCAGCTCCAGAAGAGCAAGCTACCGAGTCTACTGGTGACGAACCTAAAGAAACAACAATTGCTGATGATCTTTTACCAGCGGCCGCAGTTGTCGCTGGAACACTGGCAGCAGGCGCAATAGTTGACGAGTTGACAGATGACAAACCCGCTGAAACAGAAGCGGTTGTCGACAAAGATATCGTGGAGGAGCCAGAGCAACTTGCTGAAGTTCCAGAGGAACCCGCAGTACTTGATACCTTACCTCCATCTCCGAAATCCGACAAGCGACCTTCGGCAAAGCATAGATCGTCCAGACATTCCACTCGGTCAAGCAAAGACAGCAGCTCAACTAAGGATGTGGCCGATGATTCTCATCACTCAAGATCCCATCGTAAGAGCCGTGACAGCTCACAGCCATCGCCAAAGTCTCAAAAGCCAAGTAGACATGACAGCGGGATGAGTATCGGTAGTACCGGTACATCTCACGGCAGAAAACAGCGGACACCCGAGGAGCAAATTGCACATGACAAACGTAAAGCTGAATACAAAGCAGCCAAAGCCAGAGCTGTTGCGGAGGCCGGAAGTGCCGTAGTAGATGAGCCCGCCAATTCTACAGCGCCACCCGTGCCCCAAACTAGATCCTCAAGGAGAACCAGCACTGCAAGATCTGTCACTTCTGGCGGGAGCAAGGATGAAATCAAAGAACCCCGACCAGGATTGTTGGCCTTGAAGGGAGAAAGTGTTCACAGGATGCCATTTATCGCTACCGCAGAGTCACACGTGCATGAGAGAACACAAGAAGTCCATACGGTGAAAATAATCGACCGTCCGAGATTCTCGATGGATGGGGAGAGGCCCAAGTATCTTGACGAGCGGAAGAAAACTCACTCTCACCATTCCTCCTCATCTTCTCAAAGGCGGGAGAAAGAGAAGGAGGCTGAGAGGAAGGAGGCCGAAAGGAAGGAAAAGGCGCGTGCTGAACGCGAGAAAGCCGACAAGGAAGCAAGACGTTCGAGAAGGGACACTGACAAGAAGATGCAGATTGCCCGTGACGAAGTTGCTGAGGCCTCGAGACGTCAAAGAGAGAAGGATGATGAAGACAGGAGGATCCGGCGAGAGGAACGGAGAAGGCGGCGTGAAGCTGAGGAGAGATCTGAGTCAAGGGAAGGTGGGAGGTCACACTCTCATTCTCATAGACACTCATCCAAGGACAAGGTCATCAAGGATAAGGTCGTCAAGGATAAGGGCCCTCTCAAGAGCTTGTGGTCTACTGCAAAGAGGGTCTTTGCTTGAAGAGATGATTGATGGTGATATACGACGTTTACGACTACGATTATATGTTTCATGTATGTTTTCGGTATGACTTATCTGGATGCGGTTTTGGATGCGGTTTGAATGGGGTTTTTCCATGACGAATATTCATTCATGTAGAATGCTATGGGGGATAGTAATAGGGCCCTGCGATTGAGCGTGCGCGTATTCGTTTGCTTGTTTTGGCCTTTACTTTTGCGGCCTTTACTTTTGTAACTTTTGATTTTCTAGTTTTTGGATTATTGCTAGCTTTTCCATCCTCTGATTTTTCTTGTATTTATTTGGCTACTTTTCTTATATATATTCGAAATGCATTTTTAACGTCTTTTCAAACAAGTAATAAAAGTCTTTAAGTCTTCGGTGACCAAATAATAGATAACAGGAACTATGTGACGATTTATATGCACAACGCTATCTATACAAACCAAGAAATATTCTATAGAATGCAGTCCCTGTTATGTGAGCATATAGCGTATCTTAAGAGTCTATAATAAAAATTACATAGGAGTATAAAGTCTTTTACTGTAGTGGTACACTTAATTTGAAAAACTTGATTTGAATAACTGACTTGATTTAAATAACAAACTTATTTGAGTAACCTACTTAACCTAACTCTCTTAACCCAAGGAACACTATTTCCATACTAATTGCTGCTATCCAAATAGCTATACGAGTGAGAGGATTAATAAAGAACACTCGCAAATCCTAAAGCTACTATTCTAGATAGTGCTATTATAGGATACACTTTCACTAACAAGGAATTCCACTAATTTCCTCTTAGAGATAATTTAGAACATAGACGATTTAAAGTGTACCTAAGCATCTAAACCCTTCCTCTCTTTCCAAGCCTTTAACGAAGCTGTCTTCTAATTCCTTTCTAATAAGATCCTCAGAATACTGTCAAAGAATTATTTGAGGGTCTGTTGTAACAATTGTAGTGAGTTTAGATAATATACTTAGCAATCAAGTATGATACAAACACAACAAAAAAGGAAAAATTATTATTTACACTTTAAGACATACTTAAACTTACATACTAAGGGAGTAGAACGGACACTGTGGAGCCAACCCTTGTGCTTTCTGTGATGCTGTAGAGAGTGTTAATATTCTTCGCAGTTAAAAAAGCACTGACGAGATAGGAATTGGGTTTATGTTGATCTTTTAAGGTGAAGTAATAATTAAGTCTTGAGTATTTTTGTGGTTCTATTATTCTTGATAAGTCACTTCTAGTCCTTCTAGTATCCTTGGGTTATCTAAAACCTGGCGCTGTTATCTCTAGGTAAAGGTTTACTATCCTATTACTAAGACAAAGGTTTGTACGCTTGTCGCTTAAGTATAGATAGAGCCATTTTGAACACTAGTCGACCGCCACTGTGTTATAACAAACTTATATGCTGTAAATTAAGCCTTGATATTATAGCATGCTATTCTTGAATTTGGAACGTATCAGTGGCTACTTGTAAATAAGAGGTGATGACACTGGGGAAAAAACGATCATTGCTGCTTGGCCATCAAAGATGTTCGCTGGTAGGAAGAAGTGGAGTTCTATGGGTTACTACCACTGACTTGCTCTCTTGCCTGCTGGATATGCTTGTTGTCCGTAGCAAGGTGTCACGGAAAAATGGGCCCTCCAGGGCCTATATATAGAGCTAATCTGGCCACTTCTCAGACTCCCTAATTCCTACAATAACACACCTTTTTGACCTGCTTTTTAACCTCTAAAAACGACCTTCTAGAGCCCGATTTCCTCCGCGACACAAGGTTGCTAAGTGTTAATGTTTACCATTCATTGAAGACTCCCTATCCAGAATCGAAATAAGTGGCGGTCGTTGAAATGGACAGATGAAGGGCACTGTGAACCTAGGCCGTATCTCAATAGGTTGCCTTAAGACTTCAGGCTGCTACAGGTACTGCTGTTTGTTCGAGTAATAAATATGACGACTGAATCCGATAACTTTCAATGGACTATCCAGAAAGTAACACTTTCTGTCTTGGGCCTTGCTACCATGCCACAATAGAATCATATGAGTGTTATACTTTCGCAAGGAATTACGATGAGAGAAGGCAGGTCCACTTCCAAAGACCCAAGCAGACGGATCCTTAAAGCACATTCGCAAGCCTTTCAATTGTCGACTGGGCACATCGATTCAATGCCGGAGGTTTCCCTTGTCCCGAAAACTGGATCTGCGGGTCTTTCGAACGTTGGCAGTATTTCTCTGAGGAGTCCCACGATACTCTCTTGCATGCAGATTAGTTGGCATCCCTCTCTATATCTATTAAAGCACCGAGGCAGGGCATCTTGGCCTTCATGTGACGATAAATATCTAAACTACAGTTCAACTTTCCAGGTTTAAGCTAGAGATAGCTTGGCCGTATAGTAGAGATTGGCGTGGCTGGTGCAGCTGGTTATAGTGGTGAAGTGTGTTGGCACGATGCGTTTCTGGGGAATCAAAGCGAAGTGACGAATCACTTCAAACTAAGGCGAAACAAATAAAATATGAACTATGGCTAACCCCGCACAGAGGCAGATTCACCATCATGCTGACCCAATCTGCCGGTAATAGTTCTTACATAGCTCGCAGGGCTTTGACAGTCAAGCATGAGTATCAAGTGCTTCGATGAGAGCTTGAGAGGACCGCGGAAGCTTCAACAGCCACTCGCATCGGGTTAAAGCTGCTGTCAATCTCAATGCTATAGAAAATACAGACTGATCTCAACCTCGGCATCCCGAAAAGCTTCATATTTTCAGCTGACGTTTTCATAGTTAGTCTCTCTGCTTGACCATGGTAGCCACTTAATTGAAACAACAGTCATGATGAGTTTGACTGCGGACAGAGAAATATATAAGAATAGAGAACGGCGCCTTGAGGGAGCTTGAAAATCATCAAGCTTCTCACAGCATCCAAACATAGCAACTATTAAAACTCCATTTTAAGCCTCGAAAATTTTGATACCAAATTCGAAATGGACAAAGTTCAGAAGAGCCTTAGCGACCTTGAGCGTAAGCTCACCAAGTCCAACAAGATTGTTAGCAAGGGAGACAAGATGTCACTGGGCGATGCTATCAAGCTGGGAAGAAAGAGCAACTCTATAGTCTCAACGATCAAGAAGGGAATCAAGGAATATGATGTTTGTCACTAAATTTGACCTGTCACCAGCCTTGACTAATGATAAAACTTTTAGGGCACCACCCCAACAGATGAGGAGAGCCAGAAGGTCATGGATAAGATGAGACATATAGTCAACCTCACTGAGACCCAGCTTAACCTGTTGGTTGAGAACAAGCCTACCTTCGAGAAGCTCCATGTTGGCGGTATGTATTATCTCTGAGCAAATGAGCATCATCTTGCTTTCTACGTGAACGAATTCTTGCTGATAATGAGATGTTAGGTCTGGTTAAGAAGAATATGGGCAAGAGCCAGGAAGCAAGCATGGAGCTTTCCAAGGTCATGCTGGAGAAGGCGCCAGCTCAGATGAAGGATGAGGCAAATGACCTGGAGAAGCATCGCGCTGCAGCCTTTGAGAAGGCTACTAGTGCTTTTGCCAACTCTGCTGGAGGAGAGGACCAAGCCGAGGGCGAAGACGACTCTGACTAGAGAGGGACTGGATGAAACGGAGCATGGTGATCTTGTATTTATCAAAAGGAAGGGATTGAATACGAGAGATAGCATGTTGACTTGTTCAGGTTGTTGAATTATGATTTTCTGGACTTTGACGAAGCGAATAACAGCCCCTCTTCGCTTTGTCTCGCTTGAAACAGCTGAATGTCAGCGTTTCTTTTTATAGAACTACAGTAAGCTCCCAGCAACCCAATTCAAACATTTTCCACGTGCTGCTGGGCAACAAACTTCTCCTGGTACTTGGCAACAATGTCGATCTGGTGGGTAAAAGTACTTCAACTTCAGAGCTGCAAACATACACCACAGTCATTCATTCGTTTCATTCGTTTCACAGTTAAGGAAAACAAAAACCTGTACTCCGTATCCTTATCGTATCTAACTAAAAGTGGGCGAAGTGATGAAGCAATGATCGGCGATATCCTTGTAGCCGCCCACCAAGCCTCTGTCACTCGCCGATCAACCAGCGACACGCGTGTATCGTAACAAAACATTCTCTATCTCTGGAGTACAAGTGACATCTTTGTAACCACAGCTTCATTATCCACTACACCCCTTCCATTAGTCCGCAATGCGACACTCCCATCGTTACTGATGCAGATAAATGCGTGCCAGTACATATGAGCGTCGCAAAGCTATCCATTGCGACCCCGATATTGCGACCCAGACATGGCGACGATTAACCTCGCGATTCCCTCAACGCCTGTTAAGGATGGCGGACAATCTTCAGAGCCGGAACTTGAGGAGAGAAACTTGCCTTTTCATAGACTACCTGATGAGATTATTGAACAGTGAGTGCTAGATTCTCTGCGAACCTCTGTTCTGTTCCCGACTAACTCTGTATACCAGAATCCTCGATTATACCTGCCCGAACTCCTTCGCATCTTTGCTGCTACTAAATAGAAGGTGGCGGGAGGTTGCGGATCGTTCATATCTTTATGCTCGACAGCTATCCAACTGCCCGTCGTACAGCGCTGCCCATCGCTCGAATACCCCTCCAGAAGGCGAAGACTGTTTGCCCCAGCTCCGGCGACTGTTCGCGCACGAAGTCAAACGCAATCTATTTGAAGCCTATCTGCGACCTCGAGAGACTGTCATAAACTTGGTTTCAACGTCTATAAGCTCTTCATCAGCTCCTGGGGGTGAAGCCTTCCACTTCAGCCTCTCCTCAAAGGGCCATTATGTTTTGGCATATAGTTCGTCTCGAATACACGTTATTGACGTGACAGCTCCGGAAATAGTAGTTAAACGGGAGCTCAAGATATTTCGAAGACCGGTAGCTTCGACAATCACAGATAATGGGTCCTTATTGGCAGTTCTCTCAACAGACCTCCAGGTCGACCTATATGACTTGACTGGGGAGCATCCAAAACATACACAAGCAGTTGCATTAGATCATACTCCGAGGACAATCGCACTCTCACCGACAGGCTCTATTCTAGCTGCCGCATATGATTCCGGGGTAGAAGTGTCATCTTTAGACCCAGGAGCCAGCATAGAGCGAAGATCAGTGAAGTGTTATGCCGTGGATTCATTATCATTTTCTGGTGATAGTACACAACTGCTTGGAACAACCTTACAATCACGAAATCCGAGCACGGTTGTTTTGACTGCACCTTATTACGATCCAGGAAGTTCCTTGCAAGAGGAAAGTGTCAGTGCATTATGGACGAATTCTCTTCTGTTTCCTAACCTTAGTCGAGACTGCAGTCATGCCGTTCTCCTCCCGAGTCATCTGGATGACGAGGCCAGTTGGACATTTACTTACGATCGAGTCTTTGAAACATTTAGAGCAGTCCGCATAGATGATCTACGCAATGGGACCACATATTTTACGGGTCCTACCGCAGAGTTTGGCTCTGTCTCTCACTTGCTGCCGTCAACCCTCCCCGCGGCAAGCGTTTCAGGCGATCTGGTCGCTGCGGGGTTTCAGGGTTCAATATGGCTTTATGGAGTTCCAGAAGACCTCGATGCCACGCCTAACATAAATAACGGGATGAACAGCAACGTTGAGAGTGAAGTCGGCACGCCTGTAAGTCCAATAGGTCGCCGAAATAGTGCCCCATCACTTCGTTCCATCAACAGACGACCAAGCACCAGCAGAACTCCACAGTGGCAACTCCTGTGTGATAAAGTCCGGAACACATTCATAGAAGGCAGGAAAATGGCCAATTTGGACGGTGTGAGTGCGATGACATGGGTCAGTGACTTTCCCAAGTCACATGGAGAGAGGCTCGTCGCAGTAGCACCTGGTGTTGGATCCCAATCGCCTGTAAGCGACGACGATGGGGTGTCACCGACCGATGGTGGACGCATTACGATTTTGGATTTCAAGTACGGCACGTCTGATGGCAGCAAAAGAGTTGTGACCGTGGAAGTTGGAGAAAAAGAACCCCAGGTATTGGAGGAAGAGCACAGAGACATGGACACTGAAGTGGCCATTGTTAGGAGAAGGACTGTGGCTCAGCGAGGGCGTGGGAACCGTATTGGTGTTGGCAACATTGGCCGATCTCCTACAAGTGCTTCCCGGGCCGTGCCGCCAGCAGTCCCACCGATGCCTGCTCTCCAGGATCTTGGTGATCCATATGAACCGCAGACCTCTCTGTCTTCGTCCAGGAGACCCAGTCAACAGGTGAACCTAAGCGATGGTGCAGATACTGCATCTGTGGATGATGAGGAAGAGGCCTTTGATGCTCCATACTCTCAGACCAGTCCTCGCTCAGGCACAACCCTACGCCGCGCTGCCACTGCGGCAGCCATAAATCGACGGCTGCATCCCCGAGCCGTTGCCCAAGAGCACATTCAATATCGTCGTGCAGATGGCAGACATGAGCATCCTCACGAAAGCGATGCAGATAATTGGGTACCACCGTAAGTCCTATTTATTATTCCCGGGAATAGAGATCCCAATAATGCGCGTGGTTTCCAAAACAATCATAGCTCGCGATGAAACATGTCGCGCAGCTTGAAGAATGATCGGAATAATGGCGATCTCTGCAATCTCTGTAGATCAAGCACGGCTAAGATAATTTACAGGCCTCCACCATATAGCAAGGATCCGATCCCGACACTGCCGGAACACTTACAAAGAGCGGTCCTCGCTGAAGCAGCAAGAAATCTGCAACAATCACAGCGTTCCCCGACTTCTGACCCTCCTGGCTTGGCGGGTCTTGGAAGCCTGAACCGCACTCTAACCACTTTCACTCTAGCTGGTGGTGAATCTCGCCAACGCACTTCGCTTCAGCGAACGTTAAGTGATTCCACAACAAGGACTACACGCAGCTCCTCCATTGATGAAGACGTCTATCGGCCAGTAACTAGCCCTGTGACTGTCACTTTTGATGATATTTATGATGTTTCACCCCCTGGCACACCTCAACCGACACGTCGCGAAACATCCAGAATTCAACAACTCATACCCAGAAGGCCTGTAGGCTCTGGAGCTGCTAGCTCTCCAGCATTTGCACCAAATCCAGCTATGAGAGCAACTGTACAACAACCAGTATCCATAATCCCGCCAATGACGACCGACACGCTGGGTCGACGTACGGTCAGTTGGGAGGACTCGACAGGACCGATTGGGGAGCCTTTAGGGGGTGAAGAGACATCTACTCTAAGTAAAAGACTGACGAGGGACCGCATGGACCAAGCACTGCCACCGCCGCCAAATGATGAACATCACCTCACTTCACCACCACCGACGACGGAGGGACTACTGGACGAAGCAAACAACATGCCAAAACTGCAGGCATCACCACCACAACCCAAGCGAAGCGAAACTGCCCCAATACCGGCACGTGTTGTTGAAGAGCCTTTGTCAATACCAAAGCGGAGCGACACTGCCCCAGTGCTTACTTCACAGTCACAGAGTAGACCGCTTTCGCCAAGTTTGGAGTCTGTTGGTATGCCAAGTGCAGACCAATTGGCGCGTCTTAATAGCCGTACAGGACGTCCTCCTAGAAGCGTACTTGCCAATCCCTCTCAACGTCGCTCTATCTCTGGTCCTCATACTCCGTCCCGGTTCACTATCGGGAGTGGAGTTCAACAATCTAGACATCGCTCAGTTTCGGATCCTAGGCAACGCCCTTTTGCTGCAAACAATAGTCCCGTTCGAAATGGTCAAACTCCACGTCTTACGCCAGATCAGGCTTTTAGGTCAACGCCACCTCGAGCTGCTGTTGGAGCGCATGGATCTCCCGCACGTTTGAATAATGGTTCTCGTCTGACTCATTCGTCCTCGCTATCCCATGGACGCTATCCACCATCAACCTCTCCCTCTCGACGTGGAAGCCAGGGTAGCATTTCTAGTCGGCACAATGAACCAGCATCACCAGGGCCGAGACCGCCCATGGCGCGGCTAGAAACGATTCGTAGTGTATCGTCTGCTGGAGAGCCATCTCCATTCTTTAATCCCAAGCCCATGACACTAGGCAGAACACAAAGCCGAGTCGAGAAGAACTCCGCGAAAAATATCAAGGATGCCAAGAAGAAAGGATGGAGAGCAAGTATGAGAAAAGAGAAAAGTAAGCCAAAGGCACGTGAGGCGGTGGCCGATATAGACTGGACGAGTGATCCTAGTGAGGGTGCCGATGTAAAAGGAAAAGATGACAAGAAATGTGTTATTATGTGAATGGTTTTGTATTAGAATGAGTACTGCATAGCGAGGAAGGAAAACTTGGGTCCCACAGAGAGTCCGGATATTTATTTTGTCTAGCTTTTCAGCATTTACTTTGTTTAATTAATTCAATAGCCATAATAGAGCTAACTAAATTCGATCAACTTTCAGATCCGAATGGGCTCCTGATATATGAACGGTGCTAAAAATGATATTTGAACTTATTTAAGTAACTCGCATCATTTAGGTAACTCAGTACTCACTTCATTTGGGTAACTCAGCTAGAGGATTTTTGTCTTGTTTAATCTGTTAATTTACTAGCTCGTTGTCGGACTAGGGCTACTCTTCGTTCTCATCCAATAATATCACGACGACGACGAGGACTGCTGCTATTGGACAGAAACAACTCGAAAGCGGCCGACAGCGACGCGCAACGAACCAAATCGACGCCAAAAGGGCGAATTTTCAGATACGCAACAAAGCGATTTTGAATCGACTATAAATCTCGTGACTTTCGGGAAATCTGTTTATCCGATGATCCGTAATTATTTTGAAGCAGGACAGATGAAGGGCAGAAAAGAAAGGGAAATTAGGGAATTCCGGAACACCACACACAATGAGCATATCATAGCGAATGTCCCTGGGAAGTCGAATATCGAATCGAGGCAAGGCCGCTGTAGCATCCGCTTGTCTCGCCTCCTCTGCTCCCAGGGAACCATTACTGTTCCTCTACCCTCTCTGGGCTCGAAAATCTTCAACATCAACTCAAACCCCAACGAGTCCGTCGCAGCGAAAAGCTCACATCCGTTTGCCTTCGCCTTCCCAAAATGGTGATAACGAGCACGCGTCTGCTGTACCATCCAAACGTGTTTACATACGATTTAAAAAGACCAAAAAGGATGGGCCAACGTTAGAGGCAAGAGGATCTCGTAATGCGAAGTCTGAACTTGTGAGATTCACAACACCGAAGGCTTCTGTATTGCGAAAACTATTCTCAGTTCGACAGAGCGCTGAGGCAACGGCTCTGTATAATCTCAGGAGGAGGAAAGCCTACCAGGAAGCACGTCGAATCCAAAGAGGCGCTGATTTGCCGGACTGGCGCGTCATTCTCGCGACATTGTTAGAGCATACACCAGATGCGGGAAGGTGGCTGGAAAAGGCAGTGAGTATATTGGTGCCTGGCAATGCAGCCGAAGAACTTATCCTTGGGGTGGACGACAACCTATGGACCATTGTTTACCAGCATGGCTGTTCTATTGCCTTTCAGTCGCAGGAGCAGGAGACTTTAGACCGTCGGTTCTTCTTGTCGGGGCCCATAAATGGGATTGTCAAGACTGCCGGGGCTATATTGGAGGTTGCCCCAAACGTATTAATCGAATCCACGACCAACGATTTCGATATTCCAGCTCAAATTTCTGACACGAAGACGAAAAGCGATCCTACTCAAATAGTAACGGTAGCTGAGCACGCGAATCCTATTTTAGAAGCGAAGAGAAACTCAAGAGTCCGAAGGAGTATGGTCGAGCGCCGGGTCAAGTTCCTTATGACAATGAATGCAGCCGAAGTTCCACGGCCAGAAATTTGGACGGTATCTTCCTTCAACGACTTTGTTCAGTATTTGACATCGGCGGAAATGCCGAACCATCTACATCGTTTAATGTATGATCAGAGGAAAGACCATATAGAGACTGTTATCGAAGTCTTATCGAGCATCTTCACCGATCCTAAATGCAGGCACGCAATATCTCGAAAAGCATACAATGCGGCGATGCAATACTTTGTTAAGACCAATCGGATTGCTGATGCTAGATGTCTGTTCGTTCACATGGAGATTATCAAATTCCCAATGGATGTGGAGACGTTCAACATATTGCTACGTGGAGCTGCCAAAAATAATGACCTATCCAACTTCCAGCTGATCCTAAATCTCATGTTGAGGCGGAACCATACTCCAAATGCCGACACCTTCGTAGCCTTTATGCGAGTATTCACGGACATTCGAATTAAATCATATATTGTTTCAGCAATGGATAAAAAGCAGCTTCTCAATCACAAATCGGCGTTAAAGGAGGCTTGCGAGTGCCTCGTCATGGATGAGATTGAACTATCTCTGCAGAACAACCAGACGGAGGAGAAATTTATGACACAAATGGACTCCCGCTATGGACCAGACTGGCTTACTGTTGCGAGTGGGAATCGTATAATCCATGCCCTTGGGAGTAGATGGCTAATATCTCGCTGCTGGGCTTTTGTCATGGAAATGAAAGCACGCTTTATTGAGCCTGACAACGTCTCGCTGAACACAATACTGAATCACTGCAAGCATATGAAGAACTTGGAAGGCGCCGTCGAGGTTATAAAGAACTGGCCTGAGGATGCACAGCTCGGCTTACCGCTGGACCAGATGTCGTATCACGCTTTATTTGAGATGGCTTGGCGTCTCCGAATGCATAACGTTGCCAGAGTTGTGTGGAAATATGCCTGCTTAAATGTTGCTACAACAGCGAGGATGAGAACCCTTGTCTACAACAGCGTGAAGGTAGGCGTGGGCCTGAATATGGTTCCCAGCCGAGGTCTCACAAGACGGATTCGATCAACGTCAAAGCCTACGCAATCTGAACTGGTCGCGGAGGGCAATGAGGATTACCAGCGCCTTCTTGAAGCAGTCGCGGAGACAATGGATCAAACTAGTGACAACCCGTCGGCTGTGGAATCAGAAAAACACCCGGAATTATTAGCAGAGCTCGCAGTTATTGAAGAAAACACGACGATGATATCTTCTGAGATCAGGCTATTGTCGCCTTCTAGCACTGAGCTCAACCACTTTGGACACGTTTCTAACCCTAACAACGTCGCCAAAATGTTCAATCGTACTGCAGGCCTCTTTATAACTGGTATCGATTTCTTCACCACCCATCCCATGGAATGTAAGGCTCTGTACCTTGAGACTACATCCTCATTACCTTCGAGCGCATTTATTCCCTCAAGCCCACCACTTTTCCAGCGTGGAAAACAGCATTCTACCCTCTATCCACGTATAGCACAAGCTCCATCTCTGGGCAGTATTATGGCATCAACACTCTCCACCGTTCATCTCGCCGAACCTCAACCCGTAGGAGAAGGTACTTCGAATTGGTCTGGTTTTAATAAGTTCGAGAAGATTTCCGTTGTGCAGCGCCAGATGGAAAGGGATCGCGCGGTCTGGCAAAACTGGCAACCTGCAAAAGACTTCAAGGAGGACCTCGAAGACGCATATAAAAGAGACATGGAATGGAGAGAACTGGAGAATTTCGAGGATGCGAGGAGTTTGGATTGGATGCTGGAGAGAAAGGTGGACGTTTTCGTAGAGAGAAGGGGCTCGCATCAGTTTATAAAACGGTGGTCTTAGGGATGGTTGTAAGAGGTAGGCCAATGATGTATAATGTTAGATATCAAGCGCGTGTAGAGTATAGGCTTAACTGTATCAATGTACAATAGATAAGATTCTAGCCTCTGGTACATGTACTTCGTACCTCGTATCACAGCTATAACAAGATTAAAGAGTAAGTATACAACCTATATAGTAGAACAGTTTGTAATCTATTTGATTTGAGTTACTTGACTTGGTAAAGAACACGACGTCAGTTTACTTGTTCTAGCGATTTAAGACTTAACTAGAGCACGCTGAAACTAACTTGACTTGAGTAACTTCAGGTTTTGAGTAACTGACTTATTTTGGATAACTCATCTAACGATATGAGTAAGTAGGACGCTGTTGCATTTCTACGTACTTTGCACTTTACAACCTACCTAAACTGGTAAATAATTGTTTAAATCTTGAAAAGAACCTTCAACTTGCATGTAAGATCATATCTCACAAAGCAATTAATACGGCAGTCTCCTTGTAACTACTACAACTTAAAATAAAAAGACGCCTCTGCTTGGTTGAGATAACACGAAATCACGTGATATAACCGTGACTTTCGTGATTCGCGTTTGGATCGACGCGACTTTGCGACCTGAGGTCCGCCACGCTCCATACCCCGCGCATCTCCAAAGGCCACAGGAGCCCCAATAATGCGATTGCACTTGCTCGAGCAATGTCTACTTCCGATGATGACGAATATGGTAGTATGCCGGACGAGGACTTAATCGAACTGGAAAGTCAGGCCTCGCAACAACCTCCTTCGCAGACCTTACCTCAGCTGCCTCCGCTCAAACGACGAAGAATTAGCTCACCCATTGAGGACGAAGATGAAATATCTGAAGATAAGACACTAGCTAGACGTCGCCGAAGGTCTCGTGATTTGAATGAGAGCGAGAATGAGGTGGAGGAGGCGGAGGAACAGAAGTCCAAGCAGAAAAGAGAAAAATACAAGATACTCATACATGGAGAAGGACGGGAGGCTCCTAAGGCGATAATCGTTGGGGCAACACAGGCAGATAGTTTGCCAGATTCTAGTCCCTCCCGGATACGAGGGCCGATATACAAAAGACCGCGACCCGAAGCTCCCAAAACTGCAGTAATTTCTGCTACTCAGCGACGTCCAACCGCTCCCTTGGACCCATCCCAAAGGACTTTGTCGTTCGCAAGGACAAATAGTGGCATATCACAGCAGGAAAGGGATGAAGTTGAGGCTGAACTTCTTGACCTACCCTCAGATGCATTTTCTTCATCTCCGGAAAGTGCATTCGCCTCAAAACGACCTACTGCAAATGGTTTATCTTCGTCTTTCGGTACGCAGCCCCCCCAGCAGCGTATTGCTGCACCTCAAACTGGCCTTCGGCAAACGACACTGTTCGGAGGCCGTGCTTCGCAAGCTGAAGTACCTCCGTCACAGGTTGGCAAGGTGCACAACTATCGAGTTGATATGCCTCCGGAGATTCCTACCCAACACGTCTTGGACTATGAAGCGCTGAAAACTTGGGTGTATCCGACCAATTTGGGAGAGATTCGTGATTACCAGTACAGCATTGTTAAGAATGGCCTGTTCAATAATCTCCTTGTGGCATTGCCGACTGGTCTTGGTAAGACATTCATAGCTGCAACAATTATGTTTAATTACTTTCGTTGGACTAAGGATGCTAAGATTATATTTGTGGCTCCAACTAAACCACTTGTTTCCCAACAGGTTGAGGCATGCTTCAACATTGTTGGTATACCAAGATCTGTAACGGTAATGCTCACTGGAGAGATAGAGAAGTCATTGCGTGCCGAGGAATGGCTCGAGAAACGGGTCTTTTTCATGACCCCTCAGACTCTTGAGAACGACTTGAAGTACGGCTATGCGGATCCAAAAAAGATTGTCCTTCTTGTGGTAGATGAAGCACATCGTGCAACTGGCACTTACGCTTACGTCAATGTTGTCAAATTCCTGCGCCAGTTTAACAAAAGTTTTCGCGTTCTGGCATTGACCGCAACACCAGGAGCCAAGGTGGAGAAAATCCAAGAGGTCATTGATTCTCTTGAGATATCGAAGGTGGAGATTCGGACGGAGGAATCCATCGATATTCAACAGTTCGTCCACAGACGAGATATTGAACAAATTGTCCTTGATCCTTCAGAGGAAATGGTTATGATCTACGAACTATACAGCAAAGCGCTCCAGCCACTCGTGAATATACTTTGTTCCCAAAACTCTTTTTACAACAAAGATCCGATGGCACTCACGCCTTATGGTATGATTCAAGCTAAAGCAAGCTGGGTCAAATCTGACGCAGGGAGAAATGCAAACCAAGGAACCAAGTATATGATGTACACTCTGTTCACCATTCTCGGCAGCCTGGCACACGGAATTAAGATGCTCCATTTTCATGGCATCGGACCATTCTTTGCGACGGTGAAGGAATTTCGTCAAGAGGCTGAAGGCAAAGGCGAGAAGGGGTCAAAGTATAAAAAACAGATTGTCGATTGTCCCGAGTTTAAGCAGATGATGGACCGAATTCAGATGTGGCTTAACAAGGATGACTTTGTTGGCCATCCAAAAATGACTTACTTGTGTGACACAGTTTTGAATCATTTCTTAGATGCTGGAGAAGGGCGACTTGGACAAGATGCTCCCCCATCCAGCACACGAATCATTGTATTTTCCGAATATCGAGATAGTGCTGAGGAAATTACCCGCGTTCTAAATAGACATGGCCCTATGGTGAGAGCCTCTGTCTTTGTTGGTCAGGCGGACTCGAAACGTTCTGCGGGCATGAACCAAGCGGCACAACAAGAGACTATTCGAAAGTTTAAGACAGGGACCTTTAATGTCTTAGTCGCAACATCCATTGGCGAGGAAGGCTTAGATATTGGCCAGGTCGATCTCATTGTGTGTTATGATTCTTCGGCTTCGCCAATTCGTATGCTACAACGAATGGGCCGGACAGGGAGAAAGAGAGCAGGCAAAATCGTTCTTCTATTATTGCGAGGCAAGGAAGAACAGTCATTCGCTAAGTCCAAGGACAATTATGAGAAGATGCAGCAGGAGATCACTTCAGGCGCGAGGTTAACGCTAAGACATGATCTTTCTGCGCGTATCATTCCCAGAGACATCAAGCCCATTCTTGAGAAACGAGTAATTGAGATTCCTATCGAAAATACTCAGGATCCTTCAATGCCAGAACCAAAAAGACGAGGGAGAGGTGCTGCCAAAAAGGCACCAAAAAAGAAATTTCACATGCCTGATGGTGTAGAGACTGGTTTTCGAAAGGCTTCTAAGTTGTCGAAGGATGGAACGTCTTTGACACGCTTCGGCATCACACGGAAACCTCGCGAGGCTGCGAAAATACAATTAGCAGCAATTCCTGAATTGGAATCTATATTATTAAGTCCAGAAGAAGAAGAGAACTTTCACAGAAACTACCTTTTGATATCTGGCGCAGATGTACAGGAAGTGGAGATGCCTAACGTTACTTCTCAAACCGCTGCTCAGCGTCGTCTGTCCATCACAGTCAATGTCCCACACGGTCGGCTTACAAAAAGTTGTGTTCGACTCTTCAAGACTTTGGCGGAGTCCCAAGTGCCCGAAGACCGCGATATAAAACCTTATGGAGATGAAGCACCAATTGACTACAGTTGGAGCCCGCCTCCAGCACTTGTCGAGGAAGTCAAGAAATCTAAAACGGCCGCCAAGGCAAGGAAGTCTATACCGGCAGCTCGAAAACAGAACGCAGTCATGCCACTCAGTGAGAGCGATGAGGAAGCCGACGTTCGTGAAGCCCCAGCACGAAAGAAGACTCGGAAACACCGTCGTGCACGCCTTCGTGAAAGTGAAGACGAGGGTGAATCTATCGACAAAAGCGATACTGAGGAGGCATCCGGTGATGAGTCTGAGGACGTGGGAAGCTTGAAAGACTTCCTTGCGAGCGAAGACCCAACAATAACTCGTACATCTACGGCGACAGTGGCATCATCGCCCGTTGTGCAATCAAAAGAAAAGCTCTTCTTCGAGCCTACCCAGTTTACAGCTACACAAGATACGAACGATGATATGCCTGATATAGGAGATTTACTTAGTATCAAGCAGAAGCCTACTAAGAATCTAGATTTGGCGTTGAGTAGTGACGAAGACATATCTGATAGGGAAGCAACACCTATTGCTACGAAGAAGATTCTTGTGGCAAAAGCAGGGAAAGATATCAGGATTGATAGCGATAGGGATATATCTGATAGTGAAGAGCCAATAAAACCGGCGAAAGCAAAGCCTTTTGCACGGCCACGACCGCTAGATATCAGCAGCGATGAGGACGACGACGACGAAATTTCCGACGAAGAGCCAATTCCCAGTACCAGGACCAAATCTTCTGGTCGGACGTTACCAGAAGATTCGGACGAGGATGTGCGCCCTATAACAGGGCGCAAGAAGAGAAGGACAGTTGTGGAGGATGACGATAGTGACGAGTGATGATGTATCTTTTGTAAATTGGCAGCATAGCGTTGGAGTTTTAAGTCAAAAGCTTGCGTGGACAAGCATGGGATTTTTTTGATGGGAGTTTGAAAGTGGGAGATTTGGATAGGTACAAGTGTCATGACAATTATTAAAATATTGGGGCTGATGAAGTGCTCACTCACCCTTTAATTTGAAGTTTGCTGCATATTTCGTGCTTTATTGCTTTCGTGCTTGCTCTTTCCCTTAGTTTTAGTCAAGGAGGATTTGTATGCAGAGTAATCAATATGCACATTCTACTGCTTCTTCCGATTGGGGTCAAGGTTGAGGAAGGATTAGCTTTGGCATAGTTGCATACGATGATATTACCCTCCCTTTTCTCACTAGCTGGTAAGATATCAAACAAGAATAAGCTTTGCTCACCGAGAATGTCTACTCGGTCGTCAGGATCTTCATCTTTTGGTTGGAGTATGAGTGATGCCGCAGTCATGCATATTGTTGCCTACCCCCCTCGTCTGCCTAACTCACACAGCCTCGCATAGCCAGCGTCTCTTCAACCATCTACTGAATATAAGTTCTGAACAAACAACCCCGAAAGAAAACAACTGCAGCATCTCTTTGAGATTTATCCACCTTCGAATCATTCTTCAGAGTCCACCAGAACAATAGCCATGGGTGATTACGGCACAACAGACGAGATGAGTCCCGCCACTACAAGTCTCCAACAAGTCTTCGCAGGCTTCAAAGATCACTTCAACGGCAATCGAATATCAACCGAACTCACCATACTCGAGCTGCTTAAAAAGTGCCACCTCGAATCTCACATCACCTGTACCTCCCAAGCAAAATGCGATCTCCTCGGTTACGCCACAGCCGGAAATGCCACAGCAACTTTAGACTTCGACGAAGCCCTCGATGCAACTCGTTCATACAAGGCTCCCAAAGGATCACGTCTACAAAACAAGAATGGTTTTCTGAAGGATCATATCCGATTTGGTCGATGGCGGTATACTTGGGAGAGGTCTGATTTTCTGGTTTATGAGATTGAGTATACCGAATTTTCACGTCCCACCAAACTCTACTATATACTTGCTCCTCGAACTGAAGACGGGATTTCCAAGAAGAACGATGTCCGCACCGATGAACTTCTCTTAGCTATAGGTGCATGGAGTAGCGAACTACACGAAGAAATCTTTGTCTTTGACGATGGTTTCTGGAGCAAGAATCATGAGCTCTGGCAAAGTGTTCAGGATTCAACATGGGACGAAGTAATTCTCAATCGCGACATGAAAAACAATCTCATCCAGGACGTATCCGGATTCTTCGACAATCAACAACTGTACAAGAGATTAGCCGTGCCTTGGAAACGCGGCTTAATCTTCCACGGAGTTCCAGGAAATGGAAAAACGATTTCGATTAAGGCACTCATTAATGCTTTATATGCACGTTCTGAACCGGTTCCTTCACTCTACGTGAAATCGCTTGATGCGTGTCAGGGCGAAAAACATTCTATCCGTAGTATTTTCGCGCAAGCTCGTCTCATGGCTCCCTGTCTTTTGATCTTCGAAGATCTAGATAGTCTAGTAGGAGACAAAATACGAAGTTACTTCCTCAATGAAGTAGATGGACTCGAATCCAACGACGGAATCCTCATGATCGGATCCACAAATCATCTCGATGCTTTGGATCCTGCAATCTCCAAACGTCCAAGTCGTTTCGATCGGAAATACCACTTCAAGATTCCGGATCAGGAGGAGAGGACTGAGTATTGTCAGTTTTGGAGACGGAAATTGGAGGGTAGTGAGATGGTTGAATTTGGGGAGGAACTTTGTCCTATTATTGCGAGGATTACGGAGGGTTTTAGCTTCGCTTATTTGAAGGAACTTTTTGTTATTGCACTTTTGACTATTGCTCGTGGTGGAGGGTATGACGAAGAAACGGAGGAGGTTGTTATTATTGCGAAGGAAGAAGCGTTGCAGAGCGAGGATACAAGTGGTGAAAAGACGACTACAGAAGGTTTTGAAGGCGTTCATGACTCAACAACTTCCACAGACTCCGCGGCGCCAAAGAAGAGAGTCGTGCCAGAAGTTGAGATTCCCGAGTCTCTGAAGGATAATATTCTTTTGAAGGTCATTCGATCGCAAACCAAGATGTTGCTGGATGAGATGGACAACACCAAGGAGGAAGACTTTCCTTCTTCGAAGACATCGGCGGGTGTGACTTCAAAACCGAGAATAAGACGCAACGTACATGCCATTCGACTTGCAAGAGGCTGATCTAGCCATTAGCTTATGGTTATGAGCTTTGGAATTGGAAACTTTTGACGACTGTCAGTTTGTACTATGTTGTCTTCTATGATCTGTTTTTTTTACTTTCTGTGGTTAGCATGAACACATAAAATCAATGCGTACCATATATTGAACTTCTTTTGGCTAGTTAAATCATGTCAGTTACTCAAAATTAGCGACCTTTCGGCTTTAAGAGTTTACACCGAAGATGCAAAAGAATGTCACTGCCAGCAGCTGATTGGTCACAATCCCTTTTTCTTAGCGAGGTAGATCATTTCGAGGCGATTTGGGGACTACTTGTTCCTCGACATTTTCATATTTATATCACAATAATTTCTGGTTCTTCTTTCCTACTTTATATACTTCTTAGAAGTTTATTGAACCCCCCAAACTTAACATAAGCTTCGAATACAATCCAATTCATCTTTCTTTATTCCCTAAAAGGAAATCATAGTGAAACTCAAGAATCGAAGACCGTTTTAGCGAAGAGTTCTTAACCATATCAGTTCCATTCAATCGATTCTCAAGTTCAGTTAAACTACTTTCGCAATGCTAACCATCCTCCCATCCGAAGATGTCGATGTCATTACCAATTCCTCTAAGAATCACAAGATTACCCAAATCTCACCCTCAGCCTCAGACGTAGAAAAGCAACAACAACAAATCATCTCAAACTCGCCAACCCAATCCACAACCGCTAAAACATCAGCATTCAAAAGTCTAGGTCTCCTTGATCGTTTCTTGGCATTATGGATATTCTTAGCTATGTTAATCGGAATACTATTGGGTAATTTTGTTGAGGAGACTGGACCTGCTTTACAGAAGGGAAAGTTTGTTGGGGTTTCTGTTCCTATTGGTATGTTTGTGTTTGTGTTTTTGTACATTGCACTTTTTTTTCTTTTCTTTTTTTTCTTTGTCCTCTCTCTCAAAGATTGGTTTTTGGTGTGGATGATGGATATTATTATGTAAATCTACTGATGATATTGTCCGTATAGCGGTAGGATTATTAGTAATGATGTATCCTATTCTATGTAAAGTCAAATTCGAGACTCTACATCGTGTTTTCGTCACCAAAGAAATCTGGAGACATATTATTTTTAGTGTGGTTGTTAATTGGATTATTGCTCCTTTACTTATGGTAATAAATAAACCTACCTACCTACCCTTTTTCGCGATTATAAAATTGTGTATGATTTTGTTTTCTGATATATGAGTTGTGATTTATTAGTTAGGGTTATCATGGGCTTTCTTACCTGATAAACAGGGTTTGAGAGAAGGTCTTATATTAGTTGGTTTGGCTAGATGTATAGCAATGGTTCGTTTCTCTCTTGTCCCTCCCTTCCTTCCTTCCTTTTACAGATTAGATTTCAGGCGACTAAAATTGAATTGAATTGGAAAAATATAGGTTCTTATATGGACCGGTTTAGCGGGAGGAGATAACGAATACTGCGCCATCCTCGTAGCCCTAAACTCACTCCTCCAAATGATCCTCTACGCACCGCTCGCCCTCCTCTTCATAAGCATAATAAGCAAAGACCAAGAAAACAGAACAAACGAAATCGCCTACACAACAGTAGCAAAAAGCGTAGCCGTATTCCTAGGAATCCCACTCTTAGCAGCAATCCTAACAAGAATAACCCTCCTAAAACTCAGCACCCCAAAATTCTACAATCAAAAATTTCTACATTGGATATCACCCTTCTCACTACTCGGTCTACTTTTCACGATCTTAGTACTCTTTGCATCACAAGGCCGACAAGTAATTCATCAGATCATATCAGTTCTAAGAGTAGCAGCACCTCTAATTGTCTATTTCGGGATTATATTTTTTGTCACGTTGGGGATTTGTAGGAGATTTGGGTATGGGTATGGGATTTCTTGTACGCAAAGTTTTACGGCTGCTAGTAATAATTTTGAATTGGCTATTGCTGTTGCGGTGAGTACTTATGGGGTTGATTCTGATCAGGCTCTGGCTGCTACGGTGGGCCCGTTGATTGAGGTTCCGGTTTTGCTGGGCTTGGTTTTTGTGTGTAGGTGGGTTGGGGGGAGGTGGGGGTGGAGGGATTGAGTGGGAGTTCTTGGGTTGTGGGAGGAGTATGGGTGATTGGTGGAAATGCTGAGATGTGTCTTGGGGGATTTTAGTCAGGGTTGGTGGCTTCATCTGAGTGTTTGAAATTGAAGTTATAGAGGAGTATAGTAGTTCAATTAAGTATACTATTTGTTGACTTCCTAGGTAATTGACTAGATTAAGTAACTTATTTGATTTAAGTAACCAACTTGATTTAAGTAACTAACTTGATTTGATATCGTTCCCTGTATTCTGCTGAGATCTGGTGGATGTTTCATAATGGCGAATCAGATTCAGTCTTGTTGATCAAAGGCATCAGAAGGTTAGGACCAAAGTCTTGCCCCTCTAAAGTGTCCACATTGACACCATATCTGCATTCTTTGAGTTCATCAATATTTGCAAACCTGTAACTGCGCGTTTCTATTACTTCTATTAGTTTCAAAGGCCTAAGCGTCGAAGGTTTTATACATACCGCAAGTCTGAAATCGTGTACCTTGAGCAAGGAAAGTAATGAATCCTCTATGAGTGACCAAAGCAATGTGCTTGTGCACTTTTGTAAGCTCTCTCAGCTTCTTTCGTGCACTCTCTGCCCGAGCAACAGCACCTTCGATAGTGTGGGTCTCGTAATCCCACTCGGCATGACAGTTACTGAAGTCGAATTCTGGAAATCTTGCCATCAGATCTGCTTTCGCAACACCCTTGTTACAAATGGCATCATGTGCTTCACGTAATTCTGGCCATACTTGCACTTTAACAGATGGATTTGGTCCTGAAATGAGAGGTCCAAAAGCTAGAAGAGCCGTCTGCATGGTTCGGGTCATTGGAGAGACGATGACGATGTCTGGAATGCCCTCAATAGAAATTTGGCTGGCTTCTGATTGTCCCTTATACGTGAGTGGTGGGTCTGGAAAAGAATAATTTCGATCGATACTGTTACAGTCAGCTACCCTTGTTAAAGGTCGTCTGGGATTGAGATTTGAAATGCTTACTTGTGAAGCGATTCTCCATGGCGTAGAATAGTAATTACACTTTCGTTGGGTGAAATATCCCTGTTAGACATTGACTTGATGTAAGAGAAGACTGCTACTGTACGAAATGGGGAATGGGCCTCGAAGAGCTACCTGGTCGTGATACGAATCAAGTAAGTTACTCAAATCAAGTGATTTACTCGAACATAAGGTACAGTACATACCAATGAATTGTGAATGAGACTAGAGTCATCTTACTAGTTTATATAGCTAACCTAAGGTGGAATTAAACAATCACGTGATATAAAGTGTCGGAAGAACAAATCATCCTAGCGCCCCACCATCATTCCGGCGCTAGTGAATTTTGTATAAAACTTCGGTTTCTCTCTTAGAACTCTTCTTTTCTTCTTCGTGCGGCGACGCGACTTCTCCGTGTTGCTCAAACATCCCGAACCTGCGTGAAAGCGTTGGATCGTCTATGGTGCCTACCTGAGTGTCTGTCGCGTCACAGAGAAAACCCTAATTGCAAAGACGACCGTACCACTTGGAGCCTCGAACTGTGTTCGCCGCCTGCGATTTGTCTTAACGGGCTCGTGGGCTGGCAGGGTTCGAGGTTGGATGGCGGGTCGAACATAATTTACGAGATGGAAGTAGAGTTTTAGAGGAACACTGAACAGAACAGTGGATTCTAACGATATGATATTGGAATGTAGGAAGGTGGACCCGCAATCACGAGAAATTTTCAGAAACAGGGTAAATTGTTTTCAAAGTTTTTAGTTCTGTCCGCTCTTTGCAAGACATCTCAAACTACGTGTGGAAGATTAGGTCTTTGTGAACTGCTAACCATGCATGCCTGCAAAACGCCAGCTATGTCTTGACTTTAGTCATGTTTTCATCGCCTTCATCCTGAGGGATGATTACTCTCCATGCTCGTCGCCAATCTTCTCTAGCTTTCCCAATTCTCTTTTCTCACCGGTCTCACCAATTAATCTGATTCTGTCTACGCGCACCCTTTCGCCCTCTCCATCACCATCCACGATGAATAGCACCAAACTTGTGACATTCTGGAATTTGACGAAGCGGAGAGGGATAGTTGCCGTGCCAGTTGTGTCCCAATCCTTCTCTGAGAGTGTAATTGTCTGGGTGGCTGGAATATCCTCTGCTTCCTCGAAGCCAAGAATGTGGGGGCGGTTGGGATATATTTGGATAGTCTTTGGTCGCATTGGTACCTCATCGTCTTCGGCCGATGGTGGTAAAGATGTGATCTACAAGGGCACAAGTTAATATCTATTGACGGCAATGAATCAAAATGGTTCTTTCTTGACATACCTGAATTGTGTGTACCTTCAGCATAGCTTGGAAAGGCAAGAACATCATCAGCTGTTCATCAGTATCACTCTCGACCCAATCCTTTGTCTTGCTGTCTGCCTTTCCCTTCTGCAATCCACTAGGCTTGCCTCCATCGAACAGGACTCTGACTCCTCCAAACTCGCTATCTGCATTGAGAAGCTCTAGGCCTTTGACGTCAACCTGATCAGAAACATCATTGTATCCCTTTGGCAAATCTCCGACACGCCATCCGCTGCCACCACTTGAAGCTCCAAATCCAGAAGAACTTGATCCGCCTTCAGCTTCTTCTGCTAACTTGATCACAACCGCCTGTAGTTTCCGTGGGTCTGCACCTTGGACCTTCTCGATGGGATGGCCGTCTTTGAATATCATGAATGTGGGCATGCTGCAGAGATGTATTAGCTAATTATCGCAAAAGAGACCTCCGTTTCTGGCCACTGTTGCGCGCGAGCAGAAGCAAATCTCTTTGACAAGTATGGGAATTAACATACGCTGTAACATTGTACTTTGCGGCAAGCTCCTTCTGAGAGTCGACATTGACCTTTACGAATGTTATGTGGTTCGGACGGGAGAGGCTAGCAGATAGCTGTTCGTAAATAGGGGCGATCTGTTTGCATGGTCCACACCAGTCCGCATAGACTGATTATAACATTAGCAGAAGTTCGTTCCAGCCTCCAGAAGTGTTTGTAGTTGCAGCAGTGGCTTGGGTATGTGCATGGTGGGGTTGCGGGGTACACTCACAATCCGTAACAACGATTTTGGAAGTTTGCAGGAGGCCACTGAACTGCGCAGACGATGCGATCTGAATAGTCTTGGACATTTTGACAACAACCAAGAGTAATGCTGAATGAGGCTGAGCTGCGGACGAAGGGTTACTACCGTGAAGGTAAGTTTGGTTTGATTTCACATCTTCCCGAGGCGGAGTGCACGGACCATCTCTTGGCGCCCGCCACGGCCGATTGTTTACTTTGGCGTGAAGTCGCGTAAACATTCAAAATTCACTCTTTGAAAGCAACACCACCAAACGACCATTTTCTCCTGTCCATTTACGACCCAAGGACACAGCACAACATGCCTCGAGTCGCAAAAGCTCCCCGTGGGAGTGGGAAGGTTCCCTCTGGCTCCTCAAATGCCGCCTCCCCTTTCAAATCACCAATGAAGTGAGCAAGAGTCTTACCTTGGGAGGACCAGTGCTCACAGTATGTAGAATACCGCTTAACGATGATGCGCAAGAGAAAGCCAAACGTCTTCAATCGCGGCATGCTCTCCATGACATCCAAATGAACCAGATCAAGGCAGCAGTGACGCCAATGCGCAAGCTCAACTCCTATGAAGGTGCTGATGGCTCCTCTCCTGGTTCGGGCTCAAAGAATTCTCGACGAACGGGCGACCGAGGGAAGGAGAATGACCTGGATGATGACTTGATGGTGGGAGGCAGTGCCGTCACCCCGATGAAGCGAGTACCAATATTGGCCAACTTTGAAGAATGGATGAAGATGGCTACGGATAACAAGATCAATGCGGCAAATTCGTGGAACTTTGCCCTTATTGACTACTTTCACGACATGTCACTTCTTAAAGAGGGGGATGGCGTCAATTTCCAGAAAGCGAGTTGTACCTTGGATGGATGTGTTAAGATCTATACCAGCAGAGTCGACAGTGTTGCGACAGAAACAGGCAAGCTTTTGAGTGGCTTGGCAGATAGCAACAGCAGCAAGAAGAAGCGGAGCGAAGACGAAGAAGAAGGGGAGAGTGAAGAGGAAGTAGAGGACGAAGATGGAGTTGTGAGGAAGAAGCCCAAGAAGAAGGTGTGTGAAAGCAAAGAATTTTATGTTTATGAGACTAACAGAGCATCAGGCTCAGCGGTCATCGGAAGCAACTTTGGCTCCATCATTCGCATCTCTGCAGCTGAAAAAGATGGAACTTGAATTTTCCGTAGACCCGTTGTTTAAGAAGGCCTCAGCAGACTTCGATGAAGGTGGTGCGAAAGGTTTGCTCTTGAACCATTTGGCTATCGATTCACAAGGCCGGATCGTATTCGATAGCAGTGATGATGCTGGCGACGCGTCAGCAGAGGGGAAAGCCACGACAAGGAAAGGAGACACCGTTGAAGAAGAAGAAATGGATGAGGATTCTATGCTCGACGAGACATCAAAAGAAGCTGAGGACGATGAGGAGGATGTTGAAATTGACGTTGGAGCACTTGGTGCTAAATTCTTCCCAAATCTCGATCGTCTAGAAGAGCAAGACATTTGTCCCTCCCTGAAAAACTTCGATTTGGGCGATCCTTCTGGTTCCATGGATATTCCATTTCTGAAAGCTCCCGAGGATTGGCGGCAAGATAAAGACAAGCCAGAGGACGGGGGATCCGGGCCTGCTGGGCTCGGGGACAAAACAGGCATCTTCCTTGATGAGGACAACCCAGCTGGCTTTGATGACGATGAGGATGGTATGCTTGGCAACTTTGACTTCCCAGCAGATATCGGTTTTGGTGAAGGAGGAGAGGCGTGGGCTAGAGATGCTGCCATTGAGCCAAGACTGCGTGTTCACGATGCTGGATATGATAATGATGGCATGGGAGGTGGTGACGGAGAGGAAGGCGAGGGAGCTGGCTCATTCGATCCAGCGACTGGCGAGTATGCTGTGTCGATGGAGGATGGTGGAAAAGCTGTCGGTGGCCATGATGATGTCTTGGCATATTTCGACGAGGCATTACAGAAGAATTGGGCAGGCCCTGAGCACTGGCGAATTCGGAAAATCAAGGATATTGACAAGCCAGCTGCGGCAGCCAAGCCGAGAAAGGAGAAGGAACTTTTCGAGATTGACTTCTCGTCCCCACTCGACGTCAGAATAGCAGAGACCATCTACACTCCAGCCTCCTCGAATTCTGTCATCTCTCTTCCTAAAAAAGATTGGAAGTCGAAAACAAGGAACCTTCTTCCTGATGACAAGCATTTCAACTCCAAGCAATTGCTTCGTCTATTCTTGAAGCCACGAGCTCGGATGGGTAGCCGAAAGTCTGCCTTCGGTGGAAAAGCTGGTGGCCTTGGGCAGGCACAGAAAGAAGACGATGCACCAGATGGCGAAATGGACGAGGCGTTCTGGGCACGCAAAGAAGGTCCCGAGGCTGCAGGTGAAGATGAAGCTCCTCCACAAGGTGATTATGATGCGAACTTCTTTCAAGATGATGGTCTGGCCTTCCCAGGTGGAATCGACGACGACGACGATATGGAATTTGCTGATGCCAGAGAACAATTCTCACCTGGTACCGAAGAGAGGGGTGGGGGCGGAGTGGGTGGTATTGCCGGTGTACTGAATGGTGGTATGATGGGAACTCAAGATCTAGAAGGCGAGGGCGCGTTCGGAACACAACTGGTTACCCAGAGTCGCCGGTTAAGGCCAGAGTACGTGCAGTATGCTCGTGTTGCAAAGAAGGTGGATGTGAGGAGGTTGAAGGAAGAGCTATGGAAAGGAATTGGTTTCGAGGATCCCGAGACTGTAAGTTGCGAAACGTCCCTATTAGAAGTTCAACTGTCTAACTATTCAAAGGAGTTGTCACCACAAACAAATGGAAGGCTACCAACACCCCAAGACGAAAAGCCAAAGACTGATCCAAACGAAACACTCAGATTTACATCTGTCATGCAAAACTTACAGAGCGTGTATCCAAAGCAAGCCATGAACGACATCTCAACAAGTTACTGCTTCATCTGTGTTCTGCATCTGGCAAACGAAAAGGGGTTGAAGATTGCGAATCAAGAAGGTTTAACTGAGCTGCTGATCACCAAAGATCATAATGCTGAGATTACTGTTGGTGGTTAAGTTTAATGCATTATGATGTAGATGTCCTTCATGTAAAGGTATTGCTGCTTTTTGTGCCTTATTTGTTTGTTGCCTTGGAGTTTGGACATAATGAAAGAAGGGTGGGTATATGGATATGGGAATTGGAATGGTGGTAATGAAATGAATTGAAATGATCATATCAAGGGGCCTGTTTTTATTGAGTAGATACTCAAAGTTATTGATTCCAAGTGAATGAGTTACTTACCTATTCAAGAGGTGATTTATACAAAGGGCGAGTTACTAAAGTCAAGTTAGCTAAGCTCAACTTAAAAAAAACCTGGCATTCATAGACGATTTCATGAATCAAATCATTCATTAAGTTGGTCTAGTGATCGGTATAGAAAGCCTCCTATTTCGGCTTAGACTATCTAAGTTCTTTGATTTGATTGCTGTTTATATTTTGTACTTACAGTTTTGTATCTTGTGTCTAACGGGTCTTTAAGCGGTAGTTATTGTAGTTAGGTCAAGGATATGATAAGAACCTAGAAGGTGGGGAAAGGTATTACAGAGTAGAGGAAGAATAATGTATCTGGAAGTCTTGTTCTATATACAACTCTTCTTATAATGACCAGAGCATAATTACTCACTTCTTCAAATCCCCAGCATCTACAGCATCCTGAAAAACATCAACTATAACACCACCAACCTTATCTTTTTCCTTCCTCTCACTCTCCCTCTTAATTTCTTCCCTGGCCTTCTCATTCCCTCTTTTCCACATCTCAATCCTCAACAAATGACCTGCATCAAATCCCTCCCTCCACCACTTCTCCCACTTCGGTAACGGTCTTCCTACCAATTTTCCAGTTCCATCGCTTCTAGGTTCTCCAGCTAAAGACCTCACTTTTTCAAAATACTCCTCGAAATCTGGATATAGAGCAGTAAATGGTACTCCATCTCCTTTATAAGCTATCCTATCTTCTTCCCATTTCTTCTGTTCTGCTAAGGAAGGAAGAGTGATGCGACCAGCGAGGAACCTTGCTGCGTATACGGCTTGCCATTCGAAAACTTTGAAGGTAAATCCTGCTGCTACGGCACCGACGAATGTAAGAGTTGGATCTTGTTGCCAGAAGATGTGTTGATATAGATTTGGAAGACGATTATTGCGGATTGTTGATGCTAGTTCTGGGATGAATGGAAGGGTCCAGGTATAGCCTGTTCCGAAAATTATATGGTCGACGTGGGAGAGGGAAGTGCCGTCTGAGAAGTGGACTGTGCGGTCTTCGATACTGACGTGGGTGATCGGAGGTCGGCGGACGATGTTGGGATGTTGGAAGGCGTAGTCGAAGAAGTAAGGGTGGTATTTTCCGCGGACTACGGAGGTTAAGGGTGGTTTGGCTACGGATGCTAGGGAGAAGGAAATATCTGATCCTGAGATACTGGCTCCTACTACGACGACTCGTTTCCCTGCGTATTTCTCTGATTCTCGCCAGGCTTTACTGTGTTCGACGCTACCTGGGTAGGCTTTGGCAAATTCGGAGAGACCTTGGGTGAAAGGGATGAAGGGGACTATGTAATGACCAGATGCTACGACCACGGCGTCAAAAGTCTCAGTCCACCATTTATCTTCTTTTCCGTCTTCTAATGGTTGGCGTAATGTAATGATCCATTTCTTACCCGCTTCATCTTTCTGTACTAGTTCTACAGTTGTGTTGTACGATACTAGGTCCTGATATCCATTCCGGTTTAAGAGATTTTGTATATACTCCTCTATCACCTTCCAATGTCTAAATGGTGACTTCTCTCCATGTCGCTGAATCGTGACAGGAGATCTGATTTCGGGGATGGGTTCTTGCGAGAATGACATCGCATATGCATCGATATTCGTTTCTAGCGTAGGATATATGGATGTTTCTTCAAATCGGTATTGTGTATTATGTGGAACTGTTGCCGGAAGAGGCGATGGAGGTGTGACTGGTTCATCGGGAATACGTGCTGCAATTTTGTCAAAGTCTGGTAGTTCCTGTACGTGGTCCGCTGGGTCTTCGATCCTGGAATTGAGTTAGCATCGTGGATTTAAGTTCTGGATGGGCTACTTACCAGCAACCTCCCGCCTTGTCTCTTCTTTCGAAAACTCGAATTACATCGAATGCTTGCTCTTGCACCAAGGCGTCAACACTGATGGCACCAGCTGGCCCCGCACCTATGACAGCTACAGATTTGATCGAAGACATTGATAACTGAATGTGAGGTATCTCACTCGAGATTAAGGATCATGGAGGCTATGTTCGAGTAAAACCCTCGTCTTGAAAGGGATATTTGGATTTAACATATTGGAAAGCAGACTGTACAGAATCAGAAGATAAGTCGTTGAAAAGAAGCTGACTGCGGGGCTTGTGAGAATGGTGCAATCCAAGCCGCATAAACCCCATCTTTATAGCTCCGGCTGGACGGAATAAGAAAATAAAACGAAACGTAAGGGTAGGATAAGAGTCGATACTTGTTTGAAAATACACAAAACGATTCCAGAGATATGAAGATATACTTAAACGACAATATTTAGGTGGAGTAGTACCGTTGCTGCATCAAGGTGGAATTGTTGCATTGCGGGGGGATTCATCAAGCGGCCGCCCCACGTGATCTGTTGTACTAAGGTAAATCCTCAACGTCCAGGATGCTGCTGTTTGCCAACTAAGACAATGTGATTGTTAGTTGCATATTCTGTATAGCTTAGTGATCCTTCCAGTTAGTTGTGTTGTGCCGTTAAACGGGTACCCGGTCGAGCTTCCTGTAAAAGCTGCTGCTATTGCTGATGGCGCTCTTGGCTAGTATCTGATTTGAGTAACCAACTCACTTGATTTGAATAACTCACTTATCTGATTTAAAGCTTGATTAGATGGCTTGAGATTCCTAAGTTGAATGTACCACCATAATTTGCAGTAGTCCTCACAGAAACAGTGACCTGCTTCGTTCATCGAGGAAACAATCGAGCGGATCGATTGCAAAGGCGTCTGACACAATACCTTTCATAGATATTGAGGTTAGTATTACTAATACACAAAGTTCATTTTTGAGAGCCATAATCTTTCCCTTTTGTACAGCTAGAACTCCCGATTGAAGAAGTTCCCATCATATCGTACAAAAGCGTTCCAGGTCTTCGGGAGTCTCATCGTAGATCACGAGAACCAGCCTTTACTGTCTCTTTTCTTCTCAGCCTTAGCAGAATTTCGTTCGGCAATCTGGCACAGAAGAAAGTTCATTAGTTGATACTTCAAGGCCGTGGGACAGCCCGTAGCTTGCTTAGTACTCACCCATTGCTTCTTACAGTCCCGGTACGCTCTACGTCGAGGTTAGCAACAAAGTATTGAAAGGGATAAAGAAAATCCCGGAAAGTGGCCATGGAAAACCAAATTGAAAATGGAGGCCAGGTGGAAGTCAGTAAGACTCACTGGAAATAATCCGTACACATTTCCCTGTCGCCCCCATTTCGATGCAGACATTTCAGACTCTTGGTGGCCGCCTCCTGACATGGGTCAAAGAATTCCCCAGGTCGTTTACTATCAAAGGTGCATTGAGTCAACCTTTTGCAGTGCAGGGACAAGGACATTGTACACTCGGCGTACCTTTCAAACTTCTTACTGGTTTCGGCATCCCATGGCGTATCTTCGGCCGTAGCTTGAGCAGTAGCATCTTCTTTGGGGGAGGGCATGATATTATTGGGTTGGGTATGATGGGGGGCGTTGGGCTGCTGATGTCGTGCATTCAAGAGAGGAGGCAGTCAGTCGTTGGTCCTCGAAAATAAGGCTTCCAGACTTCTAGAAGGTCTCTGAATTGTGCTGTCCTTGTATTTGTTTAACTGTTTTCAGACTAGCGTTTATCCCGTTAGCGGCGGCACCTTATCGGCCAGCAGTTGTATTTTCGCAAGGATGTTGTTGCCGTTGCCCTTATCGTCAACCAGCTTTCCGGAAGGGTCTTCTCGACACCAAGTACGATGCACGAACATACCTACACGGTGAGACTACTGTATATCTCCACCAGTTGCCGCGAGTGACGTGGTGCTTTACCGGAGATGCTTCTCCTGTTTCTCCTGTTTCTCCTGTTTCTCCTCTTTTGCCTCCGGGAACTCCAGGAGAATCGAACAACTACATTAGGTACCAAACGGACTAAACTATCACGTGTGGAGGTGATACATAAAATGAGGCTCCTGATACATGTACGCTTTCGCTTTCCTACCTCACACGGCGGTGAACTCGAAGCGGCAACGCCACATGACCTACATCAAATACGCTATCAATTGCTGCACCGTACACGTATCAACAGCCATAAAATAATCGGTATTGACCCCGCCTCTTGGACAAAAAAGAAGTCAGCACTGAACTACCGTATCGCTTCACAAACACCGCCTCCATTTATTTTCCATTCTGGGATGGGCAACCATGTGGACACAGGACCCTCCTACCACGAGGCAAATGCACCTGCTCCATCTCTGCTTCCTCTAGTCGAGACTTTTCGATACTTTAAAGTAATAGAATTCCTTTTTGACCAAGGAACATACATGAACAAGCCGCCATACGCTGTTTCTTTCTTAGGTAGTTGTCAAGAGCTCCTCCTAGGTCAACGAGGGGGGATCCATGAGCATTCTTGACCCTAAGACGGTAAATGGGCACGTTGACAACGGTACCGCCATTCACGTCTCACTCAATATAATTCCTTATCAGTTGATATCTCTTGGCTGTTCATTGGCAAGGTTGTGCTTCTGGACCCCTTTGGCGACGAGGGCGACGGTGTAGATTTTCACGAGGTAGCCAGCCCGCCTTATCGGCTCTCTCCCGGGGAAGTAAACCCTCTCCCGCTCACTGGCTGGCTATTACGGTAGACTTCTATCGGCATGCAGTGTATTCGGGAAACACAACAACACAGTTAACTACCTTACTCCGTGCACCACAACACCACAACAATAATTTAGAGGTACTCACTATTGACATGTCCTGCAACTGTAACTGCTGCCGTGTGGACTGGCTGAGCTGGCTCGGCCTTCTGTCAAGTCCGTCGTCTCAAGAAGCTACCGTAGGCATGCGTTGTTGTGATTAAGCTGCGTCTGCGTCTGCTGCATCTGCATCTGCTGCATCCGTTAACGGAATGCTAGGGCATGCTTGAACCTGACGCACTAACTATGTAAGCGAGGAACCAAGCTCCCAGCTTATGGCCAGTCCCAGGTCTAGCTTCACCAAAAGTACCTCGACCTTGTCTACCGTACTTCCACCACTTCTTCCCAATCGGGTCATTAGTTCCAGACTTGATAGCTCGCCTCTGTTCTGACTTGTGCTACCACGACAAGCAGTTCGATGCTTCCCTTGACCTGCTTTCCAATTCATCAGACCTACGCTCCTAGCCCTCCACACCTCCTGAAATACCTCCACTTTGCTCCTACGTGTCTCCACATTTCGTGCCTCTCCAAGGCGGTATGCAAATTCATCGTCGTTTTGAGCTAGGTAGGAATGTGTAGCAATGAATCGCGTCGGGGTTTGACGTCGGGTCCTGGCCTCGTCTGATAACCCCCTGTAAATCGCCGCTCTCCAGAGGCCCCGGATTACACAAGGTATCCAGGCAAGCGCAATCCTATCAAGTGTCATCAGCATACCCATTCGACCTGCTGCCAGTCGACGTCTTGAATCAATTTAGCACTATCCGCATAAAGAAACAGTTTCCATAGACGACCACGGCCGCCGCATTAGCCTGCACACGTATCAGAGTGCTGCAGCGGTCTTTAGATTTTGAGTTCTTAGCCTAACGAATCGCTCCAGTCTTATGCGAGGGCCGGCTTCGTGATCGACCAGTACTGCGATAAGGCGGCTGTGATGAACGACAACTGCTTGCAAGACATCGTGAATCTTCTCCACATTGCTCAGCTCTGTCCAAGGCCTCAGAGAAGAAGTTAAGAACGGAAGAATACACTGCCAGGAAAGGTGTGGAAGAGCCCCTCGACTAGGGCAGGACAGGAACTCTGGCCGATCCGCAGGAAGCACGGGCTGAGCGGGACGCATTGGGTTTCTCTGACCCAACGTCGAGAGTTCCAGCAACAGACTTGAATAGATCGTATCGATATCGTAAAGGAGGAGTTATTTGGATATAAAGTTCCAGACTTGCCACTTGAATCGGATATATATCTTGTATCATCATCACTCTTGAACAACGCCACAGCATATCATACTGCTACTTCCAATCTATCAGCTGTTTCATCAAGATTCCAAATGTAAGAGCGATACCCCTTTCCCCTATGACCGTCATATCAGTAGACCCTGGGCCAAGGCGGGGACTACTCGCCAGTCAGGCGAGAATGTCTGTTGTCTTTCGGCTCCCTTATCCTGAGTTGTGTTATCGACTTCGTCATCAGCAACCTTCCTTTCGCACGATCCGTATAAAGATCAGAGAATTGCTGTTCCTTGCTACAGTCTAACATCTCTCAGATCCCTTTCGAAAGACAGCCCATTTCGTTGCACAAATAAACTCGCCATGTCTAACGTACTTGTTGTGCCGGGAAGCCCCGATGTCATTCACACTCCCAAGGTGGCAGCACCGACGAAATTGGTTCAGGAAGGCTTGAAGCGTTCTTTTGCGAAATACCTTGCTGCCGACCATTCCTGGGATTCCGAAGGTATCTCCAATGGCAAGCTCTTTGATCCAGCAAGACATCTCGTCTACAACGAGCCAACAAATGTCCTCACCATGGAGGATATTGGATTCACCGCAGCTAAAGGTGTTTCTCCCGTTGCTGTCTCAGAGCCTTTCCGCCTTTTCAGCGAAGAAGCCATCGACATCATGAGAAAGGAGGTCCTTGACCCGGAAGTTATCAAGAACTATCTCTGGAGCTCAGATATCTCAGCAAAACAACTCCGTGGCTATGCACCCAAGTAAGTCGTTTGCTTAATATCATCTTGCCCATTAGCACCACTGGTGCTTAGTGCAATATACAAGAGCTCTACTAACAGCTCAATAAGACACGGCAAATTCATTTTCGAGGCATGGAAGAACCCTAAGGTGCTCTCTATTATCTCTAAGATCGCAGGTGTGGACCTGGTGCCAGTCATGGACTACGAAATCGGTCACGTCAACCTATCCACACCTAAAGAGAAGAGATTTGATGCCAACGGTGTCGAAATTGAGACCAGCGAAGATGATGATGCTATCGTGGGGTGGCACAGAGACAGCTATCCTTTTGTCTGTGTTCTTATGATGAGCGATACCACAAACATGGTTGGCGGCGAGACTGCTCTAAGGACTGGCGATGGATCGATCAAGAAAGTTCGTGGCCCATCAAAGGTAAGAATAATCCAGTCGTCACCATAACTCCGGCAGCAAGTCTGACAGCAAGTTAGGGATGTGCGGTTATCTTGCAGGGCCGATACATCGACCATCAGGCTTTGAGTGCTTATGGCGGCCAGGAGCGTATCACTATGGTTACATCTTTCCGACCACGCTCTCCACGGGTACGCGATGACACTGTTCTCACCACCGTACGCCCTATTTCCAACCTGTCCGATTTATACGGTCAAACCATTGAATATCAGCTTGAGAACGCAGAAGCCCGCATCCGGAAGATGCTCAAGACTGTCCGCGACACAATGAAGGCCGGCGCTACAGACGTGAATTCCATCAAGGACTTCTTGGAATTCGAGATAAATGCGCTTTCGCATTTGAACCAGGAGATTGTCGCAGAGGATAAGGTGCAGAAGGGCTCGTTGGCGGACGTTTGCAAAGACGCTGCTGGTCCTAAGAAACGTGCGAGAAAGCAGTAGATGGTGGTTTGGCGCGTTGGATTGACATGATGATACGAATTCTTTTTGGCGTTTAATGTATGCTTCTTTGCAACCTTTGTTTCATTCTATTGCCCTTCACTTCTAGCATAGAACTTGTCCTCGTTATTTAGCGTTGCCATTCTTTTGAGACCCAGATAGATCTTTGATACGAAATACAAAATTTCAGCACAAGTTGCTTAATCCTCGAAAACGAAGACTTCGTTGGGTCGCAATGGTGATGACGACTTGGTTTGGCGCAGTGGATGAGGGGTTGTTTGACGTGGCAAGACTGCTGCCAATGTAAAGGTCGATTGGCAGCCTCACAACGCCTCACATACATGGCGATGATAGCAACGAATGCAGTAACGAAGCGTGAACACAAAGATGTATGTGACCAGAATCAAGGTCGAATATGATGACAGTACGTTGATATTGATGCAAATCGTACAGTCCCGCGATGCTGTCTGCTTTCACTCGAGACCAAAACCAAATCAACCGTGCCTATCACATCCAAGATTGGTGATCAGAGTGAAAGCCAGACTCCATCGCGGTGGATAGGAGTTGACGTTTCGTTGATTCGAGGCAGCGCATGTGTTTTGTCTGGAGGTTAGATTTGGGTCGTGCATCGCGAGAAGCTCTACTTTAATGGAATTCCGTAGTGGCTCCTGATACAGATACGGGGCAGGAATGATATGTAACGTATGGCACGGGAATTCTGCCAGGCCAGGCCCCTAGGTACCGTAGTTCACTTAACACTTGATGTAAGTTACTTGATTGGAGTAACAGACTTGACTTGGGTAACTGGTTTAATTCGGGTAACTGATTTGATCTGGGTAACTTGCTTAATTCTAGCTCGAGTGTCTCACTTAAGTAGATGATTAATCTTACTTGATTTTTAACCCTAAGTAATTTACTTGACTTGGGTCGAGGATCTACCGGTACCTAACAGCTCACTTGCCTCCTTCGTAAGTTAGCTCACAAGGCCGGAGCTTGAAGCGGTATAGCGCACATGACCTGCTCCAGCTATCAAATACAGCACCGTACACGCAGCACGGAGCCTGAATCCTGTAGCGGCTTGCTTAGCGAGGCAACGACCCCAACGCGAAAGCACGTCAATTAACGCTTGGAACCTCACTCTTGAGCAGGACAACTACGGATCAGCCATAGGTATACACAAAAATCGCGAGTCTTGCTCTACCGCACTCTTGCTGTGCGTTACTTTGGCGTGGTATCTTGGCGGGCAGCCCACAGCAACGCGTGCTAGTCCTCATCTCAGCCTCACGGAACACCCCCGAGTCCATGCAACTTTACAACGATACAACTAATAATTGCCATAACTTCTAAGGTCACTATGGCTCCCCCGGTCGGACACTCGAAGGAACCAAAAGTAGGAGGAAGAAAAGGACCTGCTCTCGCCGGAGGTAATGGAAGCTCCATATTGAACAGTCGGGACGTGACGCCGCGGGGCAACACTCCTGGGAGAGCAATCGCAGCGAAACCTGATGCGGAGGTGAGTCAAAATCCAGTTGCAGTATCTCCTTACTATGCTAACTTCTCTGACTAGCTCTCAACGATCTTCAAATCCGACATGGCAAGCATCAAAGATCTGGTTACATGCTCAATCTGTGACCAGCTGCTCTACGAGCCTTGGACCTTGGGTTGTGGACATACATACTGCTACACCGTGAGTAGTTAACACATTTGAACAACTGAATATATCTAATAACCATGTAGTGTTTGTGCAGCTGGTTTCTCCCTAACAAATACAAAAAGTCCTGCCCAGAATGCCGGACCGCCGTCAGCCAGTTGCCAGCCCCAGCCTTCCTCGTGAGTTGTTGCAAAACAAGAATAGGCAGCACGCAGCTAATATCACACAGGTGAAGCAAATTGTTGAACTTTTCACAAAACGGGTAGAGCTAATGCCATCTGACGAATCGGTCGAGCAACACAATACGAAGCGTTTGGAGGAAACTGCAGAGATTGAAAAGGATAGGAATGGACCATTAGGTCTTTTTAAGGGCACTTTCCCAAAACCAGGAGGAGCCGCAGACCTCCGCTTCGACGATGAAGATGGCGTGCATAGATGTTCTGCTTGCGGACATGAGCACGAAGGAGGGCCAACATGCCAGAATTGCGGCGTTGTGTTGCGACACGATGGAGGGTTTCCCCATTTTGCGGATTTCAGCGATATCGATGACGATGATGAAGCTGATATGGACGCCCAAGACCTAGCAGAACTTGAAATGCGGCTTGGTGAGGATGTGGGTGACGACCTTCACTATTTTGCCATGGGTGGTCCACCGTTTATGATGGGTGGTCCGCGACGCATACGTGGCTATCCAGTCTTCCACCATCACCCAGCTCATCGTTTTGATGATGTGACAGAATCCTTGGATGGCAGCAGTGTGGATGGTGATAGTGAGGAGGATGGTAGCTCATTGAACAGTTTTGTTGTCAGAGATGAAGATGCTGACCTTCCGGCGGAGCATGATCATTTTGATTCTGATTCGGAAGAGGGTTTCCAAACAGATGAAAACATGCCCGCTGGAACTGTCACCAATCCTGTGACTGTTGATTCAGATAACGAGTCTGATGAAGGAGGTGCGATACGTAGACCTGGAAGATTAGGCAGGGCGTCACGGAGAGTCGCAGAGTCGATCGACAGCTCCAGCCCTATCCACTCAACTATCTCAGTTCCCGATAGTTGTAATAGTTCAGAGGCGGGAGATTTCAACGATGAAGCATCACTACTAAGAGAAGCAGGCTGGAGTCCTCTGGATCCAAGAGATGAGAGCGATGCAGAAGGCACTCCACGTGTTGACTATCATGGGGGTTTTCGTTGCGGTCGCTACGATCACTCGGAGGACGACCATGACTCAGAAGATGAAAGTGATACAGAGACCATGGTTGGTCAAGGGCCTTCCGACGACGACGAAGATGAAGATCGCGAGCGCTCCGAAACCCCCCGTTTTCAAAATTCGAGGGGTGCATGGGGCCGCTTTTCTCCAAATCGTCTAGTACATCTACAGAATCCGTATGACCTTACTAGTGACGATGAACAAGCGGACGACGACGATTCAGATGCCGGCATGCCTCACACCGACCAAGATGGTGACACGGAAATGAGTGTCTCTCCCACATCTAGAGGATCTCGTAGCGTAAGCATTAGCACTGATGGGTATGGTGGAATGGGCGCTCGAGGCGTCAGTGTCAACTCAGATAGCTACGGCTACGAGATGGGTGAAGATCTCGGCATAGCTAATCAGATACACGATGTCGAGGATAACTCATCTGAGAGCTCAATAATTCCTGCCGGGCGTCGCCGACCAAGACGATACCATCAACAAAGACGACAACAGTACAACCCACGGGTCAGCATGATGTTTGCGGAGCATCAGAATACCATACGGAGGGTACAAGCTAGTGATGCATCTGATGTAGCTGAATTGAGGGTTGAACCAGCCTCGAGATCACGTAGAATGCCGCCTTATCGCGTATCGAACCGGGCACCTCGAACTCCGCGACAGTACTCCGTTGACCGCAGGTACCTCTAGAGGATTTTCCCGGAGGCTCATACTACTTTTTACGGCGTCCTAAAACAAGCATATTTGGTGTTGGGGTCAAGGGAGGTCTTCTGGGGAAAATTATACCATGGCGTTTTGTAAAACATTACTTGGCATCTTACCGAACATGGGAATAGATATGACGTGCTTTCCTCGGTTTCAAGCACTTAGCAGGTAGTAATAAAGTACCTGGCGATGCGTTCCTGAGCGAAGATAACAACTTAGGAAGTAGTTACAGCATGTGCCCCTTCCTAAGCAGCGACTTAGAAGACACATTGGCTAGCGAGAAGACCTGTAATTACCTACCTATCTTCATCTGTTGAAAGACTCTGACCCGTGACATTGACTAAACCCCATCCGCAGCCTACCCACCTACTTCAGCCAAAAAAGGTGTTTAAGGAATATCCATCCTGCTATAGACACTGCCATGTGAATCCATCAGAGTACCTAATTTATGTTGCTTAGCTCAATATATTCTTTTTATTGCCAGACAACACTTTGCACTCAGCTAACGCTTCTATTTTATATAAACGTATAGCTACTGAATCAATTTTTGGAGACGGTTTTGTTGTTCTGTATATTATAATCACGTCCTCCATTCATTCCCTAGACCCCTACACCTCCTTACTCTCAGCCTTGTCTCCTTGAAGGATACGTACTTCCGTACTTCGTAAGCGAGAAGCCTACAAAACCCCTGGACAAGGATCTGCCTGTCTTTCGACCTCAATATGCGACTCTGTGACAGTTAGACGACAGACTTTCGGCATCTAATCACTAGAGCCTTCTTTATCGCTTTTAGACTCTTCGTGCCATTTTTTGGTTGCTCGTGCTGCTAGCAGAACCTCACTGAAGTCAATTGCACAGGCACTGTTTAGAATTCATCCCCGGATTGTCTCCATCACAACGACCCCATACGCGAAAGCACACGACCTCGACGAGACACCCTACCACGCACCAACTCCACGCGACGCGCCTCCTTGAATGTGCGGACTCGAGACCAACAGCAATACAGTAGACGGAGGCGCGAACGGTGACTGGTATGCAGACGGCTAGGCTCAAGGCTGAATCGCAAGGTCGGAAAGCAAAGGTGATACATACCTCTGATATTCGCATGTTGGACCTAGGGAACACCCGGACGGCCTGACATTGTTGGAACATTTCGGACTGACATTGTAGCAGCTTGCCAACTCCTACCATGAGCTGCTGGAGTACGTATTGATGACTACCTCATCTGGCTAGCTACGGGCAGACTGCTGACTCGATTCGCCATGCAGAGAGTTCTCGTCAAAGGACCTGCGATCCGTGGGAAATTACACTTTAGGGCGGTTAATTGGGAAGGGATCTTTTGGAAAGGTCTATCTAGCTTCGCATAAGCTCATACACGGTTCAAAGGCGAGTCCAGCTTGAGGGGTTCATACGAGGGAAACTGGTGCTAAATCATACCTGCAGGTTGTTCTTAAGTCTGCCAACAAAGATGACTCAAACCTGGCACGCGAAATCCATCATCACCGACAGTTCCTTCACCCTCACATCGCCCGATTATACGAAGTTATAGTTACAGAGTCGCTGGTATGGCTAGTATTGGAGTATTGTCCAGGTATGCCTCATCTCGGGTCTGCGGAGGCTAGTTTTGGCTAATAAAGGTTCTTCCATCACAGGCGATGAATTATACAATTACCTTCTCAAGAATGGATCTCTACCAGTGCAAAAAGTTCAGAGAATATTCACACAATTGGTTGGAGCTGTTTCCTATGTTCACAACGCATCCTGCGTCCATCGAGACTTGAAGCTAGAAAATATCCTTCTCGACAAGAATGAGAATGTCAAACTTTGCGATTTCGGATTCACGAGAGAATATGAAGGGAAGGCAAGTTACTTACAAACATTCTGCGGCACTATATGTTACAGTGCTCCAGAAATGCTCAAGGGGGAGAAGTATGCTGGGGAGAAGGTTGATGTCTGGAGTCTGGGAGTTATTCTTTATGCTCTATTATGTGGAGAGTTACCTTTCGACGAGGATGATGATGCTGAGACAAGGACAAAGATCCTCAGCAGCGAACCAAAATGGCCCGAGCATTTGTCTTCAGATGCAAGGTCTCTGTTAGGTATTTTACTCTCAAAGCGGCCTCTAATAAGACCGGCGTTATCCGAGATCTTGACGCATCCATTCTTGGCTGAGTACGCACCGCAGCAACAAGTCATTCTCAAAATCCAGCAACCAGCGCCTTTCGCAACTGAACTAGAGAAGGAAACCCTAGAGCGTATGCGCAGTGCTGGGGTGGATATTGATCAGGTGATCGAGAATGTTCTAGCGCAGCGATGTGATGCTTTGGCAGGTTGGTGGTCACTACTGATAGGAAAGGAACAGCGTAAACAGTTGCGCAGGGAGAGGAAACGCAAAGAGAGGGAAGCCGAAAATAGGAATTCACGGAGGTTGAGCGCCACGAGTAGCCGTCTTGGGACATTGAAAGGCGTTGACGAAGAAAGGTTATTGAAACTTGGTGATCCACCAAGGAGTAGAGGGAGGGAAAAAAGACGCAGTGCTCATTACCCGGAACTGGTCTTAACAGATCTTCCAGGCCTGCCAGAGCACACGCAACTTTCGCCTGACGTGGCCACGCCTCCTCCTCCCATTGAGAAAGACTCCATACGCTCAGCAAGTTCATCACGGCATCGTCGACCAGTACCACCACCAAAAGAAGGCAACTTCCGCAGCGCACGGTCGAGGGGTAGCACCCTACATCTAGTAACGTCCAATCCTGACCTCTTGAACGTGAATGGCGCTGCACGAGGAGTTAATGGTCGACGGAAACATCAACACCCATTTATTAACCAGTTGGCGAACTGGAAGCACTGGTTGTTAGATTCTGCGAAACGCACAAAGTCTCCTAACAAGAGAGCCACTCGCTCTACTCCCGACCTTCTTACCAAATCAACCAACAGTTCAAGGACAAAAGAGCCAAGTCCCAGGCCAGCAACATCTAAAACACCTACTCAATCCCGGCCTCAACTTCTTCCTGGACCGCAGAGCCATCCTCCCATCGCCCGCATTCATACTAATACCAATACTACCACACCCAATAAACGCCACTCACTCTCTCCCTCGCCCATGACTCCAAGATCCACCTACCGCCGACCCAGTACCGGTCTCCGTGGAAGGAAATCAACATCATCTTCTGTATCTTCTATACGCACTGTTCACCACCATCATCATACCCATTCAAAAGCGTCTTCAACTTCGTCAAACGGTTCCGGGTCAATGAGGAGAGAATCTCTCCCAACTCGAAGTCCACATCACTCAGTAAAAGTTCTCCCAGCAACGCCAACTACCAGCGCATTCCCTTCCAACATCCGGGTCGTTCGCCAACCTCCAATCTCATCCTTCAATGAAGGCATGTCCTGGGGCAACTCGAACAACCCCTTCGGCTCTTCCTCATCCAACGGGGCGCTCGTCTTCGCAAAGAGGAAGAAAAACCTCTTTAAGGGTCCTCTGCTCAATACGTCTTCTCCGAGATCAGGTGACAGTAACGGAAGCGCCGCTGGTAGCAGACCAGGGAGTCACAGTCGAAGCACATCAGTAGCCGGTCGGCAAAGCATTGAAATTGTGCAAGAAGAAGACGAAGACGAGATCGAGGAAGTGGAAGCTTTTAGTCCTATAACGCACCCAAATGAGATCGAGCAGATCTTCGCACCAGGTGAAACACCAACTGAACTACAAGAGTCCGAAGATGGCGATGTGGAAAAGGCAACGGAAAAGGAAAAGGAGTCTACGGAATGAATTAATCTCAAGAATGTGTGTGTATAATACTTTTTGGAGGGTGTGCCTCGCTTTTTCATTTGTGTTGTTCAAATAAATGATGATTGGTGGGGATTCTTGGGGTGTTCTTATTTGTTCTTTTAGCGGTATACCTTCGTACTTCTTTGCAGCGCTGTTATGAGCAACTCATACAGTGATAGGGAGGCCATATGTTTTCATCCATTGACTGCATGGAACCTGGAGAGCGATTGATGGTTATTGTTTAGATACCAGTTACATATAAAAAGAGAGATCTTACTGGTTATTAATATGAGCATCTCTTGCTGTGAAGAGAGGGCATGGTTTTTGGCAAGAAGCTAGCTATGGAGTCGCTTGCTCATTTGGCTTCAAGTTAACCACTAATACCGTACAAATTGGTTTATAAGAGATCAATTTAATTAGGGCAACTGGGTTACCTAAATCAAGTGAGTTACTTAGGTCCATCTTTTATGTCTGAATAGATAGCTATTCAATAATCTCTTAAAACCCAATTCGTACGGTATCACTCCTAAATTGATATGTTTGATTAGCTAAGGCATTAATTTAGATATCACTTATACTATAAACAAGCCCTAGAGAGCTTGTTTCCACTGTCTAGAATGTGCTTCCCCCAAATGGATTCGGACCTTCTGGAACTTACCTCCAGCAAGGAAGGGGCTCACGTGCTCACCGCTTATGAGGTTTCTTTCTCGCTTCTATTTTCAACCTCAGCAAAACTTCAACTGCACACACTACGAAGCAAATTTTGGAACAATCAGACTACCGATACTCATTTCATTTTTCGATGATATTTCTGGACTCTAAAATTTTGGTTCAGGCCGAACTTTAACGAACTGCCACTGTTTGCGCAAGCGGTCGGTAACATTGCTGCCCGCCAAGCGCAACTCCCAAAATGGACGACCATATTCAACGTCCGGCTGATGCCACAATATGGGCTGCGATCGAGTCCAAGAACTTCAAGCAAGCTCTCAAGGCTGTGGACAAGAGACTGGCGAAGAAACCAACAGATATGTACTTGAAGGTAAGCTCCTGGTCGCAAGACTATATAGCACGTGATCATACCATCTGGTACTTGGCTGATTTCTACAGGCTCTGAAACTGTACATTCAAGCCCATGCAGCGATATCCACTGGAAAAGAATTCAGTGAAAGTCCGAGCATCTTTGTAGAGCTACTCACGACCTTGAAAGATCCCGCGAACTTCCTAGAAACCGACGACGTTATGTTGTTGATGCAGGATGTGCTGGATGTTATTGTGTGTAAAGACCAACCAAAGTTCTGGGCAGAGGAAATGGGTTGGTTGCGCTGGGAGACAGTGAAAAGCCGACCTAAGGATGTAGAACTTGGTGTCAACAACTTTAGCGTTTGCCTTACTAAAGGTGATTTGAAGCATGCTCAAATGGCACGTATTGTCCTTCTCTGCTTTAAACTGGTGGTGGCTTTTTTGGTTACTCTTAGTTGTTGAGCTAGCTTGAATCACTCAAATCTAACATGAGACAACACAGATTGCAAACAGCCTCGAGAAGAACTTTCCAAAGGAGCATCGTTTTGTTTTTTGGAACATTACCACTCATTACTTAATTTCTGTGGGTTTACCGAATTATTGTCCAGATAACTGGATCCTAATAATTTGCAGAAATCTCGACATGCATCCCCTAATGATAGAAAATTCAGTGATAAAATGGCCAAAGCAATGATCAAGAAGCTTGCTGACGCCAGCAAAGAAGCAAAGGTAAACATATCCGCCCATCTCAAAGTTATAGCACTGTTGACAAGACTTCATAGGACACGAGATCTCTTCCACCACGTGCTATCCATACGCCTCAAGAATCTCTACTACTGCACAGGCTACTTGCAGGATGCGAAGGCTCTACTGTCGAAGAACGCCTTAAATATTATGGTAATGAGTACCTTGGCCCAGAATCAAAAATTTCGAAGAATACTTGGAAGCTCTGGATTGACAAATTAACCTTACTGAGAGAAGCCGGGCACTGGGAGGATTTATACAGGCTTTCTAGAACATTGCTTTGCCATGCACGTAAAGATGATTCGGGTCAGATTCTAGAAGCTCGTGGGGGTGACTGGCTCGTATGGCAGACCTTCATGGAATCTGCAAAGCATGTTCACACTGGCGAGAGGTTCGTGTTCCCTTCAGGTTTGCTGATTATTACTGACCAGCCCTTATCAAGCATATACAAGGAGGTTTTACTGGAAGTCAAAGCTCATCTAGACACGGACTCTGGAATTGACAAGGTTGGCAGAAGAAATGCCTCTCTGGCGGAAGTCTACAATGCGTTCGACTACCTTGCCAGTACTCCAGAGCCTTATCAGACAATCAAAGAATCGGGGACCCGTTCCAATGGTGAAGACGACAAGAAGGAACCGAAAAGTTTTCAAGCACTTTACGCAGAGCTGATCGTAAACAACTGGAAAACAGCGTGGCAAAATAAAACAAGTGCCATGTTTCTTACCCCAAATGGCCACTTTGCATTTCCCAAACAGGACCTTGTTGTTCTCCTGAAGTACTTGGACACCAACTGCGAGATCTACTCGGCGTTCGATGACATTAGATCATTTGTCGAACGGCTCGCTCTGGATGATCGCAGAGAGTTCTTAGTCCGACTGGCTAAGAATGGAAAGTTCGGGATAGCGGTACTCCCCTTTGAACGCTCAAACCAGCAAGGAGACAATTTATGCAAAGCTGAACATAATGTAAGTCCAAAATTGGTTTTGTCCCCTTCTGCTACTAGGAGATGGCTAGGGAAAATATTTCGGTTCTTGATCCAGTGGTAGAGTACATGAGATAAGGAGACATGCTAATAGACTGCAGCTTCTGACGAGCGGCGAAATCACTGCATGTCTCCATAGGTACAAGTTGAGATACCTGATCACCAGCAGCTTGTCGGAAAGTGAGCGCATGAAGTCTCCAAACCGTGCTAATGGAAGCTTTTCCAACCCAAAGGAGTTTACTTGTACATGGTGTGGTAACCCCTGTGGTATCTGGTGCCAGTTTTGCCTTGAAACACAAGCATGCCTCTCTATGCTCACATACGGCTCAGCCATCGACGACAATGGGCGTATCACAGCGACGCTTCTCCCCACCGACACCCATCCAGCTGATGACTTTTGTATCCTGGCAGCTATGTGTTTGGTCAAGCTGGCCGGAAATACGCCTTGGCGCGAAGAAACTTGCAGTGTACCCCTGGATGGTGCTACACGTGCACATCTTCTCAGGGCAACAATCCTCCTGGAATATGCCTGGTCCCACTCCAAATCCAATTCGAAAATATCTCTTCTGCTAGTGCGATTATACTCACAGTTGGGCTGCGGTTCGCTAGCGATGAGGGCTTATAGACGTCTCGGTCTCAAGCAAATTCAATTCGTAACATTGGCGTATACTTTGTTCGATCGAATTTCATCATTACATCCTCATCCTTTTGGTCATCTACAGGATGATGATTCTCAAAGTCGGAGCCCTATCGAACATCTTAAAATGCACCAAAAAGTCCACCGAAACTTTGAAGTTCAAATAAGTAAAAACGTTGTGAACTCCATAGTCAGGCAAAGCAATTATGATGCAGCTGTTGATATAGTGGAGGCGACTCATCATATCAAGTCGTTTCAAGCTGCTATTATGACCGCCACCGAGAGTAGAAAGATTTCTCGGATCATGGACCAGGATTCAAGTCTGGATTTGGAGTCCCATGGCTTCGATTTGATGTGTAAGTACTGCATTGCCTTGAGCTGGGTTTCTTTGTTAACCAGTTATAGCTAATCGAGCTAAAACTGACCTCGATTTTACTGATAACTTTGATACTGCACCCTTTCCAAACTTTGAGTGCAAAGACCAACCGCTCTTTGTTCAGTATACCGGGTTCGCACCAGGTCTAGGAGTGCGTTAATATAGTCCTGAATTTATTTGTTCCGACCATTGACATGTGTATACAGAATCTCCGAGGCTCATGGAATCTATATTCAGAGCGAGTGGCATTTCAACTTGACCCCAAGGCAAGTCCAGAGGCACGTGATATTAACCGAGACTGGTTCATCAATACATATTCCAAGATGAGGGACAAATACCGAGGTTCTTTCCAAGAGTTGTTAACAAGCAGAGAGGTGACTAAAAGCGAGAAAATCGCCTATTCGATCTACGCAGCAATCGCTGAGATCCTACTTTTAACCGATCCAGAATACACAGCTGTAAGTCTCTCGATCCAGCTTGATCTACTCAAACTAATGCATCAATTCAGATTATGTCAACCCCAGCAAAAAACCGTTTGGAGACCGATCTTGAGGGTCCGGTTGGAAGCTTACAGATCTCTATCCTTAAAATGATCTCTCACGTCAAGCAAGTCAAAAAAGGAAATACTGTACCGGGGTTTGCAAGCACTTTACATCCTTTGTATTTGGCACATGAAGTTGCCAGGGTTTTATTGAGCTTCGATAAGATTAAGGCAAGCACTGGCTTCCCTGCAAAGTTTGATATAGCGATGTCAGAATCCCGACGTTTGATGAATGAAGTCGTAAAGGCTTCGGAGGCGATCAGAAGGAGTATGGACGAGAGTGGATGGATAGACAAGGTTCTCGATAGCCTACTAGAAGGTGACGTTGATGAAGCAGAAGGGGCTGACGAGCCGAGCACCCTAGCTGGGGCGCTGAAAGCAGTGATCAGTGCGGACTTCATGGAAAGCTGGGCTGGTGAGGTCGTAGAGAGCTGGAGGGATTCTGTGGTTGGTTTGGCGTGCCTCAAGGGCTGGTGATGTATAACACTAGCATCAAAATTATGTATTTGACAGCCTGCCTTTACCGTAGAAATAGCAGTATGACTTAGAAAAACTGGGTTTAGGTTATTTACACGCTTTGAGTAGGTAAGTGACTTGGATGCAATTTTGGCAGTGACCTGGAAGCAAGACTGAAACGAGTGTCTGTCGCATAATGGAAGAGCAAGCACACAATTAAAGAACGAAAGCAGACGAGGAAAAATAATTTAAGTTACATACGTTGAACTATACTAGAACAAGCTTTAAATTAGATACCTACTTGAAGCCATTAAGTTGCTTAGATTAAGTAAATTACCCAAATCAAGTGAGCGACCTAAACACATAATTTACGTGAGTTATTCAAATTAGTTAATTGCTATTTTATACTGGAAGATAAGTCATCTACGTAGCAGTGCCCGAATTCTACGGAACATTTTCCAGTTTTTATTGATTATACAAGGCGTTAGTAATTGGGCTCTAGTCGACCTGACCTGTGGATAAAACTACCATGTGTGTGTTTGGGTAACGATGAATAATGACAGGGAATTTATGGCTCGATGTATTTCCTTGCATCGGGATGTTTTTGTTGCATTTGCGCCCAAAGTGGTACCGAAACCAGTGGTCATCCAGTTTCATAGGGCATCATCTATCCATCTATCATTTCACCCAAGCCAAGAAATAATTCCCCTTCCCAGATATACCATATGCAATCGCTAAAGCAGATTTCCTAAACCAAAGAATCAATCCAACCCCTTTAAAGTCTATCTGCTTCCGCAGCTCTCTTTTCCGCAAGGCGCACGGCAATTTCTCTTCGTTCTTCCCTCAACGTAACAAATAGCCAGAACCATGTAATCATCTCTACAAAGGCCCACGTGAAGAATACTCTGTTCTTTAGGCCCTCCCCCCAGGCACTGGGTATGTATGCGTGGTTTCCGGATGTGTAGGCGGGCGAGGAAGAGGAGAACGCGAACGAGTAAAAGCAGACGCCAAAGAAGATGAATAGTCGGACGGGCGCTATATAATCGTTAGAACTTTGCTTCTATCTTGACAGGGCGCGCAAAGCGAGAGCAAACGAACCTTGCGTTCCCCAGTGGTACTGGCTGATTTCTTCAGGCAACGAAACGGCCACGAGATCGCTGACCCCGAGGAATAGAAGAACGACAGCTAGGAAGGCTAGCTGTGGGGTCTTTTCTTCGAAAGATCTGGTGTATGGAAGTCCCATGGCCTCGCCGATGATGAAGACGAGGGTTTGGTCTGCGATTGTGATTGGGGATGTGAGGAAGAAGAAGGCGAGGGTGATGTGGAAGAGGGAGAGGGAGGTAATGATGGTGTTGCTAGAGATGAGCCCCATGTTCGTGGTAGTGAGGATTATGGTGGTGAGAGTTGAGGGGGAAAGGTTGCGAAATGTTGTTTGGTCTTTTAGGTCTTTTAGGTGCTCAGGTCTAAAAGGGGTCGCACGTTGTCGTCAGAAAAATCACATCCGCCGAGACAGGACAGGGCACGCGGAGAGTTCCCCTGACCTTAAAAGCTTAAAGGTAAGCTTAAATCCTGGCGACACCAGGGCAACTTTTCGCGGAGTCCAAATTTGACAACCGGCGTCAAGCGTCACAGGGACAAGACAGGGTAATAGGCCCAGACCCTCAACCAGGATGGACGAGTCAAAACTCGATACTGAGCGCCATATTAAATACTGGCAGCGATGTCTCAAAACTGTCCTCCCGAATCAATACACGAGCACCGACTCCACGCGCATGACCCTCGGCTTCTTCATCCTCTCAGCCCTTGACCTTCTGTCCGCCGGCCCAGATACGCTTCCCTCGTCCGATCAAGATAGACTTCGCGACTGGATACTTTCTTGTCAGCACCCTTCAGGTGGTTTCTGCGGCTCTCCCAACCATCGCTATCCAGATGCTTATTATGTTGATGTCGGGCATGGGAAACCGCAGATGGACCCGGCAAACCTAGCAGCTACATTTTTTGCACTGCTGAGTTTGGGTTTTGTTACGAGAGGAGAGAGGCCTTTTCAGCGCGTCCGAAGGAGCGATTGTTTGAGATGGTTGAGGGATGTGCAGCGAGAGGATGGTAGTTTTGGAGAGTTAGTGAGGGACGGAAAGGTTCAGGGCGGGAGAGATATGAGATATTGTTATTGTGCTGCGGCTATTAGGTGGATGTTGAGGGATGGGGAAGAAGTGGAGGATATCAATGTGGATAAATTGGTGGATTATATACGGTCTGGACAGGTGGGTTTAGAGGAGAACTATTAGTCAAAGCAGTAATTACTGACTTTTGTTGAATGAAGACCTACGATGGTGGCATCTCGGAGAGCTCAGAACATGAAGCTCATGGTACGTTCTTCATACCCAGCAGCTTTTGCAACTATGGCTAACCACTTTGTTAGCTGGGTATACATATTGCGCGACAGGCGCACTATCCCTACTCGACCGCCTACCTAATCTCGACTCCACTAAATCAAAAACTACAGAGCAAGCCAATGGAACCACTGGGACAACACTGGCTGGCTTAACTAATCTCCCAGGCATGATCCGATGGCTTGTGTCAAGGCAAATAGGCTACAGCGAGGAAGATGAATCTAGTGACGAGGAGGAAACCCCGGCTCTCGATCATCAAAAGGAACGAGAAGCTCTTGTGGGAATCTATAAGGATTCGGAACCTCCGTCCATGGACGGCTTAACGATTGACGAAACACAATGTATAGGCTTCAATGGCCGATGTAATAAGCGGGTTGATACATGCTATTCTTTCTGGGTTGCTGCCTCACTATATGTATGCATTCAACTTATCCTTAGCCTATGTCTGTTCCTGGAAATTATGAGACTGATGATATGTCGTGAAGATCCTAGGTCAACCTCAACTCGTTGATGTGCCATCGACACGTCGATTCCTGCTCGAGCAAACCCAGCACAGGATAGGTGGATTTGGCAAATGTCCAGGTGATCCACCAGGTCTGTCTTCCTCTTTGTTGGATTTAAGGACTAAACTGACGTTTATGAATAGATATATATCATTCTTACCTGGGTCTTGCGATCTTGGCTACGATGAAGGAACCTGTCCTAAAAGAAGTTGACCCCGTATTGTGCGTGAGTGCACAATTGAGGGAAAAGATCGAGAAACTCCGGTAATAGGATAAGAGAGTATGAAAATAAATAATAGCCAACTGAAGCCTTTGAGTAGAGGGGGAATTGGACCTCATGGCAAGCATTGTCAGGAAAGCCATTATCTACACTTTCGTCTCAATTTTTGCTATCGCGCTTAGTGGACAACCTAGGCCGTCGCACCTTCTCGCATGGTCTGAAATATTGCGCTATTACACTCAATTCCCAAAACATCAATTTTGACCATTTCCATGCGAACGCCTTTTCTGTATTTTTGTCTCTTTTGTTGCAGATCGTCACCATGTGGCGCCTAGGATACCATGCACCTCCAAGTTGGGGAGACAGGATTTTGAGGTTTTGTTGCATATCGAGCCGCTAACAGGGGTTCAAGTGTTTGTGCGTTGGAGGCAAGGGAGTGCATTCTCAGAAATGTGCTTGTAGGGGACCCATGCTAGTTCCATCCCATCTGTAGTACCACATGATTTAGGTATGTTCTTTTTGTGTTGAAGATGAATATCGTAAGGTATCTGGTTAATCACTTAAAATGATGAAATTCGGTTTTGTTTCTAATTTTCTATTTTATTTTATTTTCATTTTTTGTTTGTTTTTGTTTTTCCACTTTTGGGGGGGTTTTGTGAATGAGCGCTGGTTACAATTGATATGATAAAGTGCGGTCATGTAGGCATGTATTCAAGTCAAGTAATTTATTCATCTACATTCAAGTTTGAGTGAGTGAGTTGCTCAAATCAAGTGAGTTTTTTTTTACCCATGTAGATGGAGTCACGTATCAGTTGCGAATTCCATCTATAAACTCAAAAATATTCTGTAGAATGCAGTCACCGCCACGTAACTATGTATAAGAAGATAACGCTCATAAATAGGCATAGTAACTTGGTTTAAGTAGCTTACTTAATTTAAGTAACTCACTTGATTTGAGCAACTCACTTGATTTGAAGAACTTACTCGATTCAGCTATTTGGCTAAAAGCTTATGAAAAATATTCTGGTTTCTATAGAAATCTCATATCATCATTAAAGGGAAGGCCGACCTATCGAAGACTGCGCATCCTCTTTCACACCAGGAATTCGCCACGCCTTCTTGTCATAAGTCGCTGGCCATATGCCATTTTTCCCAGGTGCCAAAATACCCTTGGGATCCAAAGAATTCTTGATCTGCTCATTGAGCTTCATCTGTGCATTGTCATTGAAACAATACGTTTCTGCAATCTGGTCCATTAGAGCGAGATGGGTGCGATATTCGCCCCAGCCATGCTCTGCGCAGTCTTGTATAAGTGTACGGATGAGCCAGTGTGCTTTATCTCTCTTTTTGACGTTGTACCGATCAAATACTATGCAGACGATATGATGCATCTCACGCATTCCTAAGATTTTGTCAATACTCAAGAAAGCTCGGCTAAAGATTATACTAAAGAGGGACTTACCAACAACGAACGTTCCGATGAAGTCGATACCTGCCTCTGCAAACCGTTTCTTAGTTACAGAATATTGCAACATGGCATTTGCCCCCGAAATTGGCGCAATAGGGGAGAAGAACAAATGCGCTCCGTTAGGCTCCCAATCGACCCACGACAGTTCATCCAATGAGGGAATACCCTGCAGTGTTCCATTTCTTGTTTTTAAGACTGGATGCTCATTTGTTTCTTCAGGGAGGATAAAATTTACTCCTTCGATTACTGAGAAGGCCTGCTTGATAACAGTCCACAGTACATTACGCACAGGCTCCGGTCCGTACAAGGCGCCGTAGAAGTTCCAGCGACCTAGTTTCAACTTTGCTGCTATGGCGTCGAGCTCTGCGTCGTTTAAAGGCTTGTCAGATGAGGTGTAGGATTTTTTGCTGCCGCTTACTGCTGCGTCGAGGAGGATGTGTCGTAATGTGGGAACGTTTTGGAGCACCATTTGCTATATATGGTATCATTAACAATCAGCACTAGAGACGAAGTTTCTTTGCAAATCTCTAGGGTTAGACATACCAAGCGGAGTGGGCGAATAATCTCAAGAGCTTGATGCAAATCGTCATCTTTGGGTAAGGTGATCAGATATGATTGATACCCGCCTGGGTTAGGCATCAACTACTTCTGGTTAGTTCTCAAGCTCAAGCGATATTGGATTACCGTACGAAATAGTTTATAAGAGATCATTTTGATCAGGGCAAATGAGTTACCCAAGTCAAGTGAGTTACTCGAATCCATCTCTGATGTCTTATAAACCAATTCGAACGGCAGAAGTACTAACCCAGATTCCCATCTTTGTCACAATGCCCAAACTACTTTGAGTAAAGATTCCATCGTTATAAGGGCCGAAACCGTAATTGAAAAGTTGCCAGGCTCTATTTCCTGGTTGCTCGTGCGGTGCTCGGTTCAGGCCTCCCAGTGCAGGATCTGGCAAAGCTCCCATTCCTGTTCGAATGAGGTCTCCATTTGGTAACACGACTTCCATGCCGCAATGCATCATCCAATGATCTACAACAATCAAAACTATCAGTTTGTCTCACAATGGAAATTGGTAGAAGGCTTCAAATACCTCCATAAGGTGTGTATCCAACACCACGTTCAACAGCATTACCAATGATTGACCCACCACCAAGGTCAGGTACATCAATCCAAAGCTGATCTCTGAGGTTATTCTTGACAAGATACTCATAGAGATCAAAGTACGTAACACCCGGTTCCACCAAAGCATAGGCACCCTCAACATTGACTTCCAGAACCTTGTTCATATTCTTACCAAGATCAATAGCGACACTACCAGGTACTCTCGGAGCTGCCCCTCCATATCCCGTACTGTATACAAGCTTAGCCATGGTTCCTAATTTCCTGAATGGAAATGAAGAAGGGGGATGATGTAGGGTTCCTCATACTCACTTCCTCCCAATAGAAACAGGCCAAGCAGGAACATCAAATTCATTACAAAGCCGCATAATATCTTGTACATCGGGTACTTTCCTCGGACTCAAAATAGCTGATGCAATGAAATATTCCTTATCTACTATATTGTGCATATCATGTGCTTTGGAGGGATCCGTATAATGCTCACGGTTGAGTTGTGAGGAGTTCGAGATTATGATTACGTTTTCTGAGCCGCAGATATTGCGTGCTTGTCTTATGAAGGCTGAGAATTGGGTGGAGTTGATTCCTGGTGGTAGGGTTAGGGGGTCGTTCGGGTTATTGCTGGTGTTTTTGTGGTTGGGGACTTTGAGGGGTTGTGGTGTGCTTGTTGTTGTGTTGGGGATCGACATGATGATGGTGAGGTTATGCCTATCTGCGTGTTGAAATGGAGATTGAGGGTTACAGTATTTTTGAGAGGTAATTGTAGGTTGAGAGGTGAGAGTAGTAGCTTCCTTAATTTTACATCCGGAAACGAGGAAGCAGGATAAGATAACGAAAACACAATGTTTGGAAGGAAGGAGCTTAGTTCTTAAAGTACTCTAGGGTGACCGAAAAATGGGTATAAATAGGTACACAGTGGTATGACAACTCCCATGATGACAGCATATCATAAGTTATTTCGTTGTCACGGTATTCCCCCAGTTTACCCCTGGTTGTATGTTGCATCGAGAAGTGCGGGCAGTGTTACGCAACAATTGCTCCACAAAGTATCCGAAAATCTCTACTACGATGCCGATCGCACTGAGGGTTCACCAATAAGTTTTGTTTTAGAGATTTCTCCGTGGTGTGGTGATATCTGTACACTCTTTTCAAGGGTTTGTTCCGATGACCTGACCAATCGCTAACTTGGCGAATTTTCGATGATCTATGGAACTAGTTAGGTGGTTACGTGAAAGAGTATTGATTTGTTGATTTGAACCTTCAGTAACTTACTTGGGTGGATAACCCACTTGACTTGACTACCTTCCTTAGCGTCATTATTGAAATGGAGGAAGAATATTAAAATAGAATTTTAATTGTATAAACATATTATAACTTTCGTCGATTTAGTTGGTTCATCCTGGTTTGAAATAGTTTTCTGAGCGGCTTCATATCATGAGTTTGAGTCTCTCTTCCTTTAGCAGCAGATATAGCTTCCGATAATTGACCAATTTATCTTAGAGATGCAAAACGCACCGAGAAGTCTCAATAGCGCCTTGTACTACCCACCAACCACTCTTCAAACCAACCAATTTCGAAGCCAGCCAACCAATCAACCGACAAAAAAAAACCAACAAACTGTCTGACAAATAAACTAATTGTCCAAACCAGCTGGAATTTCAGGGCTTACTTCTTTATACAGATCAAATTCCAAGCAGATCCACCAGATTTGTTAATTAGTCTAAGCTTGTCTGTACAAGCAACTCACGATGCCCCACTGCCACACATCTCTCTTGTCATCATTCCTAATGCAGATCAAGTGTTCATAACTCAACGATTAACACTAACAGTAGACGTGAAAAAGAGGGACTAAATACTCAACAACAGATCGAAGGGTAGGGCTCCGATCGAATTAGCGAACTTATTCGATTTGAGCAAACTTAGCAAATTAAATTTAATTCGAATTGATCAAATTTAAGGTTGGGTTTTAGAGCCTAATTCGACGGTTCGATGCAAATATATATATTAGTGTTAGGAGATTACGTAAAGTTAATATAAACTTTACTTAATAAGGGCTAAACTTACTCTATTTTGTATCGCATAATATAAGGAGAGGCAGATTAACACTTTGTATTAAATTCCTGCTTTAAGAAGTATATCTTAACTTTTTATTTATAGCTTTACTTGTTCTCTTAGTCTATTTCTATATTAGGTGACTACTCCCTAAGCCTATTTAGGCCATCTTTGTAATACCTTATTCTAAATTATTCCTAAATCTCAAACATCGAATTGAATGTTTCTGGACTCGAAATTTGAGCCGATTCCTAAGGGAGTGAGACGTCGAATTTGGATCAAATTTAAATTAGAGGCAATTCGATTCGATCGGAGTCCTAGAAGGGTACATACATCAACGACGACAACGTATTATCTAAAAGCTAATTGACTTACCACTGCGCTCAGGATGATTTTGTATTGGAACAAATAGTAGCCATATAAATACCAACAATTATTAGAATTGCAAGCCAGTGGAGTGTGCGAAGTCCCAAAATCCAAGTATTATAGTAGCGAGACTACATTGACATACCTTCGTATTCTCAAAAAGGGTTAGCGACCTAAATCCCTAAGCGAGATATTTCCGGAAAACCTCCACCTTTGCATGTCGAGCGGTTATTCGGTACCTATTCTGCATGACGAGGGGGAAAAAAGACACCGAGTTCCCCACTCGCAGTAAACTGTTAGTATCCACTGTCCTCGCGTCGGTATATGTATCGGTAATGAATTTGAGGCTTACCAGTGTGCCAACTAAAGTGATTATGCCTATTAGCGTAATTTTCGGCCGCTTCTACCTTTTAAAAACCACCTCTGAAAAATAGTAATTCTATAATAGCTTTACAACAACGTCTTATTATAGGTTTTTCGTTAGATAATTACTTTATACTATATTGTTGAATTCAGAGAATATGGGAATAGTCATGTGATCGTCCTACTACTACAAGTAGGCCCATTCTGGCACTGTAGCTTCCATACAGAACACAGAATCCACCACTATTGCCACCACCTATTGCTGTCTATATTGTACCCATTCAACAGATGATTTAGGGAGGGTTTACTGATATCAAGCATAGAGATAAATTTCTAGTGGAATATAGTCGATTAAAATATAATTAGGTCTTAGAAATCTGCGCTATTTGCCTATTGGAAGTGGTCAAGATCTGGATTTGGGTTTCCCTAACGCATTAACTCTTAGGATTCTGGAGCTATGATTACGAGATGCGATTGAATGTCTCCACTAGTGAGAATTCGCAGGGCGTCAATTCTATGACCAGAAAGTTCGTACATGTTCACTCGTGCGGTGAACTCTTGGTGCCACTTGTTTCTGGCCTACTCACCAGGGATCGCCCAAAAGAAACTTCAAGTCATCATAGTCATTGAACAGATGCGAAGACCAAATTTGAATCTCAATAGTTAAAATTGTGTAATTGAGTACAAGTATGTACATGGCTATTTACAATATTTCACACTAACTAATGTGATAAAACGAACAATGTTATTTACTTTCTAATCAAATATATACAGCGAAACCATCCTCAACCCCTCGCCACTTCAAAACCATAAACACATCCAGAATTTTAAACCTCAGTTCTTAACAACATCCCGAGCATGTCTACGGGCAATAGTTGAACCGGTGTACTCAGAGTCCGAGTTAGCAGAGTAGAAGGAAGAAACCCAAGAAAGGAGGTTTCCGAGGGTAGTTCCAGAGGGCATCTCAACAGCGGAAACAGTTGAAGTGCTGGTGGAAGAAGTAACTGCTGATGAAGCAGTCGAGGTAGTGCTGCTAGAAGCAGCTGTGGTACTTGCGAGGGTCGAGGAAGAAGAAGAGGTAGATGCGATGCCGACTTGAGCGCTAACGGAGCTCAAGGATGCAGATGAAGTTGTTTGTGGAGCGGCTGATGTTGATACAGCTGATGTTGATACAGCTGATGTTGATACAGCTGATGAAGTGGCAACGGCAGCTGCTGAAGAAGTAGTGCTTGCGATTACCGACGTTGCAACAGCGCTACCAGATCCAGTACCACAAGTTGCAACTGCTCCTCCTGGCGGCGTATATGTAGAGATATTGAAACCGTTGTAGAAGTTGGGAATGTAGATTGATGGATCGCTCTCGTTGTAAGCACCTGGTAATTGAATTTCTGGGGAGCAGGAGTCGCCGGCTGTACCCGTAATGGTGAGTTGAGCACATCCGATGTAGCTTTTAAATTGATTAGTTTTCTGGGAGTTTTTTTTTCTTCCAAAAGTTGGAAAATATGATGGAAACTTACAATTGGCCTCCTCCAAGTGTTTGAGAGCCATGGAGGGCAAGCATTTCGGAACGGAGCAGGTAGTCTCCGCTGGCGAGGTCAGTGGGCAGGTTGAAGGAGTACTTCATATCATTTGCCTCCATGATTGCATTAGCCCACGTGCCATTCTCTTCAACAAACTCATCAATTTTGACCCAGCTTCCAATACCTGTAGCCTGAGAAGCGTTGGTAACAGGACCGAAGAGGAAGTGTTGGATTGGTCCTGGGTGAGAAGAGGAGTCCCATTGGACAGTAATATTGTCACCAGCGCTCGCTGCAGCAGTGCTGACGAGTGCCGACAGAGTAAGGTTATTGCCATTGACGTTACAGGTTATGTCGTCTGAGGTGACATCGGTGACTGGACTGTTGGATGGTGGCATCCGAATGGCTACTTGGTACCCGGGAGTGACATCATTAACCCAGAATTGATGAAAGTTTTGATGAGCGGAAACGGCGCTGACGAGCGAAGCTGCGATAACGAATTTGGAAAACATTTTTGAAACTATGAATTGGGTGGGTTGGATCACAGATCACAGGTTGAAAAGAATGTATTGGGGTACGTAAAGAACGTGGAAAAGTTGAACAGAAAAATGGAAACCAAAGACTTGCTTGATCGAGAGGAAAATCTTACTGCAAGAACAATTGCTATGCTTTATATCGTCAGTTTCGAGGTTCATCCGAGCTTTGCAAAATAGAGTACAGTATGGCGTGTCAAGTCTCAAAGAGAGAGAGACAAAATTAACCAGCACCCTTGATGAATAAAGATGGGACGAAACGAATAAGCGAGCACCAAAAGGGGTTAATGGGCTGTATATACGAGGCATGCCAAGGCCCGTCAAGACTGGCGAAACAAACGACCTCTCCATCGCCATGGCCCGATATTGGTCCCCTAGATTTATCTAGTAATAAGTGTTCACAACCTTTTTTTTTTACTACAAGTCTGACAGCATATTTGTTTCTCATTGAGAGCTACTCATTCAAGTTAATCCGACTGGCTCGCTTGCGAGATGCAGAGCGCAAAGTGAAACCTTTAGATCTGGTGAATTCATTGAAGATGACGTGCCTCTACAGAATGATTCGAGTGGCCTCGAAAGGTTCACATAAACCACACTACTCTGGGATGGATTTCGTCTCCCAGCGTTAGGTCAAATTTCTCTGGCTTAATTTACAAGGTCACGTGGGGGATTCAGAGGTAGCCGAGACTGAGAGAGGCCAGTTGATAAAACTACGGTACATTTCGTAGGAAAATACTGTATTATTTCATGCATAACTCCCTTGAGTTTTGAGGTTCTCAAATCCCTGACGAGGAACCTACTTCCGTACTTAGGTATTCAAGGCATTGCTAAACGAGCGGCATTCATGTACTTTGCTAGTTATATACGCTTAAAATCAAATGGTCATCGTCTGTGCCTATCCTTGCCAGTATCACTTTCGTACTAATACTCATCTTTATCCTCTATCGCATCTACACGGTAATTTTCTGCCCGTCTTCTTTTCTCGACTCTGATCTAGTGCCGTCGAATTTTGGATCACCATCATAGCCGGGTCCATAGCGTTCTGAATATCATCCAATATAGATGGAGGAGCGCCAGCATCGATAGCAGCTCTTATGATAGTTATCCTTTTCAGTCCTCGCCAACCACCATGTTGGGTCTAAAGGATGAGAAATTTTGTCATCACGGCCTTAAGGACCCTGGAAGAGACTGTGACCAATCCGTCGTTGCCGCCCGTCTCCTGAGGGCTTCAATGATGAGCTAACAGCAGACTTTGCTATAACAGATAATGTGGAATGAGCCCCGACGACCCCGAGAACCCCAAAAACTGGCCGATAAAGCGGAAATGGCTCGTTGGAGTCCCAATGTCGCTATTCAATTTTTTAGCGGCAATGTCGTCGGCTGTTGCTGTCCCAGCATTGTCAGAAATCTAGAAAGAACTCGAAATCCGCTCCAATGCCCTCCTCATTATGGTCTTATCGGTTTTTCTTCTAGGCAGTGCCGTAATACCTTTATTCACTGGTCCATTATCTGAAATATTTGGGAGAGTGATTGTTCTTCAGTGCACTAATCTTTAATACCTCGTCTTCAACACGGCATGTGGTGCTGCGAAAACTCAAAATCAATTGATTACGTTTCGGTTTCTCACTGGACTGGGTAGTTCTGGTCCTTAGGCTGTAGGTATTCGTTAACACTACCGAGAAAGCAGGAATGTCATGCTAACGACCGCTTCAAATAAATCGGGAGTGGCATCCTCGGCGACTTGTTCAAACCTCATGAACGAGGGAAAGCTGTTGCAATGTATACAGTTGCACCGCTACTCGGCACCCTCATTGGGCCAATCACAGGCGGTTTCCTTGTCCACTACGAGCCCTGGCGATGGTCCTTCTACGCGGTCTCGATTGCTGGCGCTGTGATTCAGCTCGCCGGTTTCCTCATATTTCGCGAGACATATGCTCCTGTGCTACTTCAGAGAAATTGCAAGAGGCTGCAAAAAAGCACTGGAAATAAAGCCTATATACCCAATTCGATACTGTACATTTCCCAGATTTTACTACGTACTAGTTTGATCCGGCCTTTCAGACTTCTCGGGATACAACCAATTGTGCAGGTGCTGAGTCTCTATGTTGCCTTTCTAGACGGCATCCTGTACCTCATGGTTGCTACCTTTCCGGACCTGTGGACAAAAACATACAACGAATCGTCTTCGATCGGCTCGCTTAATTACATATCCTTTACGGTAGGTATGGTTGTAGCCATGCAGTTTGGAACCCGTTTTGCAAATGAACTCTATATTAATCTTCGAAATAAGGATAATGGAGAAGGTGTTCCCGAGTTTCGGCTTCCGATGCTCTGCATGGGCCCTACTACAGTACCCGTGGGACTGTTCTCGTATGGATGGAGTGCTAGAGAAGGAATCCATTGGATCTTGCCGTACGTGTTATAACGTCCCGAACGAAAATTTACTGATTACAACAATGCAGGAACATCGGAGCAGCTATCTATGCTGGCTCTACCGTCTTACAACTAGTTTGTGTCCAAGGATATCTGATAGACTGCTATACGCAATATGCTATCAGCGCCATGGCAGGTGTTACCGTCTTACGGAATCTTCTGGGGTTTGGATTGCCTCTCATCGCCCCTAATTTGTATGTCTTTTTTGTTTCTGATTGAAACAACTTTCCATTGTTGATTTTTAACTATTTAATTGCATAGATACGGACGACTAGGCTTTGCCTGGGGGAAACAGCCTCCTCGCATTCCTGGCAATTTTCATTGGCATACCAGCACCGATTCTCTTGTGGTTTTACGGAGCATCATTGAGGGAAATGAGTCCGTACGCTCGGAGCGATTGAGCTGGTGGCATTAATAGAGTAGTAAGCTGTGTACCCTGCATTACTTGATGTAGGCGTGACAACGGAAAATTTGTTCGTAGTCTGCTTCTTCTCTCCTCTTTAAGTTATAGGTATGATAAAGATAGAGTCTAGTGGATTTTTCATTCTTAATAAGCTACCTTGAAGGTGTATTGATGACCGTTGCTTGAAGTGACTTGATATTGCTAGGTCAGACTTATCCATGGAGCGGGGCGTTTAACTAATTCTACACCACCATTTAGGCATGCCGAAGCTATGATTCGGTCTTACCTGAAGAATTTTAGGGAAGGGAAGGGAAGGAGAAAGTGAGGACTGGGTGTGAACCTGGGGGGCTTTGGAAGTTGACGTTGTGCATTTTTCAGCAGGCTTATTTGCCGCGGTTGAGGTGGGTGAAGGGGGAATCGCCTCACTGGGTTTGGCACAGGTATAGAAAGAGAAGAGGAGGGAAAACAGGTGAGACTGGTCTGGTTTATTCATGGCCAGCATGATAGTACGGTACGTACTTCTCAACCCAATCAACATGTACAAGTAGCAAAGCTAATTTATCTTGACGACAAGTTGGATCTGTCGCCTCTACCTCGTTTGTTAAATAGAAATATCCTCCCAGACGTGCCGGTGCTTTTGAATATCGAGCCCGGTGATCATACGTTCCATCTTCAGGGTATGATGGGTATTGATCGGATCAAGAAGGGATATGAGTTCATCGAAAAATACTGGATTTAACTTGTTCGAAACGGGGAGTAAGTCTGACGACGATTGTTTATAAGGCTAGGAAGTATGGAGATTTCCATGTTGAGATAAAATCTTGAATAGAGATATTAAAACCGATAATAGTGTGCGCCTCCCTTGCTTTGTATGCATTGATATCTCCAAGTAGTATCTAATTTGTATAATAAATACGCCTTCCGTGTAGGAACGACGATAGGTTTGAAAAATTGAGCAGTTTTTACCTCCCTCTCTCGTGCTAGGATGTCTTGTAATAGTGTTAGATTTAAGGAAGGGTGTCACTTAGAATAATATATTCGATGCTATTATAATTTTACAGAAGGCTGTTAGAAAATCGGAAGGTTATTAGGTAGAGATCATATACTCTACTTGCTTAATTAACCTAGAATTTTATAGCTAGGCTTCCCTATCCCTTAGTTCGTTAGATGTAACTTTATACAGATAGATTTTGTCACGCACGCCCTAGTGGTCTGTGCAGGTCACAACTAACGGACTAGGGGATCGGCTTACTTACCACACTTACCCCTGCTACACCTTCCCCCCTATACGGCCCGTCCCGGCCCGCCTTCACGCAGCCTCCCTAACAAATTATGTAAGAAGGAGTCTTTCTAGAAGCTCTAGTTGTTATTATGTAGAGAAAAAAAAAGTTGTGGCCCAAAATGTCCCAATAACCTTCCATGGATGGTATTGTTTGGTGGCGCAGTGTTGATCGCTCCGATGTTAATTATAAGACTGCACCCAACGCTAGTCACCGAACTGGTGACGACAAGTGCGTTCGTACTAGCGTTTGGAATCATTCTCGCATGGTTCATGACGGATGCAGACAAGAAAGACATCCTTGGTGGTACAGCTGCGTATGCTGCCGTGCTCGTGGTTTTCATCAGTACAAGTAGCTAAAGTACCTTTGGTTGGAATTATATATGTCTCACAATCACGATGTTCGGTAGTGAATAATGCAGACGGCTAGACCACTGTGGATCACTGGCTGACATCTGTGACCCATCGAGTCCTTCTTCAAGTAGAAATAGGAGTTCTAAGTCCCGAAGGTAACTTCTTCTCTATTCCAACAACTCTTAAAAATACTTGGCTCTTAACCATCTCAAAAGAAGCATTCAAAACAACATTACAGTCTTCTGCATCTTCCCTAGCTTAATATTAGGATGCCACATAGCTTCTGCCGAGCCTGCGGCGTCTCGTTCGTACATGATATAATTCTACCCGCCTGCCCTAGCTGCGCTCGCCAGCTCGACTACTCAGCGCCGATGAGCTAGGATTAGTATATGTGAACTAAGGATCTACAGTAGGTGTCGTACTATTTTCGAATCCGAGAACATCTCGCCTATGTCATGTAAAATGGCCGAGAGAAATATTTCCTTGCGTGGCACTATATCCTTATCGACCACGACCACTGGGGCAGAGCTGGGGGTAACCACCTATATGATGCGTGGGGGTTAGCATGGTATGAAGGTAATATAATATAATTTATAAATTGATTAGTCTAAAACTCATAGACAAATACCTCTTTTAGTAATATTTGTGTATTTGATATATTTTGTACTTACAAGAGTAGATGAAACTCTTTTTTGTAGGATATAAAATTAATACTAAGGTTTTTTTGCCTTAAAACTTAAAAGACGCTTAATTATAGTATAATAGTACCTTTTAACAGAGAAATCTAAGTTTTATATTTATTATACTTAATAGAACAGCTATAGAAGCTTGAATTAATTAATTATTATAAAAAAAAATATGGCCCGTGCTGAAAAGGCACTCATTTTATATGTCACTGTAAGGAAAATAATATGTAATTCAATTCATTCTCTCAGCGAATATATGTTTTATCATTAAGGGACCTTGTGCTCACCGCTTTCAGCTCCCAAAACTCACTAGCAACAGCTGCATGCAGATAAGTTGGCTACTAAGTTTTGCATGGAATTAACATTTTTGATTTTTAAGCTTAGTATTAACTAGAACCTAGATCAACCCCACGAAAATCAAGTTAAGACTTTTTTTTTCTTTTCTTTTTCTTTTTTCAAGGAAGGGAAAATGAGTGTAACTTTTATTCCATACTGCCCTGCTTCCATCGAACTCGACATCTTGCTGCCCTCTCTGATACATGCGAGTTTCATTCACCGCCATAATCCTCCAAAGATCTAGGAGCTATTTCCAGGAGGGATAGCAGCGGCACCTTTGGTCCAGTTACCCTTATAGATCCACTCGCTGACCCCAGTTCCTTGAGTGCCGTTCTGGAAGTAGACCATAAGATTCAAACTACCACCACAGCCGGTGCTCATGACAGCAGCTTCAGAGCCTGGAACGGTGGCTTGCTTGAATCCTCCATCGTACCAGCCGTTACCATCATATCCTTTTTCAAGAAGCTGGTTATCTCTGGCAGCGTAATATACCCGAAGACTTGGGCCATTGTTGCTGACGTTGAAAGAGACGGCAGCTAGACATGCACGAGGAAATGTGCTGTTGACCCTGAAGCCTCCAGTGTACCAGCCTTTTGAGTCGTCGAAAGCGGCCTCGGCGAGAGAGAGGTCAATTTTCTGGTAGTAGGTCCTTCATTTATTACCGCGTTTAGCTTCTAGACGTGAAGTACTACCCCGGAGGTTGGTGAGGTGGTGGTGGTAATAATATAACATACCTGATGTGCAATTCTTCGTTCAAGTAAGAGGTTGTAGCAAGCTCCGAGCCTGGGAAGGCAGAACCGATGCTGGACATCTTCTTCCATCCAACTCCACCTTGAAAGAGTAAGCCATGAGTCTCCTGGCAATTTATAAATGAAAGACACTTACTGTCAAATCCATACTCCTGTATGGTGTTATTTTGTGTCTGTGCATAGACACGGACGCGTGCACCTGGAGTCTGCGCGAGGCACGCAGCAGAGATCTTGGAGTAAGGAGCGACGACAAACTTTTGCTTGTTCAAGTCCCCATCATACCAACCTACGTTTGATGAGTAGCATCTCTCCTGGAGTTCATTGTTGGTGTTGAGATAGTATACACGAATCTGGAGTTGGTAAATACAATTTTGTCTTTATTGTCATGGAAGAGAAGATAGCCTTACCTCACTCAATGATTGATTGATGGCTGCCAATGGTGATCCAGGTTTTCCCTATCAGAGACAATGAGGTTAATAAAGTCCCATAGCTTGCAGGCTTTTTTGCCTTGTAGCTCTCGTCGATAAACTCACCTGGCAGTTAATACTACGGTCGGTACCGCTGGACCATTTTCCAGACGAATAAATGCTCTCTCGAAGCTTGCCATAAACGTCTTGAGTGTAGACACGGAGATTGTTTTCTATGCCGATTGCTGCAATAGCAGTGCCTAATAGAAAGTTAGAGTTGTTCATGCAGGTCACCTGTATATATGAGAACAGAGGGCGACTCACGGTATTGAATTTCTTCGACAGCACCAGTAGCCATGTTTGCGTTCAGAGAGGTGTGGGTTTTATTTGGAGCAAAGAAAGATTTTTTGAATGCGGTGTAATGAGAGGGGTGATTGATTGATTGATAATGAAAGTTGAAATCTGGTGGGAATGAGGCTGATTTATATACTTGATACTCTCCACCGAGTCTCCATGCACATGATCGTAGATTCCACAGCAGTGCAGAAAGTTTTCACATGATTAGTTGCATAGGCCGTTGGAAGCTGTTCACGGTTTCACAAGACACTGTGCCACGACGAATGCATCTCTTTCCCAAGACTTATCAACTCAGCTTCAGCTTTCGTAGTACAGCGTATATATATTATTAATTCCAACTATAATCCCTAGTCTAAAATAGAGCAGAGCTTATAATTTTGCGTATACAATTGCCAGAAGTAGTTGATTTAAGCCTATTCTAGACTAATTATTAAGTTGGAATTGACAATATATGTATATATATACGCTGTACCTTCGTGGTATCTTTACCGGAAAGCAGATCCTCAGCAAGCCACCACATCGTTACAGATGACGATCAGAATTCAAACCATAGCAAAAGTTGACAATTTAGAAACCCTATTGCCCACAGCATCCCTAGATCTGACATTATCGTAACTCGGTGAGTGCAGATTCTCAGACCTACATATTGGCTTCCTTCACCAAAATCTTTGCAGCACGATAAAAAATAAAGTTAAATCAGAAAATCTCAGCGGGTCTATTACAACCATGAATATCATGATTTCATGGATAGGGTGCCCTATTCATAAATAGAGGCTCTCAACCACAAATAATTCGAAAACCTCATAGTTTCGTGAATGGGGTAACCCGTTCATGAATTGGGGCTACATACAAACTTTGACATTTGAAGGGCTTTAATTAAATAGCAGTCTCTAAGTAGAAAAAGGTTAATTCAAAAATATAATTAAATTTAAATGTATGTATGCACTCTATATTTAATAAATAGTGTCTTTTCTAACGTTCTTCCTATTATTACATAGTTTATTATAAGGGTAATTGTTGCTTTTCGCCTCCTTTTCCTCGCAGTTAGTCGGGGAAAGAGTAGATATAAACAACCAAAGGCCTTGAATTGACCATTCATGGTTAGGTTACCCCACTAGTGAATGTGCTTAAATTCAGAATATGGTCATAAAATTATGAGTTCATCGCTGGGGTGCAGCAGGTCAAACGACCAATGTGTGAAAATTTAAGTCTCTTCTCAGATTCTCAGCTAGCCACAAAAGCGGTCAGGCGGAGATGCTTCCTGAGGTTACCAGTACATCGGAATGTATCACGACCTGCAATAGATTCTCAGCCAGCCACAAATATGCGGGGAAATTCAAATCCGGGCACAACCGAGGAACCGAGGACAAAGCTAATCTGAAAAAAAAAGCTCTTTGCGTCATGCTTACCTGCGGGGTAGGCATAGTGACATACGAGTAATTGCGTGCTCTTTAAAGTCCCTTTAGCTCCTTCTGTTCACCTTGGATTACAATAGAGTATTTCTGTGTTTCCAAATCACGACGAGCGCAGAAGTGGGCTGAGTTGTCTTGCTTTTTGTGTACTATTTCACGTGTTTCGAATTGGTAAGAAGATATTAAAAATCTAAGATCGCGTTTATATTCTCGAGATACAGTTACATGCAATAAACATCTGTGGCTGATGTAGATCGAGATCGTTGAGGTAGCCCAGTTCTCCTCAGTCTATGATTGTATATATTAGAAATTGTTCCACAACATGATATAAAAGAGATTCTAATGCTTGGAGACTTTGCTATTGTTCTGGAAAGGCAAGAAAGCTGGTAGTCTATATATTATAGTAATGCTTAAAGATACTCGTTTCGAACCACACACTCAAGCAACGAAGTTCTGAAAGGCACGCAGACCCGAACTTTGACTTCAAACTTATTTTAACCCAATAAAAACAATGCTAAACTGCAAGTTAAAGAGAAGACTTCTTTAAAACATTACTCATTAAGCTCGTAGAGAGAAAAAAATTCCGCTTACTTCTAAGTTTCGAAATCTCTACAGATAAATCAGGAAGCCAATTCAATGTCTTCATCCTAGTGCTATTAACATGTCGTGCTTCTTTCACAGCAACTACTACTTCAATATCAGTCACGATCTTAGTATCTCTACTCATAAATTGGGCCTCTAGCCTTTCACTTAGTCAAAACTCAAAATTCAAGCTGAGGCATGGGTATCGGTATACCATTTGCTATCCTAGTAATCCTAATCCTTGAGTTACTCTTCTGCAGAAATCGAAAGCTTGTAGGCGTATATAAGATAACTATAGGTGAATTATGTTAGCGGAACCGTGGAGGTTATATGGCTTGTAAATAGATGGGAAATAGGGGCCAATAAGGTGAGGATATACGAACTGTAGTAGGAGACAATAGTTGCTATTGTGCATAAGGTACTGTACAAGTCGCTAACATAAGAGTTCCTACCTGTAAAATCCATCGGACTTACCTAGGTCTATGTACTTCGACTTGACAACCAACTACTCTTTGACTAAGCTTTTATAGTATCGAGTATAGTACTAAAGTTAAGTTATAGTACACTTAAGGATTTAATTTTAATGTTTTATAATAATTGCACCTGCTATTTGGATAGTGCTATTGGGGCGAATTCAAAGTTTGCCTTAAAGTTTGAAGTGAGTATAGTAGTACAAGCGCATTTCTCTGGTGCTTTTACGGTGTACGTCAATTTAAAGTTATAAGCGACCTAAGTGGCTAAGCGATGGTCATAAAGGGGCTTAGCCGAGGACCTTTCATTAAAGTGGCTTAAGAACTTAAGAGGGTAGTTGGAAGTTCACTAATATTTAGGAGATCTAATACCTTGCTGTTAAATCTAGCCTTAAAGGCAAAAACTGCTTCTAGGAATCTACGTATCCGTGCCTTCTTGTGTGTATTTTTCATAGGCTAACGCTCTCCTATATTCTAGAGAACCAAACATCTGTAGCAGTGACTAAACTCTGAAGAAAATGTTCTAGTATGTATAGTTTTATTGGATTCTTATAAGATATTGCATATGCCGATCGCGTTACTGGAAAGGAGTCTCGCTTAAAGCGTGTATTAAAAGAGAAATATTAAAGTGCCAACTACTCTTAATAATAATAAGCGAGCAATCTTTTGCTGTCACTCGAAGATGTTATGTTAGAAATTTCAGAGCGTGCTCTCAGCCTGGAAATAGTGTGGGGAAAAAAGAAAACTCGAATTTCTAAAGAAGAGCTACATTACAGGTGGGTCTAAGTGTGTCTGGTATTCGCCTCCGGCCCGGTATGGTGGGCAATGGTCGGCATCGGATGTCTTTATTTCACTGTTGTCGTGTTGAAGGAGGTCGGGGAACCAGGATTCATCCTTAGATGACACAGGACCGAAACACGAGCTTGACTAAAAGAATTGTTGGGCATCGCGATCTTCGCAATAATGGTCCACGTCCACAACTGTTCCGACCAGGAGAAAGTTGAAGACAAAGTTGCCATCGGATTGTTCTCTAGTATCATAAGAAGGCCGGAGTACGGCCCATGTACAAAATTTTCGGTCATCTCGAGTGTAAGAGCAGCTAGATAGTAACCACATTGTTGTATATGCAGCAGCACTTCTCATGCAGCACAGCAAATCTCTTGGTCGAATTCCATTGGGCGCTAGTCTCCTAAAGCAATTCCATGCAGCGAATTGCCGAGACTCACCAGCGGGCTATGGAATCCTTTTAACCGTTGCATGGCCAATTAGAGACCTGCCGTACCGGTAGGGATTGTATGCGTAAGCACATGTCTGACCTGCAGATTACTTAATCGCCATGCATCAATATCTAATTGAACGTAACCAGACGTTCTTGGTGATATGCATATAACTCCAGAATGTCGTGGCAGAGCTCCATCACAGTTTTGAGATAAAGGTCAGTCAGGAAAAGGAATACTTACAACAGACATCATGAATTCATTTTCGGAGGCTCTTCTCACCCGAAATAGCAGCTGGGACTTTGCCATCTTAGGAGGGAGTTTGGTGATATTGCTCGCTGCGGGGCTGTACTCGCAACGTTCGAAGTCGAAGTATCCGCTCCCACCCGGTCCTAAAGGGTCTCCAATCATTGGCAATCTTCGACAGGTGCCGGCAGAGAGATCGGATGTGCAGTTCGCAAAATGGGCGAAAGAATACAGTGAGTTGGTCTGAGCTTTGGCTTTGGCGGCAAAGCGCATTATTTCTAACGCAGATACAGAGTCTGACATCATCTATGTCAACCTCCTCGGACAACCCGTCATCGTCCTGAACAGCGTGAAATCGGCTGTTGATCTCCTCGACAAAAAAGGGGCAATTTATAGTGATAGACCACCTTTTGTCCTGCTGGAAGCGTATTTCAATACCCGCCCGTCTTCAAAAAATGCTTGCTTATTAGTATCTCTAGTCTCGGTTTTAAAAACAATGTAGCCCTTATCGGCGACGGCGTCCAATTCCGCAAGCTCAGGAAAGCGTACGGTAATTTCCTCTCCGCACGTAGCAGTTTAGCGTACCGAGATACCCAGATGAAGCATGCTCGCGAGATGGCGGACGAAATTGAGAAATGCCCGGAGAAGTGGCACAGTTACCTCTCACGGTGCGGTTCCAAGGAATAAGATTTCGTGGAAAGAGCAACTGATGACTTTTCTAGATTTGCAACTAGAGTGATCTTCAGTATGGCTTTTGCCATTGACGTTGCAGATGAGGATGACCCTTATTTCAAACTTGCGGATAAGATGGGATTGATCCTCAGTAATATGGGAAACAGTGCTATTAGTATTCTGGATATCGCGCCCTGGGGTAAGTGCGATCTCGCTGCGGCTTTCCGTGAGAAGTATAGACTAACGGGGCCGGTTACTGTAGTCGAGCATCTCCCACGCTGGATTGGGAAGTTCATCCCTTCCGTTAAGTACGTCCACGATCACGCCCCTACCATTGAGGAATTCCACCAGCGTCCCTTCGACGCATTGATGAGAAGTTTCGTGAGTTGTCCGGATGAACCACAGGTTGGAGTGTATCTCATACGTTACAGAAAGCGGGAACACTAGAGCCGTCGTTCATAGGACGCTTGATCCAGGAAAGAGAAACGCACGAGGCGGACGAGGATGAAGCCATCAAGAGCTTCACGAATGCCGACCTTAGGGGTACCGGTGGATCGCTGTATTCAGCTGGACAGGATACAACATTCTCGACTGAGACGATATTTGTTATGGCTATGGTGCTAGCCCCCAAGGTGCAGACCCAGGCGCAAAAAGAGATCGATGCTGTGACTGGAGGAACACGATTGCCTACTTTTGACGATTGGAAAGCATTACCGATAGTGGAGAGGATAGTCTACGAGACTTTGAGGTTAGTGAGAATAGCGATAGTCTCATGGAAACGAGCTGACAGCTTCGCAGATTCCACCCCCCTGTTCCAAATGGTTAGCCTTGTATCCTACAATTTTCTTGAACTTACTTACCAAACTAATCGTACAGGTGTCCCTCACAGAACTCTAAAAGAAGATGTCTATCGTGACATGTATATTCCAAAGAGTAAGTTATGTGTGGGGTTTGGCACACCATAGTGAACGAATGAGCTAACCAACTTCTAGGGTACATAATTGACAAACGAATGGGAATTTCTTGCTTACCATTTGTAGTTCGGTGGTGATAGCTAATGCCTGGGCAATGCTCCATGATCCAGATGTTTACAAAGATCCTTTCAAATTCAACCCAGACCGTTTTCTACCAACTTCAGAAAGTGGTGCTGGTGAGCCAATCCCCACGGGACATTTTGGGTTCGGTCGAAGGTAAGAGGTCTTCTAGTGTGTTTAATAGGAGGTTACTAACAAGTGGAAAGAGTCTGTCCAGGACAATATCTCGGATTCGCCAGTGTCTGGATAGTTGTTGCAACGATACTTGCAAAATTTAATATCTCGCCGGAGAAGGATAAGGATGGGAAAGATATCATGCCTAAAATGGAATTCACGACTGGCATTACTAGGTATGATCTGAAGTTTCTTCGGGGGTACACCTTTGTTATTATGGCCATAATGGCGACTAACAACATTAATAATGCTAACACATTTTCTTTATTCTAGTCATCCAGCACCCTTCTCTTGCATCTTCACACCAAGAAACTGCTCGTGAGGGGTAGACTGCTCTGAATAAGGTAAACAAATACAAAGTGAAGATGTTTGGGGGTGAACCATTACAACACTGCAAACCAAAGCATTAGCAGTTTCTGACAGGTTCACAGTATTAATACGGTCTGGCTGTTTAATTCAGATTGTCGAGTTTAGACCTCAGTTTGAGGTTATAATTCGCAGTTTGCTTTTCTAAACTTTATATAGTAAAAGGGACTTTGACTCCCTTGGTATTTAGTTTGTACGTAACTTGCTTCCCGGGTAGACCTTCCCGACTACTGTAGGTCTGTTCCGAAACGAAATAGAAACCTTTCTCGATTTTATTTACAGCGTGGGCATAGCGACTTCAGGGGAGTGTTCTTGAAAATGAAGGTATTTAGCGACGTTCAATATCAAGCTAGCAAGACTACTACAACCTAGCAGCAATTAAGGCCAAAACACAGTACAAATATCTCTTTTTTTTTTGCTGCTGTTCGGGGGATACATATATCGTTCCTTTTTTTTTCAAAATTGAATCAATTCTGCATTCGCGTCACCTTGTCTAGCGCAAAACTAAACCTCGTTCAGAAAACAGGAGTTCAAACCTCAAGTTTCCGTGGTATTTATAAACATACTATATTAGTACTTAACAAGTCAGCAAATCCTCGGCTAAATAGATTTCCGCTCGTTTCCGGGTGTGTAAAGAACTATAACCATACTCATAAACTAGTACTCGTACAAATATTCCTATTGTACTAGTGTGGACAAAAGTATGCCTTAAAGACAAATGCTTCGTTGTTACTTGGATTCAAGGAGGCTTTTTGGGAGGTAAGTGATAGAGCTTTAATAGAGACTAAATAAATGATGGTTTGCACAGGGAACGGTAGATGCAGAATCTGTGGGCTAAGTTGATATTATTAGGCCGAGTCAAGGTATTCTGGTTAGTGGGCCAATACCCTAGCTCCCTAGCGTGTATCTCCCTCAACTCTTCTCCTTTTTCTTTATGATTAATCTATTCTCGGGTGCTTTAACTTTCAAGCTTTCTTATGATAAAAGTTCCCTTTCATCTCAACCATCTTAACAAGTCAACGATAGTTACCGTGTACCAGACTTTCGCATCCTCGTCGATATCAATAGAGCGGTAGTCTTCCGCAGGAATCACGACTCGACTGAGGTTTCCAAGGTGTCAAAATGGTCGCCAAAAAGTTCAAAAGCTCGATCGAAATATTAATCGGAAAGTTCCACAACTCCTTCTCGTCTGTACTGCCCATTTTCATGACCAGTGTGCTTCAGTAGCAGGCCTAATATAGTAGTCTCTAGTATTTCTTCCTCACGGTCTGCCTGATAGATGAAGATAAGAGAGTACACCCCATCACTATTTGCTTCGAAGTCCCAATAGATTGCTGCATATAGAGTCTTATTGTTTATGGCACTTTTCGTTCCACTAATTCGGTGGTTGGGCACAGCAGTACAACGAACAATTTTTGATCCTATGGTTAGGACACCACCATTTACGCCAAAAGGGTCGTCACTTTCGAGCTCTACTTTTACTTACAAGATCTTGATCTTTGGTATTACAGACCATTTTGGGTCCGAATCCAAGTTAATTGTTGCGTGCTTCCGGTTTGCCCACGACCAGGAAGGAAATTCGAGTTTCTCTGAACAGGTGGTTTATTGTATTGTCAATAATCAAACCATCTCTTAGGCATCTAGTAAAGCTGCCTGCCTTTCAAAGTCTTTTCGCCATAGACCTGTGAAGTATACATCCCCTGTCCGCTTATGGAATTTGCGGGCAATTCTAGACAAGGCCACTAATTTATCGTTCTCATATGTTATTTTCCTCTTAGAGTAAAGTTGATTAGTTTTTTGTTACTTCTCTCATGGTTCTTGGCTCGGTAAAACTCTCAAAAAGCTGGCGTCATGAATAAGTATTTTTGGGACATCGTCAGGGAAGGCTTGGCAGGTTAGTTTTGCTTGATAATCCCAGAAAAACTGCAAAAGTCTATAGTGTAAGGTGTGTGGGGTTAATATCTGTTCTTGTAGCACTCAGGCCTGCTTCGTTACTGGAGCTCTCTTAATGTATTTGACAAGTTTAGAGGGCGCAATATTATAGGTTTGCTGGACACCATCGACTTCTATCGCGATTTGCAACCCTTGAGCATAGACTGGACCACATTCGAACATGCAACTAACGGTTCCATCTCTTGCGGCTGTTGCAGCAATATTTAAGCTTGATAGACCATAATATGATCTCATTCTCACAGACTCTCTACGCCAGTCTTCCAGGTCGTCTTGAATGATGCATAGTGAATCGATCCAGAAGACAGGTCAAAAGGCACCGCAAAATTAGATTTTTCAACTCACCAGAAACACAACTATAATTCTTAGAGTCGGGGCGAAATTAGCATTCACATAGAAAATGAATATCTAACATTACTAAACATCCCCAAAAGAATCCTAAAGAACTTATATGAATTAACTTCTAGAGAAGTGCGTGGTTGACCAGTGAACCTTCTACGAAAGCAGTCGCCAAAAGAACCAATGATAGAGCCCCGTGACTGGTAGGCCCACTAACACTGTCTGTAAACTCAATAAGAGGACTCGCTAAATTGAATATAGGGCTATTAGCGATATAACCTGATGATACAGCGACGAGAGCCCAAAATACAGTGACTACATCCTGAAATACGAGCGCAATTTAGTGGACTTTAGGGTCTGAAAGTTTGCTACAGGGCCTTCACGACTTCAAGCACTAAATTATTGGTCCTTTTGACTCCTACTTTCGTACTCATCATCCTCGCTCCACCCCTCTGCTTAGGCTATTCTGCCATGTCCTTGCTACCCTCCCGGTACCCAGTCCTGTTACACTAGCGCCATATGAATGTTCTCAACTCTACACGACTATATCCAAGGCACAAAGGCGGCACCGGGGGTGTTCAAACATGATCTCTCGGAAAATACACCCTCTGACTTCTCAAGGTAGCTTCTTCTTGCAACATATCGTCGTGGCGTTGGTCGAAGAACAGATCCAGCACGTAGAAAGTCACCCTGCCAGTCCGGTAAATTTCCACTCCTCTCAGTTCTTGAGGATAGATCGCAAAAGACCTGATCATGGAACAGGGAAGGTGGGCATTGAGGATATCTGCACTTTAGCTATGATCTTCTTGAGATGGGAAACCCGTCGAGTCTCTATGTCGCAGAAAGCGGAGCAGTCAGTACCTTGTTCGTCCCAGAGACTTGTTACGTACCTGATGAATTCAAATAGTTACCAGGCGCGTGGACACAGTGATCGTTTGTAGGGAAGACCAACGAATAAGTAGGTAGTCAGCAAACAAGAACCAAACCATACTGGGGCAAGCTGACCTCTTTACCGTAGAAGACCGCACAAATTGAGCTCGTCCTAGCTTCGCCCTTTGGGCTACTAGTCACCGGCACTGCGCAGAAGTGCGAGCTCATCGCCGGTGCCCTACTCACTTTCCGCGATGCCGCTTCCAGCTTTCAGGTCCTCTTCATGGCCTCTCAGCCGTCAAGGTGTGCAGCAGCACTTGGGACGTGTGGCGTGGGTACGCGTTGATAAATCAACATTCCACCATCCCTTTCGCGTGCTTCGCCGAGTTCGGTCAATCTGTCTAGGCTTCCCTTGATGTCATTGAGGCTCTCAGCAGACTCCTCACGGTGCCTGGTGATGTTCTCATTGATGTCCAAAAGGACATCGTGAACAGCCTTCAAAACTTCAAGGGATTGACGAGCTGTGTCATCAGAAAGAGTGGAGGGTGCACTAAGCTACCCTTTGTGAATTGCGTACTGTCTGGCATAGTAGAGGATGATTGGAGCAATGAAAGGCACAAGCAATACTGAAATCAGGTCTCCTACAGCCATTTTGGTCTAGACCTCCTTTATAACGCAGGTCTCAGTGAACTTGGAGAGTGCGCGTAAGTTGTGATTTGTTCGTGCGTGCAGTGAAAAATTCAATTGAGGTGAAGAGGAAAGGAGAAGAGGAAGAACGTGCGAGAAGCTTAAGCACCAAATCTTAGCGTGCACTTGCTTGGGCAGTGGTGGAATATCGAGAAAGGAAGGAACTCCCTTCCTCCTTTGATAGCTGGTCTCGGCGCACGTGGTCTGGCTGGTCAAGGCTGTCTTCTCAGTCAGCATATAGGTGCAAGCAAAATGCTAACAGTAAGTCCAAAACCAGTTCAGAGTTATGTCAGCGTTTTCTTGTATATAGTGGACTGAATATCAGCTATCCTTATATCATAGAGCCTTGTGTCTTTGGGGATCTATCTTGCATAGTTAGCTCTTCCGACGATTACTATAGGAATCTACCTTAGCGATAATTTAGAGCATTCGGTTCTATTTAACCATCCCTGACATGGTCCTATCTCACGCTTAAGGTTGAGTAGCTTGCGCGTGCTAAGAACTATTATTTCCCAATAAATAAATTTTAGCTAATCCCACCCGTAGTCCACCCTCAACTGCAGTATAGACCTTGAACATACTGCTGGTTACAAGGAACCATCTTCCACCTAGGATCCCATCAAAAATTGCCAAAAGCTCCTTTCAGGTGGGCCCGATGGGGCCAGATACCACCAATTGCCCTGATCCCACTTCCAGACGAGGCCATCCGACCCTTGACAAATTAACCGGTTTTGCCTCCTCGAGAATAGCTTTAGTTTGTTATCAGTAGTGAGCTCTTCCACTGACAATTTCGCCTGGTCTTCGAAGCCTGCTCGAATTTCCCCTCGAACGTGCGGACGATGAACGTCTCTAGCCACGCGTCTAGTGATATGATTTTGCCATTTCGCATCTGCAGAGTCTAGGCCACCACCCAGATCGACCCATCTTGTGACAAGTACCGCAAATCCTCGCTCTCCAAAATCTATTGCATCCAGCATGTAATCCATCCAACAATAAGGACATTGCAATGTCTGTGTACGGCACTTCTCTCGAGCCTCTAGCTGGTCAAGTCTAGATCTCACCAGATCCGATACCAAGTTTTTTTCCAGAGGTCCCATTCGTGTGTGCACACAGATGTCAAACAAAAGCCTATCCTTAGCCAATTCATCGATAAATTTGTCGCGTCGGCTCCAAGGGATCAGTATCCATGCCTGAGACCGCATCAAAAGTTCATTGGAGACAACCTGGGCGTCGACAGATAAAAGAGTGATTCTCTGTTGGCTCTGGTCATGTTGAACCTCTAGGTGTTGAAAAGCCTCGAGAGGAAATCCAATATCAGTGCCGCAATAATGCTGTTTCATTGCTAACTGGATGTGAGGAAAATATATACGATACCGCGACAGGAATAGAGGACAAAAGCCTAGGCTCCACCAGGTACAACGAGGGCCCAAGTGGCGTGTAATTGACCGGGGCCACTTGATTGTACTCATTCGGTGAAGGCAGGCGCACTCCTGACATACGAAATGTTGAGGAAGGTCTTTCGCTAAGGATGACAGAAATGCGAGCAGTACATCAGGTGCCTCCCTCTGTAAAGACCTACAGAATCCGGGCCCAAGTATATGTTTCAAACGGCGGCTACAAAGGGCAAGACAGGCAGCAGATGGTTTTGGAAGCATGTTTGCTATCAAGAGGATTATTTCTGATGGAAGGCGAAGTAGTTGCAATGCAGTTACCTCCGCTTCTGCCTCGGCACCGGCATCAGTTCGAGTGGTTAACATAAGTTTTTCGAAAATATTCTGCAGCGAGATCATGATGGGACACATATAGAGGTGAATGGCCCTCTAAGTGTCTTTGTTGTCAGTCGGATTGCATACAATTTTTTTGTGGTTGTCGTGTGATTTGAAGGAGTAAAAACCGCACGATTTTATTAGGATCGTTTGGCGTGGCGTCATGCTATGGCGATGACTAAGCAATACACGTGACTAAAACAACAGTCGTTAGGCCAGCAAATGCATGACAGAGGTTGGTATCGTTGTGTTTTACGAAGTAATCCCGTATATAGCTTAGTCATCTCGCTTCGTGATCCTAATAGAATCAAATTACGAAGGATTGAACCAAAAGTCCTGGCACACACTAGCAAGGGTACTGCTTGGCAGCTGAATTAGGTAATCCCCCTTAATTCGATGTCCCTACCGCTCTTTTGCATCGTAGACTTTATTTTTACTCTCTTTTTTGCCTAATTTTTAGGCTATTGTATAACGCTACAATGTCTCTAATTAATTAAGATATTAGCGTACGAATCTAAGATTTTCCGGAAGTGCGAATAGCGGACTTAAGGGAGCCAAAATGGCCCTTTCTTACTTCCTAGGGATCTCGCTTTGGCTCCTCCATACTCTTCCCCCATCTTTTCATCAACAACTTCAATTGATTGAAACGAGTCGCTGTGTTCTAGAAAATAATACGTATTTCACAAGATTTGTTTATGGTGTATATAAATACCACGGAAAATATAACCGATTCTCGAGGGAGCCAAAAGAGGCCCCCTCCTGCATGTCCGGCTGATGTAGCGGTATTCCCAGGGGTCAGGGCCTCAGCTCAGGTTAGAGCAGCATTTGTTCAGACTCAAATATGGAAATGGGAAATGATATCGTTCACATCGACATTCTAATGTAGGACTACTTATATCAAAGGTCGGCGAAAGTGAAATTCGTGCACTTCAAAGCAATAGATCGAGAAAAAGCACAAGGAACGCGAGGCAGATGAAAAGCAATGTATTGATTTGATTCGCAAGATGAACCCCCCTCGTCGAAAAAGAGTCCGAGATTGCTTTTCAAAAGTCGTGTAAAAGCTAGACTACTCCAGCAGTAACTCAATGTAGCATAAACTGGGCAATCATGCTGCTCTGCAGAGTTGTAGAGACGCAATGTCTCTTCGCGAATCTCGATCAATCTTGTTGGAGTCTTCAATCTGCTGAGGCCCTGGCGGTAAACATAGTGGTTCTTGCGACAGTCCTGTAACCAATGACGTGGAAGAGCTAAAAAAATTAGGATCGGTGGTATGATACGCTTGAATTGTTGCCTTGAATCGAGTTTCCGCTCGAGGGACTTTGAGAGTTGTGCTGATTGCTGCCTGTCGAAACCTCGATATTCCCACGGTGTAATGGCCAATGTGGCCGGCGAGCCTCCTCTGAACTTTGAGACTAGATCCAGAAACAAATATTCCAAATGGCCTTCAGTTGGATCTCTGAACAATTCTAAGCTTCTCTCCTTATGCCTTGCAAAGCTAACGAAAAGTGCACACAACTTACACCCTTGGGAAGCCGAGGACTTGAGATGGATAAGTGTAGTCCAATGTAGGGTCCTAAGATTTCCCGTGTTCTTCCAAGTACCATCACTGTCCTTCTCCCCTTTCCATTTGCAGATCTCTGTCCACTATTTGATGTTCAAATTAGTGGTTCTTATCTCTAAGGTAGAGATCCTGACGACGAGGTGTCCCACTACAAACAACGAGAGATTATAACATACCGAGTCAAAGAACAGCCGACAAAGCCTACACAGATCAGGATTTACAGTATCATTCATATCTTCTCGCATTACTTCGCCGGGGCCATTCTCCACGACCTTCCAAACTTTCTCTAATTCACAGTCCAGTATTGAATCTGCCATTGGTCAACCACTCGCTTTCGAAACGCTTTACACCCCTTCGTCAAGTACATCATCACCATGTCCATACCACGATTGACCTTCCTTCTGGAAGAAACGTCCACGAGCCGGTCTCCTGAAGCTCTGCCAATGGCAGCAACGTCGTTTGCTCGATTCTGCTCTCTACCCTGCGAGATCCGACAAATGATTTGGCAAGCAGCAGCATTTACTCGGGTTGTATACCTTGAAATGGTCGTAGATAGTGATCACGCATGCTCACGGGCATGGTCGGAGACATATATCGATGGCCCTGAAAGTATGGGCTTCTTCGATCTGGATCATCAGTCGGAAGAGGCTCGACTTGGCCAAGGGCCAAATCCCCTTTGGAGATTTAGAACGCAAAGTATACCCCCGATATTCCTCATATGCAGGGAGTCATATCTAGTGGCGGGGAAGATATACACGAAGTCATTTGGAGCTCAGTACACGTTCCCTTCCACCTGGTTCAACCTTGAACTTGATATCTTGTACTTGGACTGGGGACACACCCTTGATATTGATGAAGACGATGGAATCGAAGAAGTCGTTTTCAATTTCTTCCCAGATTATCTCAGTGAAGATGTCAAGAAGGTCCAAAATCTTGCAATGTACAAAGGGGAGTACCCTGTTGACGCACCGCTTGAGCGATGGATTGACCACGTCTTGAGCTACTTGGGCAACGAGCGGAGTCTTACATTAATTGCTTCACAACACAACGACGACGATTGTGCCAATCTTGTATTTCTGGATTACTCGGACGTGACCGAAAGTAGAGAATATTCAACGTATCCAGACGACCCTGGACAAGAACCTCATTCTGTAGTTTGGGAGGTATTCCCAGATTTGGAAGTTGAGTATAATTACAATTTTCTCTGGGGGATCTCAGACTTGTTTTGGACCAAACATTCGTACATCTCTGCATGAGTCTACCTAGGGTGCTAAAATGGACGAAGCCCGATCTGCAATACAAACCAGTCATAACTCTCCAGCGAAAGCTCGACTTTCTTCAGCGCAAGCAGGAATATGACAGAGACAGGGAAGCCCAGAGAGTTCAAGTAACTTTGACGGCCGAAAACTATAATTCTCCTAAAGTATCCGTCCCTTTGCTCACGACTATGGCGGATCTAGCTTCCATGTTTTGTCAAGCTAGGGGTATCGATATCGAGGTAGTCGAAGGGACGGTATTCATCTATTCGGACATCCCAGTACCGAATGATTGCGGAATTTGTCACACATCCAACTTGTATTCTGGTAGTCAAACGCAAAGCAACATGAGACTAGATCTGTTTTTTTGCCACGAGACAATCCAGTATAACTGCTCGTGTGAGTATATAGCTTATCATCACACAAAAACATATCAGGAGATGCTCTGGATGGAGACGGATGATTAGGGTCTACGGGATCTGTTTGAGAGTTGTGCGCATAGGACATAATTAGAAATAACTTACAAGATTGAGGTTATAAACAATCTTCAGAGGGGGAAAACACAAAGAAATGAAGTGAGCTTTAGGAGACGTTTTGGAGAGGAACATCTACACTAGCGTCAACTACAAAAGTACAACTGCTCTTTGAATTCCTTCTGCCTTCAATACCATTTTCCACGCGGTGCTATCTAGATTTCCATCATAACGGAAGCAGATATAGCGGTTGAAGGCAAGACAGAATCATGGATCTTATAATAATTGACCTTTACGAATCATGAGATCTCCCGGCCTTATTCCTACATCGAGGGACTGGAAATACTTCCTACTAATCCAAGAGTTCAGACCGAGAAAAATCATGCAAAGGTTTAGTTTATTCCCATATATTTCTATGAATCCAGCCTTGGTTAGTAGTACGCTTGGGATATATGATGCTCGAGTCAGCTGAGATCATTGAGATAGTCCGAATTTCCCTTAGTGTATAGTCTTATGTAACAGATTCTTTTTGTATTTGGGTTTATACGTAATCCCTGTTTCCTGCTGTATAGGCGTTTGGAAGGTAAGAATTATTTGGGGCTGGGTACAGAGTATAAGAGTGAAATTTATTTGGTATCAGAAGAGGGGAGGAGTATAGTTTGTTAATAGTGTTAATAGTTTAACTTAATTTAAAATAAAGAAAAAAATTGCTAGAACTTTATAATAAGAAATATAGGGTAGCTAGTAAACAAATGGTGCCCGTACCAAACAGAGCCTCTAAAAGGTGTATACAATAGTAGTAGAGACACATCATCAAAGTTCTTAACAACTTTAAAAGTTCAAATCTATACAGTTATATCCTACAAATATATAGCAAATTTCTGCTATTAGCGCGACTACATCTATAGAGCCTGTTCGCTCAAAACCTTTCCCCTCGCTTAAATTTAACGCCACCCAAAAAGATCCCGAACAAACAACTAACAAAAACAAAATAAACAGATATCACTACAAGTAATAAATGCAAAAGAAAATACATACAACAGTAGGTATTCGCTGGTGGTCACCCACCCAACTACTAATCTACCGATCTGAGGCTTGTGTATGGCAGAGCGGACGGGATGCCCAATTCTCCTCAGTCTATGGTCGTATGTGACAGTACAGTTTGTATTTGGATTGATATATGATCCTATTCCCTGTCATATAAGTGTTTAGAAGGTAAATATTATTTGGGGTCGGGTACGGAGTACTTTGTATGAGAGTGAGAATTTGTTTGGATTTGGAAAATGTAAGTGCTTTGATTAATTGATTTAATTTGGGGGAATCCAATGTTGTCAGCTGAAAGCCTGAAATTGAAGTAGTGAAGTGGTGAGGGCAGTAGAGCTCTAGAATATCACATGTAATAAATAATAATAATAATAATAGAGTTAAGCTTTGAATAAGTGACTCTCACTTACCTAATTGATTATTAGCAGCATGTCCTAGACGTCATAAAAGCCAACGACACCTTTAAACAGTAAATGCGTCCTTCTGTTTATAGGATTTGTAATCTGTTTACCTATGCGACTTAGTCAAATTTTGTGCTATAGTCCTTGTAGGGATACATGTTTCGAGGCTTAATCATTGTCTTTACTACTTAATATTAAAGAGGATTGTCTACATATGGATACTATATTTCCTCTGGCCAAGTAAGGTGCATATACTACGAAGTAACTAACTATATTGTAGAGTCTTACTTAACTAACCTACCTACTTAATTGCTATTCTAGTAGCTTCCTCCAGAGAAAAAGGCAATACGAGTTTCGTTAATACCATCCTATACCACATCTTCAAGTATCTCCAGCTTTAAAATCCGAAGCTACAGTAACATATCTTCGAAACAAAAACTACGTAAGATCATAATTTCAACCTATAAATTACCAATAAATACTATACCACATCCTACCCACTATATAACCTCTCCCCCCCTCCAAAAATATTTTAGTTATTTAAAGCATTCCAATCCCATCCGATCCGATCCAGTTCATCCCTACAACTCTCCCTTCCCCTTCATCTCAGTAAGTACCCTATCGGCAACCCTAAAAGCTTCCATCCCAGCCGGCATCCCACAATAAGCCCTGTTCCCCCAAAAATAAAAAAATCAGCTCAAGTGTCCCAAAACCAAAAACAAGAAAAGAAGACAATAAAAGGAAGGGAAAGACAAAGAGACATACGTAGCCTGTAAAAGCGCCTCCCTAATCTCCAACTCACTACACCCATTCCTGACAGCACCCCTAACATGTGTACCAAGTTCAATCCACTTCCCCAACGCAGTAAGCATAACCAAATTAAGTAGACTTCTGGTCTTCAGTTCTAAACCAGGTCGAGTCCAGATGGTTCCCCATGCTGCTTCCTATTTTATGATAAAAAGTAAAAGTCAGTCTTCCATCAGCCTCCCATTAACAACCAAAATAGAACCAATTCCTAATCCTCCCAGAAACAAGGACACAGGAAGAGAGAGATGTGCGTATACAATGAATCTCAAAATAAGAAAGGAAAGAAATAGGCCGAGAGGAAAGAGAGACAAACATACCGTAGCATACTGCTGCAAAGGTCTCATAAAATCACTACTCCCATTCTCCAAAGCTTTCTCCACATAATCCTCCCCAACAACCTTCTTCCTCATCTCCAAACCCTTAGCATACAATACCCGATGAGGAGCTGAATCCATATTATTCTCACTCAGAGATGTGATTGCTTGTTTTGGTTTCTCTGTTATTTTTGGTACATTTAAAGCGTTAGTGTTTTCTTTTCTCTTCTTATGTAAGGTAGTTAATGATGATTAGAAGGAAAATGAGAGGAGGATACGAGTGGTGATGAAATAAGGACGAAGATGAAATGAAATCGGATAACCAAAACAACACACGTGCAAGATCCCTCTTTCGTCCTTCCTCCCTTCCCATACCCTTTTCCTTGAAAAGAAATCCCCAAAAAAATTCAAACACCAAAACGAAACAAAAACACAAAGAAAAAGCACACAACTAACCATTCCTCATTCCCCCACCAACACCACCAGTACTCCCTACAACCCCCTCCAACACATCAAAAACCCCCAAAATAGGTAAAGCAGAAGTAGGTCTCGAACTCGAAAGCGGCATCTTCCCCCCACCACTCCCCTCATTACCCCTCCCCTGAGTTCCCTCACCACTCTTCCCCTCCTTAACATTCATCACATTCCTCTCCATCTGATGCATCGTTAATCTACTAGTACTATGTCTAGTAGAAGAAGAACGAAGAGGAATAGTAGGATTCGGTGGTGAAGTTGATGACATGTTCATAGAGGTACCAATTCTCTAATCCCCTGTGGTGCGACGTAGGTATTACCTCGGGAATGGTACCTAAGATACTAATACCAAGACCCTAGCCAACGTGACCCTCTCAATCAATTAATCAATCAATCCAAAATAACAACTAACGTATTAAATAAAACCACCACACGTAAAATCTTGGAGAGAAAGAGATGAGATGGGATGAGATGGGATGAGATGGGATGAGATGAGGACAATAAAGAAGAAGGAAAAAAAAAAAAAGCGATCTCCAAGTCGAACACACGGAGTAAGAGAAGAAATGTGTCAGTGTCACACACTTGCATACACACAGTTGCATGCAGTCGCATACAGTAGAAAAAGTGAGACGTCAGGAGAAAAAGAGCCGAGATTCGAGACTCGAGACGAGACAGACAACCCTTGCGGATGTATGCACACAGATGCTAAAGAAAGGTTTTGGGTGGATGGCTTGGATAGCACCTACTGCGGGGTACCTGGTCTAGCCTACATCTACCCCAGGATATTGACAGCCCGAAAGAGAAATTCGGGGGTCTTAGCCCTTATATCTAATTGGAATTGGGTTGGTTTAAATACCAAGGACTGTGCATCGGTGAACTGGGCTTTATTTGAACGTCGTCTCGCCCCCCTTCTCTTCTCATGCTCTTTTTCACTCTTCCTACTTCTGTCAAGCGAGGACAAGACGGGAGTGGTTACGTGAGTATTTTGACATTTTTGAGTCACTATCTATGATACAGGCAAGGAAATCGTGGCAGAAGTGCCAGATGTCAAGGAAGATGACTAGCAGAACTCCCAGCCAGAATCCCCGACGCGACGCAAAAAGGCAAGCAGCAAGCAAAAGTCCTACCTTCTAACCCAAGAATCTAGGCGTCCCTTCCCATCTATCCAGCTCCTCTGTCCTTCTAAGCGTCTACGGGTATCAGGGTCTATCATTTGTCTCCGCTCGAACCGACTCTCCATTTATGCGGTAGTTGGCTTGAGGATCATTGGCGCTTGAGCGGTCTCCTCGAATGGAACACCGAGCTCGAAGAGCTTGACGATGACGGCGCTGAAGTCCTTGAACCAGAGCTGCTCATCCTTGGCGTACTTCTCAACGTATCCCTTGAAGGACTTATCGGCAACAAGGGCCATATCAGTAGGCAACATCATCAAGGACTTGGTGGTCTTGTCTTCCAGCTATTGAGACTGTTAGCCCAGTTTCCCAACCGACAGGGTGCGTAAATGACTTGCCTGCTTTGGACCGTCCCACTTCTTCCATTGCCACTTCTCGTTCAGAAGGAGTTTGTAGTAATCGTTGGTAACAACAGTTGGGGAGAAGGTCCATGGTCCGGTGAAACCAGAGCGGTCGGTGTGGCAACGACCAAGGGCGTGAGCACCGGACAGAGCGACAATCTCCTGGTCGTTGAAGCCCATACGATTGAAGATAGCGCGCAGATGCTTCTGTTCCTTGGAAGCATCTGGGAGACGTCCGTCGGGTGTGCAGGCAGAAAAGTCCTTGTCCTCTCGGCCGGGTCTGTATGGGATAGTTGGACCCTGCATCTCCTGGATAGCAGCGACACCTCCGAGGATCCAGAGATCAGAGTAGGTGATCCATGGGAATTTCTCTGCAAATACGAAAAATATCAGCATATATTCTGTCTCAACCGCGAGGTGGCCACATACGCTTAATTGGCTCGAGGAAATCTCTGGCGGCCTTGAGACCGGCGTTTGCGCCGTGGTCTCCCTCAGGAGCGAATCTCATGGTGGCACCGTTGGACCCTCCAGTTCCCGTCTCCTTGTCGTAGGTACCACTTGCGTGCCACGCCAATCTCACTAAAACTGGGCCAAAGCTTCCATCGTCGTAGTCATCCTGCTCCTCGAGTTTGGAAGCAATCTCGTTGTAGACTTTCTGGTAATCCTCTTGCTTGGGGGTGAAGACACCCTTGCTTCCAGAGCCCGAGAGGAGGGATCCGTTACCAGCGCTGTAGAAGTAATAGCCAGCACCTCCTGCAAGAGCAAGAACACCAGCACCAATGAAGAGACCAGATGATGACGACTTAGTGGGCTGCGATGAGTAGGTTCGTCGAGACTGCTGGCGGAAAGATTGGCGTGGGAGGGTGAAAGCGCTGTTTCTTGAGCTGGTCTTGAAGGCGGAAGTGGCAGGTGTTGACTTGACGGCCGCGCGGGCAAAGGTACGTGTGGTTGAAGCCATTGTGGTGAGATCTTTCGAAGGGTGAAGCTGGAGGAGATGAAGGAGATGGCACTGAAAGTAGAGTTTAAAGATGGGAATGGGACGAAGCCGGGCGAATATGTCAACGTGGTACAGTAGGTAAAAGGAAGGAAGGAAGGAAAGAAGAAGAAGAAGAAGAAGAAGAGGAAAGAATGGTGTCGACTTGAGAACTTAATGTTCTTCACACCAAACTCGATTGCCTACTACTCGGACCACGGCGCCCACTCTTCGGATTGTATCAGAAATTAGGAGAGCTTAGCACCCCTGCAGAATCCCGATGATAACGAAGCCCGAGGTCCACCTTTCCGAGCAATCTTCAGCTACTGCAGCCAATGGAGATCGCGACATACAAATCATGCAATCTGGACCCCGATCTGGGTGACAAATGCGCGCACGTCGTTTGTCAGAATTCGCTGAGGAGCAAGTCCAGGACGAAATACTCCGTAGCCATCAAACACTTATTATTCAGAATAGCCCTTCTAGAATGCCGCAGGGATGAGACGAACCTGAAAAAAAAAGAGCCTCATAAAATAAGGGTTATTAACGGCATGGCGTCCTGTAGTTTGTTATTGACACATGGCTGCCATTGGCTGCCACCGTCCGATCTTGAACGACCAGAGCCAAGGCTGGCCAGACAGGAATATCCTCTTGGGTCAAGCTAGACCAATTAGGTAATCGTTGGCGGCATCATACAGAGCTAAGGTAGGAATTGCGTCGTACGCTAGCCCTTTACTACTACAAATACCTATCGCACTTGCAAAGAGTCGCATGCATAGCTAGGTTGAAATTTTATCTTTATTTTCTTTTGGAGATGACGCTCTTATTCCACGCAGGGAAAATATTCCAAAGGCGCCACCTACGATACAGAATATTGTCACTATCATACATACGAAGCTAACCCGCCTATAGCCCCATCCAGTTCAAGGGAACCCATGGTGATGCTAAGAAGGGGGGTTTGTAAAAAAAAAAAACAAAAAAACAAATACGCATTTTCCATAAGCGTCCCACGTCAGTGAAATTGAGCAAGTCCCTGGGCATTCACTGGAAGATCACCATGTTGCTGGAAATATGCGCTGTAACGCACCTCGCCTTTTCGAAGGGTAGCCTCATCTATCTCACCACCAGCGTGACCATTCTCAAGTCCCTTACCACTAGCCCCCTTCTTAATACCGACTGGTTGCACGGAGAGAGGTCTATAATATAAGTTAGTGAAATAAAGCAAGCATACCCAAAAACCAAAAACTTACCCATTTAATTCTCGGTCAATTTGCAAAAATTCCTTCATTGCCTCCTTTGTCCCTCTTTCTTGCAGGTACACCAGATAGTAACTGCTCAGATCCTTTTTGGTGGCGAGAGACATGCGACTCTTCTGGATGATGTCTTCGTAGATTTTCTTGATTCGTGCGTAATGCTCTACCTCGGTGCTCGCGCTGGTAGGCTGAGCCAACTCAAACTGTAGATACTTGACCCAGAAGTGACGGCTCTCAAGGTACCACTGTTGATTCGATTGGAAAACCTGGCGAGCTTTGTCCACCGACCCCTGAATCTTCCAAAGTAGAATCGCCCATTCAACCACCAATGCAGCCTTGGCATACAAATCAACGGTCGCCGAGTCGATTTGGACCTTGTAAACCTCGATTGCTGCCTCAAGACCACTCTGCCTACGCTCAAGATTTGCCCACGAGACAATCGTTTCGACGTGTCCTGGCATGCGGTCTAGGATGGCTTCATGAATAGCCCTTGAGACATCGACACGCTCAGACATCTCCTCGAAATATGCGTATTGCAACCGGATTCCAGGTCGGCTGATAGGTACATAGAGCGTGCTTGCGCGTTGGTAGATATTTCGAACTTCTTCTTGCTTGCCTTCTTGCGCGGACATCCAACGAGCGTACCGGAACCAGAACTCATCATAGAAGGCACAAGTGACCAGGCATCTCTCATACAAGAAGACAGCTCTAGTATAATCACCTTCTGCCTCCTCAAAATCCAGGTACTTGCGCCAGTTGACCAACTGTGACTGATCCAGTTCAGTGACATGGAAGTACGGGCGCTTTATCTCAGATTCGTAAGTCCATCTTTTGGTGGTCTCGGTTTGTGTACGTGCGAAGATTTCCAAGTGGAAGTTGTCAATCTTTGCTCGCAGATCTCTCTCAATCATCGAATCCGTCTTTGTCTCGCCGTATGCAACGCCACTGGGTTCCAGCTCAGCTCGGAATTGCATGAGCGTCTCGGCAGGAAGGAGCTCCTGGACTGGTCGCAAGTGTGCGAGTTGACGGAATCTTTCGAAGTATCGGGCATACTGGTGCATGGGAATCTTGACAACACGATCTAGGATCGCAAAGATTCTATCCTGTGCTTCCAAACGGTCCTCAAACTCAAGATACTTATCCCAGAAGGGATGCGCAAGGAAGTCCAAGCCAACAGATGTTGCACCACGCTCGAATAGTCTATTAGCAGGTGTCAGTTTGATTCCTTTGAAAGGGGACAAGGGAGCGCAAAGGTAGCAGGAAGGTGCAAATACGGGATGGGAGTGTGCTTGAACTAGTAATCCTCAAAACCCATCTGATCCGAACGTGTATATGTGCAAGTGATACGAGGTAAAAGCGAGTGTATGATAGCAAAAAAGAGAGATCCTGATCATGCGAGTGAGAAGAGTATCAGATACGGCTGGTGGCATTTCTCACCGTCTGCCAGGAAAGAAATCTCAACGCGCAAGCCTCGTAGTCATATTGATCGCATCCGCTGTAGATGCTGTGTTAAGGGAAGGAAAGCATCCAACTATACTTACTCTCTGATCACATCTGGATCATGGCTCGTCTCAACTTTGAAGGAGCAGTAATCCGTCCATAAGTCCACTGAAGTTGCGATGCTTGCGACACCTCGTTCAAAGACCTGATCGCGTCAGCACGACAATCCCATCTTTGTGCACTCCCAGGCTTACCATTTCTGCAGCTTCTGTGCCCGCGATTGAGAATTCCAGGTCGGCATACTTCTTCCAGTAACCAAACAGCAGAGGGAACTTGGCAAGGAAGCGGTCGTAGGCATCTCGAGTAGTTGCGATGGCCTGGGGGCTGGAATTCCGATTTAAGCCGCCCTCAAGGGTCTCTGCGGCGCGAACAAGCTTCTCCCAATTCTCGAAGTTATCTGTATCTTCAAGCTGTAGGTAAGGACAGTCAGCTACTGAATTGATGTCATATTCAACACACGGCTTGAGAGAACGTACGACTTCAGCATTGAGCTTCTTGATCTCCGCAGACTCTTCGTCTGTTCCTCCATAGTTGAAGTCGCTCATGGCTGGACGTGGGACGATAATGACAGTCGATGATGCGCGTTCAAGGGGGATTTGTCGCGCAGAGACAGTGTAATGATTTTGCGAATGCGCGTTGATCAGCGTCGTGTTAGAGAGGAAGGAAGACGGAGTGAGTGGCTGGGGGATTTGCGCAGGAGCCGCATTCAGCTGGTAATAACGCTAATAATACTCGATTCGGGCTGGACGCTTGGCACTGCTACTCCTAAAAACCCAAATTTGCGGTCTTATGATAACGAGTTTTCTCCCTTTTCCTCTTTGAGCCTAGTGATTTTGGCTTGCACAGAATATCTTTAAAAGGCTCATCGCCAACATTTTACAATCACCATAGGCTGGTGATGAACAGATACAACGTATCAAAAATATAGGAAGAGAATGAATGCTCTCAGGAGCTTGATTTCAACATGACCATTTCTGAAGCCCAAACCACTCTACGCCATTTATTGCAGTCCACATGATGGCCGTGCCTCTTTTACGATTCAATGTCCCAGAATGGCAGCACGAGACTTATAGTCCATGACCGTTGTTCATATTTCATTTTTCAAAGTTCACTTGAAGCATGAAGGCTGCGCTAGGCTGTGTGGGATTGTTTGTGGGAGTAGTGCTCGCTCACTGGGTCAATTTTTTGACAAGTGGTCAATCAATGGGCGACCTTGTGTGCAGAGAACAGAATGATGGAAAGCCCCGTGGTTTCATCATGCTTGGTTGCTACAGCTTTAAACCTGAACATAGCGTCATATAACCATTGAAAAGGATTATTGCTCCTTGATGTTCAAGCCGGTGCATATTTATCAGACTTTATGCTTCATGGTTGCTTTTTTCCTGCACATGCATGATACGGCAAATTTTGCTGCATCCTATGCTTGGGGTATCCCTTGCGCTTACTGTAGACTTCAAATTGCTGGCTACCACACTACGATACAAATAAACATTAGTAAATAGAAGAAACAAAATTGAACTTATGAAAAGTCTCTTTTCCTCCTGTTTTATTTATTTGCTGAGCCACGCACTTTCTCAAAGCTCACTACAGTCTGCACAACCCCTGGGTTTGTCCCTTTGCAGTGGCTTTAGACCTACAAAGTTTTATATTCGCCAGAATATCTTAGTTAGCAAGTGGATGCAAAACTTCACTATGTTAATTTATCTAACAACAGATTCAAAGTACACGGTAGGTTTGCTGGAAAGAAATCATAAGGATATTCACTGACGAGCAAAGAAAAGAACAGCATTACAGGTGGGTCGGACCTTGTGTTCAAGTATGTCGTAAGCTGGAAGCAGATTTATTCAAGGATATTCTATATCCTAACATAAGTAGCTTAATCTTCTCCCAATTCCATAACGATTTAGAAATATCCCTCAAAAAGCCTATGATTCTAAGCTTACTCTACTAATAAACCTATGGATTTATCCATATTCTAAATAAAGCTATAACAACCTAGTATTCTAACCTTACAAGTACCCAAGGAGTTGTTATCAGATCCTAACACTACCCCTACTTCTCAATACTCCCTTCACCTACTACATCAACAAACCAACCACAAATATCTCCTAAAAATCCGGCCATATAATAAAAAAACTCTTCAATCACTACCCCCATTACAAAAACCAAATCTAATCACTCACCTACAAATCCATAGTCTTCAACCACTTTCGGATTCTTCTTACGACAACTAAGTTATTATTGATTCAAGCAAACATAAAACGTATGTAAAATCTCTTATCTTCCATAATACAATGCTAGTAACCTTTATAGCAATTTAGAATAGCTAAGAGACTGTACGGTAGAGAATAAATAATTACCGGCTTTGTAATTATTAGTAGCTAATAAGAGGATCATAAAAGACTAAAACGCAGAGGAAAGGCTCTTTGGTGCTTTTAGGTATGTCGCATTCATCTTACATCAAGCTGAAGGTGCTGTTCAATTATTTGATATCTGTAGGCGAGAGACTTGTGCATGTGCAGAAGCGAAGATGAAAAAAAAAACTCGTACGTAAGATACGACTTTATCTCTTAACGCTCTCTTTTGAGTTTACGAAAGCTGCAAGGCCACACTGCCATGCAATCACATGAAAACAGATGGTTAAGGAACTAAAGTAGAGTATGGATTGAATTTCATTGGCCCTAGCTACAACTCGAGTAGCAGCAATAAGAGCCAACGTCCGTTAGAGACGCTATTCGCTATGACAACGCAGAACCAGTGATGGCAAAAGAAATCCGGGGATATCTAGATCCGAAAGGAAAGGTGCACACACTGCCAAACACAGGCTATCGCAAATAGAGAGATTGAAGAAGCCCTTTATAAAAGCCCGCAAAATATCTCCCATGACGATGTCTGCCGTCGAGGCTCTTTGTATGTGAAAAGTTTGTGCATTCATGCTCTACCAGAGACGTGTAATGTTAGAAGTTGCAGATGAAGCAGACTTCATCCATAACACACCGATGATAAGAGAAAGACTACATTGCTGGGGTGAAGGAAATAGCAAAGGAGAAAGGAAAACATAATCGTCAAGTTTCGCAGAATGGTGTATTCGCAATGTCGCAAGTTGCAGCCGTTCTGCTTTTCGTGTCAACTCCCATCCCCTACCCATGCTGCATATCACTCCACCAGCCAGCCAGGTATCCCAGCTACTCCAGTAAGTTCAAGAAGCATATGAAGACAAGACGAGGATATTCCGAGAAGTTGTTGAGGAAATCTAAGATTGGGCGGCCGGCGCAGCTTCTGTTGCTGCCTCCTCTGCCTTGGGCTCAGCGGCGGTATCAACGGCCTTCTCCTCCTCCTTTGAAGCATCAGCTGGAGCAGCCTCGGCCTCTGCACTGTCAGAGGAAGTCCAGAGGGTCAAGTTATCTCGGAGCAGCTGCATGATGAGGGTGCTGTCACGGTAAGACTCTTCAGACAACGAATCGAGCTCGGCAATTGCGTCATCAAAAGCCTGCTTGGCGAGATGGCAGGCGCGATCCGGTGAATTCAAGATCTCGTAGTAGAAGACGGAGAAATTGAGTGCCAAGCCAAGGCGGATTGGGTGAGTAGGTGTGAGTTCAGTCTGAGCGACATCGGTGGCATTCTAGATTGATTGATTAACAACTGCAAGAATTGAGGATTCTGTTCGCGCATACCTTATAAGCCTCGTGGGCAGCAGTAGCAGCAAGCTTGCGCTTCTCACCAGAGGCGAACTCAGCCAAGTATCGGTGGTAATCTCCCTTCCTACAAACGCAATCCATGTTAGCAAAAGGTATGACTGGATAGCTGTAGCAGATGATATGGTATCCCTGATAAGACGTACATCTTGTGGTAAAAGACCTTGGACTCGCCCGACTCGGCCTTTGGAATCAAGGACTCATCCAAGACATCGAGGACATCCTGGCACACCTTCTCAAGTTCGGTCTCGATCTTTTGACGGTAGTCCCGAATGGTGGAGACATGCTTGTCGGTACCCTTGGACTCTTCCTTCTGCTCGATAGATGAAATGATGCGCCAAGAAGCACGTCTGGTACCGACGACGTTCTTGTAGGCAACAGATAGAAGGTTACGCTCATCAACAGTGAGTTCTCCGCCCAGCTAGATTAGGTGGCGCCAGTTAGTGATGTCCTCAAGTTGTTTGCCCTCAGATCGGATGCCCGCAGCGTGTCGCGTACCTTGGCAACCTCCTTCATGTATGTGACCATCTCATCGTAACGCTCAGCCTGCTCACAGAGCCTCGCGAGGAAAGTCTTGCTGTGTGGGTGTTAGCATGCGCGTCGAACAGGCGCCTGATGATCGGAAGATGTGGAAAGTCGTACCTTTCACGCTGCATAGCAATGTCAAGTTAGCAACCATTCCGTTATAGATGGGAAAGATTTGGGAGTGATGGTGAAAACGCGCTCAACAAATAGTGGTGCAGGGGAAAGAGGGGAGCGCCAAAGGGGAAATTTCAGCAGTGACGTTGCGGGATGCAAGATAGAAAGATGCGTACCTCCGTAGTCATTTCGAATTATGCGGTGCAACTTGTGTTTTGAAAGAGAGGTAGAGAGGTGATTTGCAGAAGATGAAGATGAAGTTGGGGTTGAGTTGGTTAGAGAGTGTGGTTTTGTTGCGTTGTTGTAGCTCGTGAGGTCTTCCGGGGGATGGATGGGTTCACAAATTAGGGAGGATTAGGCTAGGTCACTGGACTACCGTACTAAGCGACTTGAAGTTCAAATTTCGCAGTCTCCAATCTCAAATTCACTTGCACAGCCTGAGGATTTATTATTATACACCATGTTCTACGACCTTCTAGATGACATTTAAAGGGGGCGGGGAGGGGGGGTGGAAATGCTTGCTTGCTTGATCCTTCTTTGTTCAAAGAGGAGAAGAAAGAAAGAAAGAAAAAAAGAAAAGAAAAAAGAGTGTGTGAGCAGTTTACCTTAATGTACTTTTCCTTTTGTCTCTAACCAAGAAGTCCTTACGGAGTGCCTCCAATATACCTAGTGAGTCAACAATCACGTGTATACTGATATCGTACGGGCGGAGTACCCTTCAGGCTCGCCAGGTTCCAATTTTGCTTCCACTCCCGCCGGTCTCAACACCGTCAACCTTATTTCCACGGTACCGGACATCGTTTGATGATCTTTTCTGGGTTCATATCTGGCTGCGTAGTGTGCGTATGGACTTTCATCTGTCACAGTTGGGAGCCTGGTGTGGTTACAGCCTATGATTTTGATATTCAGTCATGGCTGATAATGTGACACAGCAAGCAAGTATTGCTCATAATTCGGAATGTTATGGTGATGCGAGGGTGTGTATGGATGGGCCTGAGTGGCTGCGGGTTCACAAACAAAGAGTGTCATTCCTTATCTGCCTCGTGATGTGCTGGCCGAGTTGAATCCTGCGTTGCCCAATAAAGCCCAAATATGAATCTTGGTTGCGAGTTGCCCCGACGTCTTGAGAGCTGGTTGGCTGGCCCAAGCATAAACATGGCATTTTCCTCTATTTAATCCCAGGGTCTTCGATTAGCTAGGATTCGACACAGGTTGTTGAGCCTTGAGGAGGCAAAGAGGGGTAGCCAGGGTCAGAATCGAGCCTCGTCACATGTATTTATTTGTACAGCACTTGCCACGATAAAAGCAAGTTACAGGTCCATACAACTTGATAAACAACATCAACAATGTGGTTGGGCTCCCTATTGTTCAAAGATGGATGGATGCAAGACCAAGCAAGTCACAGAGGCGATGAAATCGCAAAGTCTAGCCACCAAGAACTCAGGCGCCTACAGCCTAGAACCTCAAGCGTTGTTTAAAATGCGGCAGTTCAGACATTCGAGGCATTCTAGAGTTTTCAGTGCAAAAGTCAATCACCCAGCTATCCACCGAGCTGTCTCCGGCGTGCTCTCATGTACTTCGTATGACGAGGCCTTCGATCTGATCGTGGAGATTCTAATTGTCAACTGCAACTACGAGGAAGTCTCTTTTCGGGAGCCCAAGGATGGGATTTTCCTCAGGGCCCGGAACAATCGCCGATTAGTTAGTCTGTCGAACTCTCAGGACCAGGGAGCCTCAGTAAAGAAAGACACTTTGCAACAGTTAGGTACCTAGGTATCTATTTCCTATTTGTCTGAGGCAAACGGACCTTTTACGTGGCTCGCAGTGAGAAGTCGGAAGGTACTGTAAGCAATCTTTAATCTTCAAAACTTGTGCTTATTACCTAGGTATTGAACAGATTCCTTTTTTGCCTCTTACTTACAAATCCCCTGATAAGGTAGCGGCCGTTATCGATTGTAGCTTGATGCCCCGAGGCAAAGGCCGGCCAGCCTTGTGCGGGATCCAGCCAATCATACGAAGCTCCAGAGGACACGGTTCGGACGTCTTTGAAAGACTAGCATCATAAGAGTGGAAATATTTCTAGAGCTTTCTCTTTCCTCTCTCCTTCATCAATTTTTATACAAACTTACTTGTTGTATATTTCACCTATACACTTGGATGCAGAGCTGTTCCACGTAACTTTCGAGTCTCAGAGACTTTCTCTCACACCACTCTTTTTCGACAATACGCAGATACGGCCGTGCACTGGAAATACTTCATTATGGAGAATGCATATGCCCTCTCGACGGCTGAGGTTCTTAAGAACTTCGACGTGGAAGAATCAGTTGGCTTAAATGATGCACAAGTAAAGACAGCGCGATCGAAGTATGGGCCAAATTCGATCGCGGAAGAGCCACCTACTCCCCTCTGGGAGCTTATTCTTGAACAGTATGCGATCCTTCTGCGAATGCGCCTGCGATGCCATTGAATGTATTGCTAATTCAGAAATATAGATTCAAAGACCAGCTTGTTTTAATTCTCCTTGGTTCCGCCGCCGTCTCATTTGTTCTTGCTCTACTCGAAGAGGGTGGTGGCTGGAGCGCGTTTGTCGACCCTGCGGTGGCATGTATACCACTTCCTATTTCCTGTCACGCGCTAACGAATTGTAGATTCTGACAATTCTTATTCTCAATGCTGTCGTCGGTGTGTCGCAAGAAAGTAGCGCAGAGAAAGCTATCGCTGCATTGCAGGAATACTCAGCCAACGAAGCCAAGGTTATTCGCAACGGCCATGTTACCCGAGTTCGTGCCGAAGACTTAGTTCCCGGAGATATCATTACAGTTGCTGTTGGAGATAGAATTCCGGCGGATTGCAGATTGCTCGCTGTTCAGAGTAACAGTTTCTCGGTCGACCAAGCCATCCTCACCGGGGAGAGTGAGAGCGTTGGAAAAGATACAGCGGCCGTGAAGGATTTGAAGGCAGTGAAGCAAGATCAGATCAATACCCTTTTTTCTGGAACAACCGTTGTGACTGGTCACGCAACAGCGATTGTTGTTCTTACTGGATCTTCTACGGCTATCGGTGACATCCACGAGAGCATTACTGCCCAAATTTCGGAACCAACTCCCTTGAAGCAGAAACTTAATGATTTCGGAGATACTTTAGCGAAAGTTATCACGGTTATCTGTATTGCCGTTTGGTTGATCAACATTCCTCACTTTGGTGACGCAAGCCATGGAAGCTGGGCCAAGGGCGCCATTTACTACCTCAAAATTGCTGTGTCCCTTGGAGTTGCAGCCATTCCAGAAGGTCTAGCCGTCGTTATCACTACATGTCTTGCTCTTGGTACTCGTAAAATGGCTGCTAAGAACGCTGTTGTACGAAGTCTACCGTCCGTTGAAACTCTTGGCAGCTGTAGTGTTATTTGTTCAGACAAGACTGGAACCTTGACCACAAACCAGATGAGCGTTAACAAAATTGTCTATCTCAACGAGGCTGGTAATGATTTGGAAGAATTCGACGTCGAGGGCACAACCTTTGCTCCTTATGGAAGTATCAGCTCCAATGGAAAGACAGTCACTGATATTGCGGCAAAGTCACAAACCGTCTTTCAGATGGCTGAAGTAGCAGCGCTTTGCAACGATGCTCAGCTCGCCTATGACGCAAAATCCGGAACATTTTCAAACGTTGGAGAACCAACTGAGGGTGCCTTACGTGTCTTGGTAGAGAAGATTGGAACTCAGGATTCGGCTTCAAACCAAGCAAGAGCAAGCCTTTCTGCCCAAGACACCCTTCATCTAGCAAGCTCCTGGTATGAAAAAAGAACCGCTCGTCTCGCCACTTATGAATTTTCTAGAGACCGAAAGAGTATGTCCGTCCTAGTCGGCAATGAGCAACAGCAGAGATTACTTGTGAAGGGCGCACCTGAAGCTATCATTGACCGTTGCACAAGTACTCTCGTTGGTGCAAATGGAAAGAAGGTCCCGATGACGAAGAATCTGTCTGAGCTTCTATTGAAAGAGGTCGTTGAGTATGGTAACAGAGGTCTTCGTGTAATTGCTCTCGCTAGCGTTGAAGACGTTGCGTCCAACCCACTCCTGAAGAACGCAAAGACTACCGCGGAATACTCTCAACTTGAACAAAAACTTACATTGCTTGGTCTCGTTGGTATGCTTGATCCACCACGCCCCGAGGTGGCTGGATCCATCCGACAGTGCAAGGAAGCTGGTATCAGAGTTATCGTCATCACTGGGGACAACAAAAACACCGCCGAGTCTATCTGTCGTCAAATTGGTGTCTTTGGAACCATGGAGGACCTCACCGGAAAGAGTTATACTGGTCGTGAATTTGACAATCTCAGCGAGAGTGAGCAATTAGCAGCCGCCAAGCGCGCCTCACTCTTCTCGCGAGTTGAACCAAGCCATAAGTCGAAGCTTGTAGACCTTTTGCAGTCAGTCGGAGAGGTTGTTGCCATGACTGGTGATGGTGTCAACGATGCTCCTGCTTTGAAAAAGGCTGACATTGGTGTTGCCATGGGATCTGGTACTGATGTTGCAAAATTGGCCTCTGATATGGTTCTCGCTGATGATAACTTTGCTACGATTGAAGTAGCAATCGAGGAAGGGCGATCCATCTACAACAACACCCAGCAATTTATCCGGTACCTTATCTCCTCCAATATTGGAGAGGTCGTCTCGATCTTCTTGACAGCCGCAGTGGGTATGCCTGAAGCTCTGATTCCTGTCCAGCTTTTGTGGGTCAACCTTGTTACCGATGGTCTCCCTGCTACAGCATTGTCCTTCAACCCCGCCGACCACGACATTATGAAAAGGCAACCACGAAAGCGTGACGAGCCATTGATCGGTGGCTGGTTGTTCTTCCGCTATATGGTGATCGGTATATACGTTGGTCTTGCCACTGTTGCTGGATACGCATGGTGGTTTATGTACAACGCTGAGGGGCCTCAAATCAGCTTTTACCAGTTGTCTCATTTCCATCGCTGCTCTGCACAGTTTTCGGAGATCGGTTGCGAGATGTTCACAAACGATATGGCAAAGTCAGCTTCGACCGTGTCTTTGTCGATCTTGGTTGTCATCGAGATGTTGAACGCCATGAACGCCTTGTCCTCTAGCGAATCTCTCATGACACTTCCTCTTTGGGACAATATGATGTTGGTGTACGCCATCGCCTTGTCGATGGCTCTCCACTTCGCCCTCTTGTATACGCCCTTCCTACAGACTTTGTTCTCCATTCTTCCATTGAACTGGAACGAGTGGCAAGCAGTCCTATTGATTAGTGCGCCAGTCATGTAAGTACCCCATCCATGTTCTTTCCCATGAAGTTTATATCATTATACTAACTCATCTACAGCCTAATTGACGAAGGCCTCAAGTTTGTCGAGAGGCAGCTGTATATTCAAAAGACTGCCTTCATAGAGAAGTCGAAGAAGGCGTAATTCTTCAAATCAGCATGATGAAGCTGTACATTAGTAGATATAGATGCAGATAAACGTAACTAGGCATTGCCATTTGCCTCAAAATATAGAAAGTGTTTCTGAATGTACTAGGCTACAAGGTATGGTGATGCTATGGAGCATCACCTCAGTTCTCCCAAAGTCGATTTAATACCAAAAATGGGTAGAGCGCTTTCCAAAGGATACTGAAGTCCGTAGCCTTGAAGTAACCGACCGACTTGCCATTTGAACTCTCTAATCCTGCATATCAGTCACCAAACAAATCCTAGTCGCTTATTTAGTTCAGCCAACCCACGCATAGCTTTCGGGTACATAGTGATTAGGATATGGTTTCTTAAGCTTCATTCCATGCCCATTTTACCAGCAGCAAGTTCTTAATGCCAGATCTAATACTACACAAGACGAACATGCGCCATCCCAGCATCGTCTCGATACCCAGCTCCCACTCAGTTTACCAACCGTTTAATCTTGTCTGCCCTTCAATAACCTCTTTGTGACCTTGTCCTTCTCGATGATGTAAACGTGTGCTCCCCAACCTGACAACGCATCTCTATCAACAGCATTCAGTAACGCCTGGGAGATAGTCTCGAAAAGATCCTCTGGTCCCTATATTGTGAATCCTGATTAGCCACAGTTCTCATCCCGGCATATGTATCTTTGCAGCATATATCACATACCAAATCTGGCTCCCACAGTCCTTCGCAAGTACCAAACAACTGATCACTCGCCGTTCCACTGACAATAAAATCCTTGGCAAAATCAATGCACCCAATACTATCAAACCCACAAATAAATGGCTTTCCCGTCTTCTGATCAATACCAGCTACGACAGGCGAAACGAAGAAGGGACCAAATCGGCGCTCGTACAAGCTACTCGAGACCAGATTGGCCATGGTAGAAGGAGAGATGTTACGTTCTTCGCGGAGCCGGTACATGTTGACTTTGTAGCGGAAGAGATCTGAGACCGTTGAGACATCGGTTGCCAGGCCTGTCAGTCCTAGGTAGACGTCGCCGTAGGAGAAGATCTTGGGGAAGTTGTTGGAGACTGTTAGGGATTGCAGGCCGAGTCGAAGATCGCAGGCTATGGCTACACAGTCTTTGCCCACCATTGCCACGCAGGCACCACCATCTGATATCCTGTTAGCTGTAGGGTTCGCGGGGGTATGAGAATGCGAGTTTCGTACTGATGGAGAAGGGGGAGCTCTGGTGCCGATGTTAGCTGTGTTTGGAGAGTGACTGGGCTTGGATTTGGCTTACCATTGTGATGCGATTCTTTCTTGTTTGTGTGGTAGTATTGATAAAGATTCACAGAGCGCTTTTTGGGTGGGCAGGAGATTCGCAGATATGGTCGTGAATGTGAGGTGGTTTGGATGATCGAATTGCTCCTTCCTTTGGCTGCACAAAGCACAAGGTAGGTAGACACGGCTGGCGCGTCGGAGCTTCAAAAAGCTCGGACCAGCGAGGTTGTCAGGCACCGAACATCCATCACTGATCACTCACTGATTCAGTGGTGATTCCCTGCAAGCTGTATTCAAGTCAGCTTTTTTACTCTGGAAGCAATTTTATTTTTTGCAACAACTTCTTATTTCTTGTACTCTGTTTCCATAACTCTACAGATTCCCCTTTCCAGGCTTTGTCGCCCTACCATTGTGGCCACTGAACGTCATAGTCTTTTGCGACTTCCCAAAATCCCATCACCCCGCCACAGCTCTACTCTGACAAATTCGACGAAACTCAGAGAAGCCTGCACAGTCCAGCAGCGGTTGATTTTAAAATATCACTTTTGACACCTCAGATACCTCTCCCAATCACATTCTTCAAGTTGGTCTTCGTCACTCAGACTTCAGCATCTACGAGCCCTCCACGCTTCCAAGGAAACATCTCCCCTCCATATTCTCCAACATGGCTGCGCACGTCAAGGTGCTTGACACCACACTGAAGACCACTACGGTCAAAGTCACCCCCGGCACATACATGACAGATGTTTTGGAAGAAGCATGCAAGAAGTTTGGACGTGACGCTACCAATTTCACTCTCAAGTAAGCCTTCCAAGTCCCACCGACATCGATGTATCTTCTAACGGTGATCAGGCACAAGGAAAAGCCACTGAATCTCTCCCTGCCTTTCCGACAAACGGGTCTTATCTCGGGCGCAAAACTCGAGCTCATAGCTGCCTCGCGGTCTCCTACGCCCGTCAAGGTTGCTTTGCAACTCACTGAACCTGATGGAAAGGGAGAGACCAAACCGATAATCCAGGCATCAAGCGATAAAACATTATGGAAGGTACTTCGCATGTTCGAAGATGAGAAAGAACGGAAGCTGCATTTGACAGACCGGTCTGTACAGAGACTTCAAGATGGAGCAGGAGCATCAGGTGCTGGACGTCTGTTTTACGAGGAACCAGAATTGAATATTATGGGCCGGCAAATTTCAGGCTTAACAGAACTACAGAAGACACTGGCTCAATTCGGAATTACAGATGGCACTGTATCGATCCGGATTTCCTTCCGTCCTACTGATATTCCTTTTGAGGAAGCTACTGCCAACATCGAACAGTTCTTCGACGAACCGTCAGATGTTCCTGCCGAATCTTCCACCACTCAGCCCAGCCCGGTAACCCAGGTCTCTGATTCTTCCCCTGCTCTTTCCGACGTCACCAACGGAATTGAGAAAATGGCGACACCTTCAAGCCGACCCGATGATTCACCTAGTAGTCAGACTCCGGCTGCTTTTGTTCCGAAACCCCTCTCGCCAGCCAAACGCCCACGTCCAGAATCAGAGGCAGACGTGGATGATGGTAAACCTCTTGTATATCGACCACCGAGCGGAGACACACCTAGGGCTGCGCAAATTCCCCATGATGAAAAGGCATATGAACATTCAATCTCACAAGTAAAGTCTCACCAGGCTTTGCTTAACAAGGCGTCTACGAACAAGAAGCTACTGTCCGATGCCGAAGAGAAACGACTCGAAGAGGAGAAGGCCGCTAAGCTATCCGGCGTGAAAGAGGTTAATGTCAGAGTTCGGATGCCTAACCAATTCGCATTGCAATTCAGCAAGATTGGTGCAAATGATACATGCCTTGAGCTGTACAGACGTGTAGTAAACGCCACTGTCGCAACAGATCAGCAATTCAAACTTGTGTATCCTGGAGAGACAGGCCGTCCTGAGACCATACCCAAGGATGACAAGCGATTGTTAATTAAACACCTGGGTTTTAGGGGTAACGTGTTGGTTAATTTCCATTGGTTGGACGGTGTTCCCGCCGAGATCAGACAAGGTCCAATCTTGAAGTCGGAGCTCACAGAAAAGGCACGAGATATCGATGTCCCCATGGTTGATGCTCCTGAGGTTGAGGACGAAGCACCTTTGGACAACGACAAGGGTAAGGGAAAGGCATCAGAGAAGGGGGGAAGTGAAGAGAAGAGGAAGAAGATGCTGGGTAACCTCATGCAAAGGTTTGCAAAGAAGTGATTTGCAAAGAAGTGATTTGCCTATAATGACAATTGTGGATTTGGGGGGTTTTGTCTATGATGGCGTTCTGTGTTAATTGACATTGGGGGGTTTGAAAGTTTCATAGCGAGGAGTCTGGTTTCTGGCAGAAGGCCAGTGAAATAGAACTGCCAATGTGCATACTCAAGGGAATAAATACCAGTTTCAAAAGATTAGCACTGAGCGCCTTTTACGTAGGCAACTTTCCGAGTATAATTGTGCAAAATCTGTGCACTCCTTCACCATCACATGCTGCACGAGAATATTGGTTGCTGAATTATTTCATTGACTTGAAGATCCCATGGTGATATCGTTAGCCATCATTCGAATAATCCAGCCAAGTAAAGGCATTCCTTGAGGTATCATTTCATCCCTTCAAAAAAAGGCCCGATGATCGTTTTAATTTCTATTCATACAACTCCGTCCGATCGCTTTCCCAAGTTCCACTGCCAGAGATTGAACGTAGCCGTAGAGAGATCCGGATGATGATGCGCGCAAGAATCACAGAGAGAGAATTTAGTGACCAGCTCTTCTCGACTCAGCAATGACAGTGGTGAGCTCGTCAACCTTCGCCTTAGCACGACCGAAAGTACCGAGTCTCTTTTTGGCTAACTTGCGAGCGCGTTTGTCTTTGCTGTTGCGGATAAGCTCAATGATTCGACGCTCGTAAGGCGCAAGTCTGCATGAAGTAAGAACCGGTTAGTCATCTTCCTTTTCATTGAAGGGAAGGGGAAAACATACCCAGAAACTTCCTTAACGATCTCTCTGACGAAAGCAGTGCGCTTGCTCAAGTGACCCTTGGTGCGCGAAACACGGGGCTTCACAACACGAGCCTCGGTTTTCTATAATACTTATACATTAACCGGTCCATCTTTTGTACAAAAGATGCTCCAAGAGCTGAGACGGGCTTTTTCTCGTTTTCTTTAATGACGTACGTGGCCTTTGTTGATACCGACGATCAAGCCGCTGCGTTCGGTTTGTTCCTTTGCCATTGTTGATGAATGGTCTTTCCTTTCCTTAGTGGTTGTCGGAGGTTGAAGTTGGAGATGCGGAATTGTCGCGAAACTTTTGTGAGGCTGATTTGAGAAATTTCTTGGTGCGCGCTAGTGGGTCATGTGATGTGGGTGCTAACTTTGGCGAGGGAATGTTCGCTCATCTCTTCTGCGACGTCGCTATCACGTTTACGTGTACTCGAAAGGGATGCTTACATTTTTGGGCTGCTCATTTTTTTGTTGCATATCTCTCCGATCTCGCTACCTCCGTACCTTTCCGTACCTGAAGCCTCAGCAGTCAGTAATCAGGCATAAGCCCATTGTGCCCATTATGTCAAACGTTGAACCAGTCCTTCTTTCTCGTGGCTTCTTTCTGCTATGTAGCACTCGTACTCGTTAATATTTTGATTCCATTTCTATTTTTGCTATCTCGAGTCGCACATAGCACTAGCCAATTGCTCTTTGCATGCTTGCGTGCATAGTTCCAAATATTTGCATGTCCCGAGAAGCATTACGAAGGCGTTGCTCGTCTTCTACGCCGCAAATTTCCTCCCCTTGTTTTTTGTCCTGATTTTCGATTCTCTAAAGTAAAGTCATCTAAATAATACTGAGGGGGAAATGTAGCGGCAAGGGCATCGCGTGGAGAATGCTTGTCTCTTTGGAGTCTGGAATTCGTATGACGTTACTGGTTATCTCGTATGATCTATGAGCGTACTATGGCAGGGTATCCTCTCAGCCCTGTTGATAGCTGTACCTGCACACTTGTCCTCACAACGTCATTCGTCCTATAGGGGTTATCCTCGTAATTCCAGCTGGCTTTACAGGGCCATTCGCAGCTCGTAAGAGGTTACTTTGAGTAGTTGATCATGGCTCGCCTTACTGCATGCATACGAAATAGCAATGTCTGTTTTGAACAGACGAGATACGGCCTCGAGTATAAGTACGGCCTCCCATTACCACATTCTCAGTGTACGTGTTAGTGTCATAATACCAAAAACCGATCAAAAACTCCATAGGTACCTTTATATTTCATCATGTTAAAAACTATCCCTCTCATCATCTCCGGACTCCTATCCCTCGCAACAGCCATTCCTACCTCATACCCACGAGCCCTCCCAACAACCTTCTACATCGGACGCTTCACTCTCTTCAATCCAACAGGAACCAATACAAACCCACCAGAAATTACCTTCACTTACTACGACCCAACTACGAACATTACTACGCCATGTATATATAACGGTGTTGTCGATCCTACCGTCTCATATCCTTGCAGCAATACTGCTGTTTCTTTCCAGTGGAATAAGACTTCTTCTACGTTGAGTGTTGAGGAAACTTTGTAGGTTTTTCTCATTCTGGAATTTCTTGTTTTAGAAAGGAGTGGATGGTGAACTGTAAGCTGATTTTCAAGCAGAGCACCTGAAGAAGAGATCTTTGGAAGCATTGGTATTAGGACTTATTGCTATCCCATCGAACCTCCTGTTCCGTATGGTTACGGTACTGAGTGTCAACCTCCTGGTACGTATTCCTGTTTTCAGAACAGGTTCCCTTCTTAGAATCGATTGCTCATTGCCCTCGAATCTTGGGCAACTTTGCAACTTCATAAAATCAGTAAACTGACTTTCGATTTGCGTGTTATAGGAGATGGTGGTTCTCTAAGCGGTTCCTTCACAAGCGCTGTCGCGTAAGAAGGAGGGTAGCAAGCACTTTAGCTCTTTAAGTTGAGGTTTGAGGATGTGTAGGAGGTTTATCTTGGGATTTTTTCGAAGAAATTAATGTGATATAATATCTTCCCTTTAATTCAAGTATCTTGACAACAAAGACATCGCAATTCATTTTCAAATAGGATAATTACCTACTTCATGGTAAATATGTACCTCAGGTATCTTCGGTCTAGTTCCAAACTACCTAGGTACCTAGGTACTTAGTGTCATTGCTGCCTAGCCCCTCCCCTCCCCTCCCCTAAGCTACCACACAATCGTTCCCTCAAGCTGACTCAGAACTCTCCTACATATTCCGATTTACCCATTCCTATTGAAACAAACAGAAGACAAAAAGCTTGCTTAGCTCAATAGGAGAGCGTGGCGACTGTATTAACGCCAAGATATGGGTGCAATTCCCATAGCAGGACCCTCTAAATATAAACTTTTGTTTTTTTGGGGTTTTAAGGTAGCGGTATGGAGTAATGGTTGGGATATCATATTGCGTAGGTTTTGGGTAATGATATATCTAGGAGTGTTTAAGGTCTTGAGACTGGGGGGTTGGTTTATTGTGCTGTGGTGAGTGAGTGGTGGAGTACTTTTTTGAGGGTTTGGGGGCTCGGATCTGTAGCGAGATATACAGTGGGTGGACAAAAGTCTGTCGTGTACCCCCATTTTACACCAAAACACTCTTAGTACATCTACTTATATAACTTTAACTTAGGCTATAAGTATATCTAAAAATTTAACTAGTAAGTATTTTTATTATTTAAAGTAGACTTTTCTATATTAGATTTTAATTATATCTAATAGTTATTATAGGAAATAGTAAATAATTTAGGATAGTAAATTTTTAAGTGAATTTAGGTATAAAACTAGTAAATTCTATACTCCTCCTACTTCTAATCTCTATTAATTAATCCTAGTTACCTATAATTTTAATATAGAGATAGAAAAATATATTTAACTATCGAATAAATAAATCTAGTATAAAGACTTTAATTAATTATACCTTCTTTACTATAAACCTTTGAAGTGTTAGGTATGAGTTTTGGTGTAAAATAGGGGTACACGACAGACTTTTGTCCACGTACTGTAGTGAGGGGTAGCGAGGGGTAGCGAGTCTCTCCTAAACTGACGTTCTTACCTAAATCTATACTACTGAAACACTTTGCTTAAAATTACTTTTTGAATTTTGGTTGGTTGGCTAGCTTTGTGGTGTTTTAGAGTTTTGATTTTTGATTTTTATTGTTTTTCAAGAGCAAAAGTTAGACTAGCGGATGGGGGGGTTGGGGGGTTGGGGGGTTGAAGTATGCGTGCTGTGGTGATTGTTTTCGAATTTTTAGGCGTGTGAGAAATTTAGTTGTGAGAGGAGTAAAGCAAAAATCCAAATGGACACTTAACTGAGACTAGTCAAGATTATCCGTCTTATAGTGAAGAGGGATGGCAAATAAGTCCAATGATCATCTCGATTGCTTTACTCATTCCAGTCTCTATCCCTGTAGTAGAGGGGTCAACCTAGGAGTAGACAACGCTTTGTAAAAGTGTGGTGAATAAGATCTTGTAGTTTGTATTTGATTTTGAGTTTGTACTTTGGGCAGAATAAAGGGCAGGCAGCAAGTGACTAATAAGGCGAGTTAGTGAGGAATATCATGTCGGTGCTAGGCATCAACGCTCCTTACTCGACTACATAATCCTAAATTACAACATTGTAATCAAAACAAGCAAACACGAACCAGCTCACGTAGTTTAATAGTAGAATATGGCAATAAAACTTTACTAGCCAAGATCTGGATGCGAGTTCCAGCGTGAGACTTTGCGATATATCTTTTTTTGCCAAATTTATTATGGGTAGGTATGCAACGAGTCAGAGGAAGGGTTTTTTCCCCTTCTTCTTATTTGCTTCATTTTCATTTTTGGGTGTAGAAAGATTTTATATCTTCTGTGGAAATGTGTTAGTAGCCATTTGTGGATTTTCTTTCTTGGTTTTGGGGTTTTCGTTTGCCTTGTAATAAGACTTTGTAGCGAGCCCCGAAAGTCGTAGGCGAGAAGTGAATTTGGAGCTGCAGCCTAACATGTCGTCTCGATGCATCGGTAATATGCAGGAATAGCACGTCACTTCAACATTTCCAGACCACAGCCTTGCGCCTTCCTACTCTCTTTCACAAATATTTCATGCCGTCGAGCCTCGAGCCTTCCTAATCATTCTCTCCTTCACCAATATTTCAAATCCTCAAATCCTCAAATCTCAAGCAAAGGACGTACAATGGTGTTCACGGCCTTTGGAAACGGCACCAATACAGTGTCTTGGGCCCTAATCCTACGACTCGTGGCACATGGGACTTAGTGCAAGGATGTCTAATCACTATCTCCTTGTGCGTTTGGAGCGCTGTTCATCTCAACATTCCCGAACATGAATCGTGGCATCATGGCCGTCGAAGATATGGATGGCCTCTCTCGACACAGTCATGGAGGAAACTTGGGTGGCTGGTCCTGGGCCTTATTGCACCAGAATTGGTTGCCTATACGGCTTGGAACCAGAGATCAGAAGCAAAGGAGATTTGCAGGATCTATAATCGCCACTTTGGCCTTAAAACCCCGCCATCTTCGTCTCAAGAGTTCTTTAGACGAGTTCGAAGCTTGCTGGGAAGTCTGAAAGTCACTGGGTTAATATGCTATAGACGAGTCCTAGAAACTTCATCTAAAGAGCACGTATGTTGACTTTCTACTTCCGTGGTTAAGCTACAAGCTCTAACTAAAAATTCGTTTCAAGCATACTGATCTACCGCGATACTCGGTAGAGCTCCCTCAAATAGAATCTCAGAACACCTCACAACCTGAACGGCACTTGTCGGGGTCTCCTGGGCCTCGGGTCGACAACCACTTCAATTACAGTACTGGCAATGTGTGTAGCATTCTATGATTGTTTTAATTCGCTACAAACTCTAGAGAGACTAACTTGAAACAGATATCCACGAAATCTTTACCGCTCCCTGCAAAAGAACCTTGGTCGCTCATAGGTCAACCAGAAGGGGTCTCGTCTCCTCGTAACGAATGCCAGGCTTCTTTTCAGCCTATGAATTGTATGAGCAATTTTCCAGATGTAAGTGCAGTTTGTTAGTCTGGCCATTTATCTGAGTACCCAACCGAGAGCCCGACCTCTAATGTATCAAAACGACATACGTGGACGCTAGTCCATGGGTTCTATGCTAATATGGGCGGTTATGCTTTGGACATTACTAATCTAAAAGAGGAAGAAAGTTTTCTTGCTGTTCCGGAAAAACGATGGACATTTGACATGCATTACTTTCGCATGGCTGTTTATGACAACCCTCATTTAATACCAGACCTCAGCAAAGAAGAAATAGCCCAGAAGAGCAAAGCTAGTGCCTTCACAAAAACACTGGTTTGTGTCCAAGCGCTTTGGTTTGTCTGTCAATGTATTTCCCGCCTAGTCGATGGACTTCCAATTAGCTTACTAGAGCTCAATACTTTTGGGCACGCACTTTGTACTGTCGCCATCTATTTATTATGGTGGGATAAACCTTTTGATGTAGAACGCCCAACACTGGTTCGTGGCCGAGAAGCGGACGAGTTGATTGCACTTTTTTATATCGAATCCAATCGCGAAGAGTTAGCAGGTACTCATTGGAAAGTTATTCCTTCGAATTACAAGTTTTACGAGGATTCTCACGAAAGTCGCCTTCGTGCGGGTGCAATTTGGAATTCTGGCACGATGGAAAATGAAGGAAAGCATTTGTGTCGTCACAAGATAATCCCAGGGACCTTTTTCAGGGCAACCGAGGATGGATTTGTCGAGAACAGAGTTTTGAGGCACCTAAGAATCCTTTCACAAAACCCTCGCCCATTGAGAGAAAGGTTGTTTGTCTATTCTTCAGTCCAGCCAAGGGCCCTTAATCGTCCTCCAATTTCTTCAGTTTCGCTGGATGATCTTCTGGTGCAGTCTGGACTAGCCGCTGCTGCATTCATCTATGGGGGTCTACATGCGCTTGCATGGAATACTCACTTCCCTACTTATTCTCAGCAATTTATGTGGAGAATCTCCGCATCGGTGGTTATCGGCGCCGGACCATTGTTAGCATTAATTTATAATGCGATAAACTTCGAGGAACTTGTTGAAGAAGATAAGACGCCAGGAGTAGAAAGAAGCACTATAAGGAAAATCTTAGTGTCGCTATTTTTCTAGCTTAGGATCTTGTATCTAAGTGAAGATATACGACGGGATGACGACAATTTTTTCTTTTCCATAGCCAAGCTCCGGTTCCCATTACTTCTTAAAATCTGCATGTACTTTTTAATTTTTATATACGTACTAGCTAGGGTTTACTTAGTCGTTGAGTGCTTCATCAATGTTGCTCATTTGCCAACGGAAGTATATCAGGTCGCTTCATGGTCAACATATATTCCTCACTTCAACTGAGATTTCTGTATTTCTTCTCTACCTACCATTTCGATCTGGGTAGAAATAATATCACTATTTTGTGTGGGAAATAGTCTTTTACTAGGGACTGCCACGTTCCTTCTCCTGGGCAGACTAGGACTTTGTTGTATGTTTTTGCTTTTTTGATGCTCGCTTAAAAAATTATTTGTTCAGCAATTGAGAATCCGTTAGCTTGGAGCGACCTATTATCCGGGTAAATCTACTTTCTATAACAGTCATTTGAAAGTACTATATTATTAGTGATATCAAGTCTACTGCCACCCTAAACTATCATGGATTTTTGCCTCCTCAATGATAAGGTTTATATCTTCATTCTTTGAAATTCACCTTCTGTTTAGGAGCTTCGCTCTCCAGGGAGAGGAGTGGGGAAAAAGAGGGGACTATAGAAGTTTTTGGGACTACAGTGCCTTGTAGTTTTGTTTCATCTAATACCTGTGTGGGTGTAACTTTTCTTTAGAGAATTGGAATATGGAGGTCCATGCCTTTTATACAACAATATATCCCTCCTTTGCTCCCCAACAAAGGTTTTGTCATCTACCAGCCCTATTAGAGGAGCGAGGACTAAAACCTTGAGTATTTATGAGTTAGGTAGCTACCGTTATCCAACTTGATTTAAATATCTTAAGTTAGCCAATGGAGTTCAAAGATGCCATGCAATTATTCTCAAATAGACTTTCAATGTTCAAATGTGTAGTAATCTTCAGAAAATAATAAACAGAACTATGAAAACAAATTGGAGGTTACACACTAAACCACGGCAATAAAAAAATCTTCCATATAAATCCTCCCTCCAAAAGCGCCTAATACTTAATGCAAAACAACCAGCAGTTCCGAATTCTAACATAGGAAATCACCTGGTATATAAGATAAAAGCAATTGATCCTCCGGTAAGTTCCTCGACCTCATCGCTTGTGGATTAACACCCTGGACACGGCAGGTACCAGTCAACTCATTTGTAAGAACAGAAAGATTGATATGACGTATATAACCTCCCCTGGCAGTCAGAGTAGTTAATCCCTCTCCACAAATCCTCACCAAAGCCAGCCACATATCAGAGTGTCTGAAGAAATACTTTGAAATTCTCAATTTTCCAAGTATCTCATCATTCTCAATATCGAAAGAAACCTCAGGCCTAGCACGCTCGGTATTTTTCTTGTTAAACTCTCTCTCGCAAGCTCTACACGTAGAAGCTCCTAGTACAGATCTGTTGCCTGGGATACAATTTAATGCTTTGAAGTTTGGAGTAGACGTAACGGATTGAATGAGGATTGTTCTTGTACAATGGATGCACACAATGAATAGTTTCCTGAGCTTGGGCTTTGTCGCTGTAACTTCAGGGTTTGTTTGTGCTGCTTTGGGGCTGCATGGCTGTTGTTTAGGTGTTGAATCCAGTGTCATGGCAGCATCATCGTTGCTGGCATCTCTTTGCGGTGAAGAGAGCCTCCCCCGTTCCTGCAAATTGAGGTTGCCAAGATCATTTATGAGAGAGCCGAGCTCAGAATATGTATTGGAAGAAGTCTCGTCGTCATTTTTGGCGTCATCCATTGATTGTAGATGCTCTTGGCCTTTCGAATCTACAGGCTTGAAATCAACGAAGATCTTTATTTTGGGGAGAGTATTAGCGAGGTAACAAATAGAGTGTCGAAGGTTATGACATCACATACCAGTGACTCATCTTCCATGAGCTTCCTGGCTAGCCACAGAAATGGCATCTCAATCTGGTATCCAGACTCTGCCGAGATTCGGAAGTATGGTAGAGTCGGAAACGAGATGCAAGGATATACTTGTCCCTGATATTTGTCGCTCCTAGGATCTGCCTTGCTTTCGCAGGCGACGATTGGAAGATCCGGGACTCGTGCTTCTAATCTTTCTATCTTTTCTCTTTAGTACCTACTTGGAGAATTTTAGGGAGTATAGCTTAGCTGGAAGGGTCTCATGGGGACTACATACGCTTCCAAGTTTGAATAGATTGCGAGCATGAGATAAAATCACAATCAACCATCACGATAGCACAATCTGCAGATGTCAACCGTTCTCTCTTCCTAAGCTGAGAAAATATGCGTATATTGAATTGAATAATGCCGCTTGTCTGCATCTCATGGTCAGTCATGCATTACAAACTCTGTAGCTTGATTAAAATGAGGCCCTACTGTCTTAAACTGGATTTCTTGTTCCTTTTCTTCGAAAATACTATCGAGATGAGCTTGAGCATTGAACTCCCCCGTAGTGTGACGATCGATGAAAGTTTTCTGCTGAAATATCAGACATCTGTGGACATCAATTCCGAATCTACGTACCTTGCCAACATTCTCGTCACCAACTAGTGCGAGGTTGAATCTAGCTATGATTTTCGAGCAACGATGTTGGTAGCGCATTGTCACCGAGGTCCTTGAAAGTTCAGCCATTTTGATACTTCTGTGCAATGGAAGGTAAAGGACTAGAAATTTTACAAAATGAGGAGACGAGACCTAGATCCGTCGGTCGGCTGTGAATCTTGACCATTTCTTAATGTACGGCAAGTGGAATACCCACAAACGTCTTTTAAGCGCCCATGGGTCTAGAAAGCCTAACCATAGCTGTGTTGACACGGAATTGAAACCTAGGAATCCAACATTGTACTAAGCGACGGTCACTCTTGTGGCCATTTCGCCTTTTTAAGCGAGGTTCATTCAAGAACGCCTAACATGGTGGCTATGAGATCGAAATCAAGGCGGAAATCAAGGAAATAAGAGAAGTGTGAGGAGATGATGAATTTTATTCAGCCACTGGAGTGTTGCTAGGGATGGATGTTAGTATTGCCAAATTTGGCAAAGTCACATTTGACTTCGTGGGTCATTTTTGTTCATAGATATACACCATCTGCCTAACTTTCATGAAACAAGAGAGCATATTAGGTAGCTTGAGCAAGATAGGTACCTATAAAGATCATTTAGATAATTATTTAATCTCAAGTTCGTTGTCGGCATGTCGTATATTAACCTTATACCCTACAATCTTTTCACTTCAAAGAACCTAGCACTTCTATATTCTTGAACTGTAATTTTTATTAGCACACATATTTAGTATATATATAAACCTCATGTATATTTACCTCTTCAAGTCTTCCTGTATTGTTGAAAATATAACTAGAGATTTTTACGAAGTTGGTGAAATTTCCTAGATTTCGAAAAGTGGTAATATGCCAAGTGGGAGATAACAGAATTCCACAAAACACAGTATCACGTTGAGTGACGTATTTTTCGTATCACACTACACAGGTCAACTGAAGGTATTCTCCCACCACTTTTCCAGAGTTGAATGTGGAATCCCCTGCTCTGTCCTTTGATGGGCTATTCCTCTGGTTGATCCTATCTGCAACACAAAACCAGGCAAGTTAAAGACTCAGATTATCATTCTTACTATTTAATAATAGAAAAATTGACATCGGCAATGATAAACATTAGTTTAGATGGATGCTTATTTTTTCAACTTATTAAGTTAATAAGTATAAGTAGCTATTATAAAATAATACTATTTAGGATAGTAGAAACAAGTGTATAGAGATACACAGCTTGAGTTTTTGCTTGATTCGAATAAAAGTCAGGTAGATATTTAGTAGTAATAAGGAATATTAAGTTACAACCTAGTATAAGATAGAAGTAAGCAACGATAACCCTAATTTCTCCACAAAGGTAAGGATGATCAAGATTAATGAAGCAGAATCAAAAGTAACGGTTTTCTTGAAGAATATGAGTATATTACAGATAAAAATATCATTATTTACAAGTGTATCATGTACAAGGCTCCAGTGTGAGAAGCTGTTTTCGTTGATTTCGAGGTTCGAATGTCCCAAAAGCGCCTTATTCGCCTTTAATGCATATTATTTCGTACACTGCCCTCACAGTTCCACCTTAACCTCACCAGCCTTTATTTCAATGTCGGTGAAATTATACCTGGGCTTTCCCCAATCTAGTGGATCTCCGCCGGGAAGACAGACACCCAATCTCCAGAAGTAATCTCTATGGGCGAAGAAGAGCTGCCAAATTTTGTACCGCGCAGGAATTGGAACTCCCCACCGCCTTTCTAGGTTCTCATGCTGCATGTCGTCTCGAGCCTGTTGGTTGATCAAATCTAGGGTCTTACCTTCCCTGTCGAAGTTGGCTATATTGAACCATGACTGGTCAATCTCTGCACTAGCAATACAATTCACGTCCTCATCGCCAAAACAAATTCGAAGATCAGATGGGGATGGCGACAAGGAAGGTTTAGATATGTAGACTTCACCAGCGTGAGCTCTATATCCCCATTCTTGGAGTGGAAGGAGGGGAACCGGATCATCAATATGCGTCACGCGTCTGTACCTCTCGCCCCGCCCATCATTCTGAGCGCCAGAAAGGCAAAAGACGGAATCAATATAATCCCTCAGTGCAGCATTTCCGACACGAGGTTCACCAAATGTGGTAATGATGGTCTCCCAGCCTGCTCCCTGAAACTCGAGTCCAGCCAGTGCGGCAACAGCTCCACCTAGTGAATGCCCAACGAGATGTAATTTATAGTCGGGGTACTTGTGCTTCATAAAAATCAGGTGAGGTAAAATAACCGATCGCGTGTTTTGCCAACTCGTCCAGAATCCTGTGTGAACAGTACAGTTTTGACATTTACGCTCGGGCTCTTCCAGTCTCTCGGCTTCGACTTTGGCATGGTGCTCCGCACATCGAGCTCGGGCCTTGGCTTCTTGATATGCAGCTCGTCGTCTCATGGTAAGGAAGCCAGGTCTTGGTATCCAATCCCAGAATCGATGGTTGCGCTTCTCTTCCTCAGGTGGTACACCTGCAGTTGAGTTCCCTGGCTCCTCAGGATAGGGTATATATTCTTGCGGGACGGTGCTGAGATCCACGATCGTGTTTGCGATACTGTATGTTCCTCTAAAAGCCACGATAATTCTTCCAGGTCTCTTGCTTTGCCCTTGCTTCCATTCGCCACTGTGTCCGTCCTGCCCCATTCCATGATCCAGTACGACGTACCCACACGAGTCAGACATTAAAGGCCCGGTGTTGAATGTGGTGACGAGTTCGAAGTTAGGAAATTCATTGCATCGGCTGGCGCACAGGAAGGGCTTTGTGATTCCCGTTGTGCCTACGCAATACGAGATATCGACGATTCGCGACAGTTCTTCAAGCTCAGCGAAGAGCTGAATAGAGATATTGGCATCGCGCTCGCCAGAGAGGGTCAGAGACGACGTGTCGAGGAGCTGTTGAGGCGGGACAACAGAGCAAGTTGTGAGACTGGTGAAGGCCGCAAGCGCAAGGAGGGCTGATATGGAGGAGATGCTTGTATGGCGCATCTTGGTGAGGGTTCGTTACATATTAGGTGGTTGATTAGTTGTATGCTGTTTGAGGAATCGTGAAGCTATTGAAATGCGGAGAAGGGACCTGGGGCGGGAAAGCGTCATAGTGTCAAGCCACAAATGTAAAGCGGCATCCCGGGCAGCTGTCCAGGTACCATTTGTACCTACCCCTTGAATAACTTGCTAGATTTGTCTTGGATCCCGAATTGATATAATTGATTAAATACATTCCAAACTTGGATGGCCTCACCGTGATTGATATAATCTACTAGGAGAGAAAGTAAAAGAGAGGAAGTCCGAAAAGTCACTAAAGTACAGTACCTTACGGAGTAGTAACTGGTCTCTTGAGTGCCGCTTTATTCCTAATTCGAGACCACAAGACCACAAGACCACAAGACCAAGACCACGCGCTCAAGAACTCGTGGTGGCCTGTTCCAGGCACATCATGCTCCTGTTTCTGGTAGTTTGCCCTAATTGCTTTAAACATATATACCTATAAAATAGCTAATACTGAAGTTCTAGGTAACAATATCAGTAATACTGTCTGTCAACGTGACCTTTGTCTATATGGGCCTTATAGAACAAACTGAGAAATCTAGACCATATATATTGTTTCCACTCGATACAGTAATTCCCCAGGCACCAAAGTCAGATTCGCATTCTCCAAAGGAAGTTAAATATGCACAGACATCTGTAACTTTGTTGTCCCGTTGTTCTTTTCCCAAGTGGTTTTTTACTCAAGAGTAAAATTTAGACCATAACCTCTCCGGTGAGCTCATTCCTTAATTAACAGAAACCTCTCTTTCAAGACACTTCACCGCTCTCAAGAGTCGTTTGATTGGAAATTGAACTATAGTGTTTAAGAGTTTTTGAACTACATATATTGCAGTCTTCCGATCTGAGTCTATGAGCAGCCCTACGACCCTTCTAGGTCTACTCACTTGTGGGGCTAGAAGATGAATCGGCAGATAGACTTTCCGAGCCTTGAAATCTGCTACTGTAGGTAAGTGGCTTTTTGATAGTGTAGCTTAGAAACGGGATCAGGAAAAGAAAGCTCCCGTGGAGAGTTGTATTGGTAATAGAGCCCCGAGCCCCGAGGCCCCATAAAGCGAATTATCTACAAGTGCGGCCGCTAGTCTTTTGCTAGCCTGCGAAGCTTGCACAAGTCTCTGGCTAAGACTGTTCATGACAAAGACTACTACACACTAATAGTGTCCAACGGGCAGAGAACGAATTATTCTTGCCGCTAAAAATCTTGACGTTCTTCAATGCAGTCAGGAAAAGCATAGCACACAAAAAGAAATATAACAACCGCATTCGGCGCACTTCTTTGACCAACATCATACTAATGTTGTACACGAAGTAGAGACTCCTTCCTGATTGTTATTGTTAGTAACTCACAAATAAAATGAGCAGGTACAGCATGCTCTCTTGTTATGCAGCATCTTGCATCAGGGAGACAGCCCAGCCCTATAACCCATGAGTAAGGTAGATTGAATCCTTATGGTACAATCCTGCCGGTATAACAGGGCTCGCTAAGTGATGCGCACAAAGACAAGACAGGGCAACCTTGCGTCGGCTGACGTGTTTATCTGTACCAGAACGACGAGCTGGACTGTAGACGACCCTTGATTTCTTCACATAGATTGTGTGTGTCGCGGTGACGAGTGGCTCGTGAGAATGTTACTACTCGTCACGATTTGAGTGTTTCGAGAGCAAGGTGCCCCTCTTTTTGTGGGCAAGCCACCTGGCCACCAGAGCGCAAACAATGCAAAAGTAATGCCGTGTGTCCCGAGGGAGCTATTTGTATATTGGCTGCTGGCGTACCGTATGAGCAAGTATGTTTTTGCTGTTCTGCACCAAGTGGAATGCGGCGAGGTGGAGCTATCTCCGAGCCGATACATTATTGAGTTTAGGAGTCGGTGTGGTGGCTTCAGCCGACAGGTACGAGTGCCTACTTGGATACTTCGGTGCAACCAACAGCCACAAACAACAAATGTTATTTGCTCTCTGCGCGCGACGTGGTGACGCGGTGGAACTTTCGAACAAGCTAATCTACAAGCCTAGATACGCTACTTACCAAGAACCAAGGCTTCGTACTGTATGACGGTGCACCCTACCGTGTGAGTGTGTGTACAGTGCACTCTCCCTCTCCCCCCAGGTCCAAATATATCCACCAAATATCCCCCAAAATCCGAAAGCCGATGCCTTGCTTTAAGGCTAAGGTTTAAGTATCTGCATGTGTTTTGGGGTCGAGGAGCGAACGACTCTAGGGTCGCGAGAAGGAGCGTTCTAGATCGACAGCACCATCGAGGATTCAAGGCCGGATTCCCGCTCAGCTTTGGCTCTAATAAGCCTCTCACGACACTTCTCTTGCAGGCTTGCGGCAACTCTGGAAAAAGATAGCCCTGGTAACCCGCCAGACAGCCAATGGCTGGGCCTCGCTGTGGCCAGTCACTGCCGTTATGATCTACGGGCCCCACCACACCAGTGACTACGGGCCCCTCAGAGAGCCCTGTAAAAGACCCCTGTCAACCCTGGAGGATTTGGGTCCGCCCAGTAGTCAGCAGAGCCTAGCCCGCACTCAGAAAGATCCAGGAAGATCTAGACCTCTACTATCTGCTTTTGGCCCTCTGGGTGAACCATAGCAAGCCACAATTCACCTCTTTGCCCAGCCAGCAGTAGCAGCAGCAGCATCATGCTTCTTCCAAACCATATTGGCTCTGAGCCAGAGCCATACTGTTGCCCGTACACAACTCTGCTTTTACTGCCCCCACGCGAGTCAACGTCCTCGTTCGTTCCTGGAGGCCCCTTCAACGCTGCCACCAAAACCTTCGTAACCGTGAGCACTCTCCCCTCCATACCAGTTAACCTTACCTTCCTGCGTTTGCTACTCCCGAGGTTGGTCCTGATGATGACAGCGCTGCCAATGTCCCACGACTATAGCCCTTCCATTCCGACAGTCTAGGATTCCCATCAACCGTACGACCATATTGCACCCCGTCTAAAGACATAGATACTGTACACCCTTTGAACCACTCCCATAGCGCCCCGATCCCAACGACAGTCGTCGATTGAGAAGCCTCCCTGCATCAGAGCCGCACGACATTGTTTGCTCTCGCTCTCATCGCCATTGCGCCCGAGGCTACGACTCGGTGGCTGACTGTCAATTGTTATATGCCTCCGTCGCAACAACGCCAATTGGCCGTTGTGGAATGCAGGAAATATATATACACCCTGATGCATATGAGGGGAAAGCCAGGACCTACAGACCTCAGAGAGCCAGGGCAAGGACGAGGCCAAAGGCTGGAGGGTGTACAAAGAGCCCAGAGGATTGGTTGCGGGCGGCCCAGGTGAAGATGGAGGAGGACAGCCCGTCAGATCCTGTGGACTCGGAGCCAGGAGGCCTTATCGAGAGAACCAGTCTATGCCTGCCGAATTATGAGAAGGATACCATTACACATTGCGGTGATGAGGGCTTTCAAGACGCCTTGCGACAGTACTTTCCTTCTCCTGAGAGCAACGCAACAGAACGGCTCGTGGATCTCAAGGCCCGGCTGAAGAGGGTGTCGACGCATGACTTCTGGGCAATCTTGATGGAAGAAATGTGTGACATAACCGGAGCTCAGTGTTCGTTTGTGGCAAAGCGCATGCTCGTTGACGACCAGGACGGTGCTGTAGAAATGCCAGCACTTGGTGAACCGGGCAGTTGTTTAATGTAAGTGAATAATGGGTATATTCCTTTCTACTTTATGCAGCATTTGGGAGCACCGGATCTCCAACCGTTGCTCATGTTGTGGAAGTCTACTGTTCAACTTGTCGTAACTTTTATAATTTCTAACTCTTGGATGTGTACAGGGGGGTCGCTTTCTATATCAACAATGGTACGGATGTCAAGAAACTATACCGTGACTATCGATACCACGCATATGGCACTCCTTGTGCTCACATGAAGCATGATAAGGTCTTCATCGTGCCCGAGAAAATCTCTCAAGTCTGCCCTAACAATCCCAATACAAAAAACTTGCCGTTCAGTTCGGAGGCTTTTATGGGAGTGCCTTTGTTTGCAGATGGAAAGTCTTTCGCCCATTTTTGCTTGATCTACTCGAAAGAGGGTGCGCCGAAACGGAAATTGAGTTGGAGCTATCTCGAAATGTTTATGCATGCCCTTGAAGACATGATAGTGCAGCGGGTATTGGAAGGAAGAGGTTTTGTTAAGGACCCTCCGCTTCAACCGACGCAAAAACCGTTGATACCGCTATCCGCCATTGCTGCTTCACAGTCCCTGAAACCGTACGCAAGAAGTCTTTCGCACGAGCTGCGAACGCCGATGCAGGGTGTTATTGGAATGCTTGACATCATGTATTCGACCGTGCAAGAGGCCATAGAGAGCCAAGATGAACCGGCTGCGAAGTTGATATTCACGAATCTCAAAAGTCACATCGAGGTTGTTCAAGAAAGCTCGAAGCGGGCAGTTGAAGCGGCCGATAATGTTATACATGCCTATGACATGAATATGGAAATGCCAGAGTCGCCTTTATCAAGTGATGATGAGACGCTATTGGAGGCCAGCAACTCGCCTGCTCAAACAGACGTTTTCCAGAGGACGAACACCAAGAGGAAATTCTCCTTATCGTTGGAGAGCAGGCGTGAGCCAAGCGAAGAGGTTGGCTTTCATCCTGGCCCACCATTGAAGAAAATGTTCACCATGACCGAAGGAGATTTTGAAGACGAATGTTATAAGCAACAACCAACTCCGACCTTAGCAGGTGAAATATCCATGTCCGGAAGTATGATGCCAGGCCAGATGTCACCTGGAGAGAGTTATTTTTCTAGGAGAAATCGGTATCTACCACCGCCAACGATGAGTCCCACTCGGCGACGTATATTCATTCGGGACTTCATGCGAACACTTGTGCACGATACTTTGCGAGGAGAACATCCGACGAGTGAAGTTTGTATCCAGACCACACTGGGCGAGACAATCGAAGTCCAGACTCAAGGACCCCGAGGTGAGGTGCAGGAAAGACTAATACACCTCAAAGTTGAGCAGGAGGTACCAATTGTCATCATCACTGAAGAGCAACATCTGTATTTCTCGTTACAAAAGATTGTCGACAATGCTATCAAGTTTACGGAAACTGGTTCCATCACCATCACTGTGAGGATGGGAAGGAACGAATTGGTTGAGATCTGGGTTGTGGATACAGGTTGCGGTATTACCCAAGAGTCCCAAGAACACTTATTCACACCACATTTTCAAGAAGACACCTCTATACGTCGATCACGAGATGGACTTGGGCTCAGTCTGTTCAACGCAAAAGCACACGTTCGGAGGAATTTGGGGGGCGATGTAACGCTCGAAAGATCAGCTACTGAAGGGAATGAGAAGGGCTCTAGCTTCTTGATTCGGTTGCCCATCACAAGTACAACTGAGATGCCACTCTTGGTTACGCCTACCGGCGCAAACGCTCAAATAGAGCCCTGTCAGGAAATGTGTCTTCCTCCAGCGGCTGTTCAAGACTTTTCAATCTCGTCCGAAACAGCTTTAGGAGCGAGTCCGACAAAGGCCTCTGCCCGGAGAAGAACCTCGTTTAATCCCAACCTGGCCAGAGACTACCCGTTGAAGTTTCTAATAGCTGAAGATAATGCCATCAACCGCAGCGTCGCTGTTGCATCCCTCGCTAAACTTGGTTATGATAAGAAAGATATCACACTGGCTTTTGATGGCGTCGAAGCAGTGAAGCACTACAATAATTCTCTCTCTCGACCTCTCTCGGAACGCTTCAACGTCATCCTAATGGACATATGGATGTAAGTCATGTCTAGATTTCACTTGATCTTTTGAGGCACGAAGAAGAGTATTGTGATTCTGATGCTAACTCCGATCGTTCTAGGCCAAACATGGATGGCTATGAAGCTACGACAAAGATTAGGGAGCTGGCAAATCGAAGTGGAGATATGACGAATATCATCGCTGTGACGGCTGATATAACGAGCGGATGCATTGACAGAGCGAAAGAGGTTGGCATGCACAGGTTTTTGGCCAAGCCGTATAAGGTTTTCGACATCGAAAATATGATCAAGGAGCAGTTCTCTAGGTACAGATAAAGGACTTCAGCATTGTTAGGCGTGCATCATTTGCGGCATTTACGGGCTATATTCTATCTAATTTGAGCGGGCGTTAAGGGGTATACTGGCTGGTTTGGGCACGGGGGTAAGGAACTTGTACGTTTGGTGCAGCAAAACGATGAAGGGGATCGATAACAAGTTGGAGTTATGAAGTATTGCAAGGCATTTATGGGGCATGTGATAGGTAGACCTTATGATCTGGAGTGCTGGAAACGCTGGAGGTACATACTTAATAGAGGACGGCTATTCCTCATATCAGATAGTCACAAAACGATGCAAAGACAATCACATACACCTCACTGCCTACCTTACTTTAATATGCAAATCTACCTACTTTTTCTGTATTACAACTCTGGATAACTAGTTCCCATTCGCATACACAGCTTTTCCTTCAAGATACCCTATACCCTACCTATCACTCTACAGTTTCAGCCTTGCGTTTCGACGAGCCTCAGCCTTGTTCCGCTTTATCTTATCGTGATCCGAGTCTGACTGCTGCACACGACAACACACAACACACAATACTCGGCTTCCAGTACAGAAGCCAGCAATTCTTTTTACATGCATGCAACAAAACCACAAAATGCTAGGGGCCCTATCTTACGCAGATCCTGATTCATACAACTCGATATCACAGCAATGTCTATTCGAGTTCTCCTTCGGGAGTATCCAAACCGCTCCATTGCTCTCGTGACGCCCACACATGCACTCATCTTCCGTCATAGCTCATCCGCGATTGATTCCATAGCCAACGGGTCTCTCACGTCAATCGATAGAATTCCCACCCGTACATCCATCGATGGGGCCGCTTCTTCCAAGTGTATGGTCGAGTTTGCAGATGTCGCATCCCTAGACCTCAGCGACTATCGAACTTTGAGCCCACTACCTGTTCACGGCACCCTCGGACTTATTACCATCAATAACGATGTATTCCTTTGTGTGGTTAAGGGCACAGTAAAAGTGGCGACAGTGAGGCCTGGAGAAACAGTGGAGAAGATATTCGCCGTGGACTTCTATTGTCTGAACAGTTCCGACTATGACAATACATTTAGTGATGATCTGGATCCCTACGGAGTGGAGCGGCAAGATGCCTATGGCCAAAACCTAAATCGCAGAGAGCCGGTCGCTGAGCTACCCTTTACTGAGCTGCAGAAATTGCTGGGCAATGGCAGTTTCTATTACAGTACAGATTTTGATCTAACGAACAGATTGCAAGACAGGTAGGATTCCAACGTCAATAGTGCCCTCCAAATGCTCACTTATTCTAGATCTATAGAAGAGTCAACATTTGATGGAGAAAATTTGGACGAATCCTTCCTATGGAATTCTTATATGATAGGACCGTTGGTCAAATTTCGATCACATCTTGTAGCACACGAGAGGGAGGCGCTGGACCGTTCCCGAATCCTCACGTCTGCCATTCGTGGGTTCGTTCTCACCATGACAATACCCATTGCAGGCGACCCGTTGCGGGCATCGAAAACGGGGCTTCCTGCTTCGCTTACTTTAATTTCACGTCTGTCATGTCGAAGAGCTGGAACGAGATTCAACAGTCGGGGAATTGATGATGATGGCAATGTTGCCAATTTTGTGGAGTCGGAGACAATATACTGGAGTCCATCAGGAATCTGCTTTTCCTATGTACAGATAAGGGGTTCTATACCAGTCTTTTGGGAACAAGCTCCTGGTTTGCTCCCAGGGCAGCAGAAGATAACAATCACTCGGTCTGCGCAAGGGACTCAGCCAGCATTTGACAAACATTTCAGTGATCTGGAACAAAACTATGGTGCGGTACACGTGGTTAACCTACTCAGTGAGACCAAACCAGGGGAGGCAGAGTTGACAGGCCTATACCGCTATGGAGTTAGGCATTGCTCGATAAACCACCCCGATGAAAAGAATGCCCACGATCATCAGATGTTAAGAGAGACAGAATTCGACTTCCACGCAGAAACCAAGGGGCCGAATGGTTACGAAGCTGCAAGCATGATCCGGCAGCTTATCGAGAGCTCAGCAGAAGGTTTTGCTTATTATCTGTCCGAGAATGTCGAAGACGCAGCAGATGAGCCACAAAGAAAGCAGAATCGGAGAACAGTTGTAGTTCTGCAACAAGAGGGAGTTTTCCGAACAAATTGCTTAGACTGCCTGGATAGGACTAACCTAATACAAACGATTATCTCCCAGATGGCTGTCGAGACATTTCTCGGCCACCGTGGACAGCGTGCTTCCCCTGACTTTTGGATGCGTCATTCTAGCTTGTGGGCAGATAATGGCGATGCTTTGTCGAGGATCTATGCTGGAACAGGAGCTCTGAAATCTTCCTTTACTAGAAGCGGCAAAATGTCGTTTGCCGGTGCCATTGCAGATGCCCGGAAAAGTGCTACTCGATTATATATCAACAATTTCGCCGATAAAGGCCGCCAAAATACGATTGATGTTCTACTAGGCAGGCTTGTGGGACAGACACCTGTTCACCTTTTTGATCCGATCAATGATTACGTTACAGCTGAACTTACCAAGCGGAGTGCTGAGTTCCAATCTTCCCAAAATATTAACATGTATGTTCTGCCCTGGGCTCCAGTCATGGAAGAAGAATACTAATTCTCGACGCATAGATTGTGCGGAACATTTAACCTTAATGGTCGGACAGAAGGCATCGACGAGGATCTGTCGCCATGGTTGTGTCCCGACGTTCAATCTTCTCAACAATTTCCTGAGATCATTGCTGTTGCCTTTCAAGAAATTGTCGAACTAAGCCCTCAGCAAATTATGAATAGTGATCCCACGCGGAAGCAGGCCTGGGAGAAGGTCGTACGGAAAACGTTGAATAAGCATGCACGTACTGCTGGTAATGAGGATTACGTCCTACTACGCAGCGGCCAACTCGTCGGTGCAGCCCTCTGTATATTCGTCAAATCATCGGTGCTCCAGAACATTAAGAACGTGGAAGGCAGCGTTAAAAAAACTGGTATGTCTGGCATGGCAGGCAATAAGGGTGCCGTGGCGATACGAATGGATTATGCAAATACGCGGATCTGTTTTGTCACGGCTCATTTGGCTGCAGGTTTCGCAAACTACGAAGAGAGAAATCGAGATTATACTACGATAGATCACGGACTAAGATTTCAGAGGAATCGAGGGATAGATGATCATGGTGAGTAAACTTTGAACATTGACATTGAAATGCTAATATATCTGTCAGATAGCGTCATTTGGATGGGTGACTTCAATTATCGAATTGGGCTAGGATCAGAAAGGGTAAAACAAATGATTAAAATGGGTGATCTTGAATCACTATATGAGAATGACCAGGTGTGTTTCTCAATTCCGTTGACGTTGACCGTCAAACTAACATAAGACAAGTTGAATCTTCAGATGGTTGCTGGCCTCACCTTTCCTTATTATTCTGAAGCCAGGATTACCTTTATGCCTACGTATAAGTTTGATCTCGGAACTGATACATATGATACCTCGTGAGTCGAGTCATTCGTGCACGAGTCTTCCCTATACTAATGCGTTTACAGCGAGAAAGCAAGAATCCCTGCATGGACTGATCGAATTCTCCGCAAAGGAGCCAACTTGCGCCAAATCAACTACTCTAGCGCTCCCCTACGATTTTCTGATCATCGCCCGGTGTACGCAACCTTTCAATGTGAGGTCACCATTGTGGATGAGGCTCATCGCGAGGCTCTTAGCCGCGAAATCTACGAAAGACGCCGAACAGAGGTGGGATCAACGACAGCAAATGCTGCATCAGAGGACACGGACGATGAAGACTTGATCGGTTACGACCCAATTGAACCTGGTCTCCCACCAGCGAGTTCTGATCGGAGGAAGTGGTGGTTAGACAACGGGCAACCTGCACGCTCGAACATTCAGCCACCTGAAAGACGAGCAATCCCGAATCCACATCGACCATCAAATCCATATACCGCAACCGACGAACCAGATTGGGTGACTATCAACCGGCCTCGAGGCGACTCTCAAGCCTCTGTCACCTCAACAAAAAGTCGTGCCGCTCCAACTTCGAACGGTGCACGCAAACTACCTCCACCATTCGACCCTTCAGCCAATGGCATTCCCGCTCTTACGAGAGGATTATCATCAACTACAACAGCAACAACCAGATCACAACCCTTACCGCCCCCGATTATACGCCCTAATAGTGTTCTTTCTACCACATCAAACGGTTCTAAGAAATCCGCGCCGCCCGTTGCCCGGAAACCTGTACATCTTACAGGCATAACACCAACCTCCTCCGCAACCTCCTCGCCAACCCTATCTTTTTCTTCCTTACAACACCGGCCTCAAAGCTCAGGGAAGATGCCACTTAATAATACGGACTTTGCGCCTCCCCCACGTCGAGCTACTGGTGGCATCACTTCACAAACACACAATGGAACTAGCGATCGCACACAAACTCCGCCGCCACCACCACAACCTCGAAGAGCAGGGAGAAAGTCGGTGACGAAAGCCGATGACGAAGGCCCTAAACCACCACTCCCTAGAAGACCGACAGATCTTCTGGGGGATGATGATGGTGATAATGGTATGGGCAGTTGGGAGACCTTAAAGCCCAGTAGGTAAAAAGAAGCCAGCTGGAGAGTCTGACATGGCAGAAAGAATATAGACAAGAAAGAATAGAGGGTTGGGGGCGAGGAGTTATAGGACACAGGAAAATGGATGACGATATTGGAAGCCAATTTTTGGGATATTGTCATAGAAGCGAAGCAAAAGTATCGAGGACCGTTTTGTACTTTAGCATCGACGGCAAATTAACATGCTTTCCCATATTCGTCTAGTCACTACACCAGACCAAAGCCAATACAGGCTAGAGTGCAGTGCACTCGTTGCATGTCTACGATCTCCAAGAGCAACAACACGGTAAGTAAGTTTTGATATGTAGCTTCAAGAACATTACGGAGGACGAGGAGGAACTCATCACCTAGACAACCCTCCAGAAAAAACCCGAGCTAGCCAAATGAAAGAAGGTTCCATGAGTCTCGCTCGGCCTCGGCCCCCGCGTTTTCGTTTGTTGATCTGATCCAGTAGCTTCCAGCCACATAACAAGGTTTACGTCTCCTTAAAAGGTTAAGTTCAGTACCTACTACGTAACTTACTTGCGAGGCTAGAGTACGAGAGCTACGAAATGCTGGTAGTGAAGTAGGTAGCTAGTAGGTAGTTTTGATGAGCAAAGAGCGGTGGGAATTTTCTCCCGTGTCTACCTTAATGTACTGTACCTCTAGAAATGAATGAGAAATGGTGGTGATTGATGGCGCTTCAAGCCTAAAGGAGGAGAGCTGGTGGAGGAACTTCGGTTTCTTTGGTGTGCCAGGTGGTAAAATGTGTGGTAAATGTGGAGATTATGGGAGGGAGGGGGAATACCTCCGCATCAGCAGATTGTACCCTTCTAAGGTTTGGCTTTTTTTTTGGTCTCTTTCTCTTTGCTCTCTTTGCGAAAGTATTAGTGAAGAGTGCCATCATGAATAATCCCAATTTCGGGAAGACCGGAAGGGATAGATCGGGAATCGAAATCTTGATTCTTTGATTTCCGTTTATCGAATTTATCGAAATTATCGAAAATTATGGACATTCTTTTTTACCTTGCACTTACCTTGCACTTGCGCTGGTGTTGGGATGATTGGGTCATTATTGGATGGTTATTGGATGGTTTTGGATGGATCATTCATGGATGGATCTGGTGGATAAAATAAAAATATGCTACAGTGCCACTGCCGTTGGCGGATGATGTGTGTCAGGGTTTAGGTTAAGTATGATTTTGCGAGTAATGGGTGTGGGCACCGCGGGGCGGTTATGGCGAGATGGGGGAGTATTGGAAGAATTATGTCGTGATGCTGCTACTGTAGGAAGAGTCGAGATTCTTGTTGGTGAGTTTTGTACATGGTGGTTCTAGTTTCTAGAGGAAGTTCAGTAGTTTGTACAGTACAACACAGTAAGTACATGAGGTACTGTACCTAAGGTATACTTGCTTTGTCCTGACATCATGCTTCGAGTTGACTTGCTGTAACTGGCCTTGGTCTACGGGTAGCCGAAGCTAAAAAGTGAGGAGGTGGAGGACGACGCTTGACTAATTAAGCCTGTGCGGTACAGTACCTAAGCTTGTACTGTAAGCCGCAACCTGGAAGTACCTTCCCTTCTTCTTAGTTCAGGGGTAAGTAAGTCCAGTAAAAACGCCCTGCCTCGTTAGCCGCAGCCTACTGGTACCACCTACTTCGTACAGGGCGACAAGATCACCCAAGCAACAACAACAAACAGCCATCTCAGGCTTCTGCAAATAAAGGCACGTGGGGCCAGGGGTGCTTACTTTGAATGCGACAAGTTATTATTCCCGGGACCATAAAATATAAAATAATATCAACATTTCAGCTTTGAAGCATTTTCCTTGCGAGGGCCTTGCCCCAAATATATAAATATCTCTGTTTTTCTGGATCCTGATATCGTTTGGGGGGGCTATTTTATGGGGTTGGGGGGACCTTGATGTGATCTGTGTTGTGTAGAGAGAGCCCGCATAAAATCAGGAATGTTGAACGTCATAATATCCCTGAGAGTTGGAATGAGAACCCTGAGAAGGAATGGGGAATGGGCACTTTTCCAGTCCTGAAACTTTATCCTTTGTTTGCAACTTCCGGGCAGCAAGGAGGAAACAAGCATCGTTCGACACGACGGAGGGAACGGTTCTTGGGGGGGTGGTTTGTTGTAGAAACGACGGCGCTTTTATTGTTGTCTGAAGTTCGGTAGGACAGGCCTGATCACAACTCTCTTTGGATGAAGGGGGTGGAATGTCAGACTTGGGACGAGCACTTTAGCTTTTATGTCACTGTCACCTTCGTCTTGAACTCTGGAGCCAAAGCAGAGCCATATGAAATGAATATCATACATAGTTCATCCTGCTGCGTTGGAATGTCCTGCTGACGAGGATATAAGCTTATATCCCGACTTTTCTCTCTATGTTCCCTCACCAACACCACCAGCAGTTTTCATTTTTCACCCATCTCAAGGATAGATGCAGTAGTGCGGAGTACATAAGGAAGAATAATTGAACTGAGTCCCTCTTTTGCGACCTTGCACTTGCGCAGAGACCGAGCAGAAGTCTCAACAAGCAACATCAGCTGAGCGCCGGCCATCTCATTGGCGCAATACTGTCAATGCTTTCCAGGCCCATCTTTACTTAGCTGCCACCACTAAAGTCCGCTAGATCCCAACACGAGCTTCTGCCTTGCTCTCTTTCATTTCCTCTCCCTCTTTTGTCGCCGTCGCGAACTCTGCATCATCTTTTGCATTCATGAATTGATAGGAAGCCAATCCGACTCTCCATCGTCATTTTGTCTCGTTGTCGTTGTCCCTTTTTTCCTGCCCGTGAGTTGCTTGTTTTCTTTCTCCTCCACCTCCCAGCCACGGAACTGTTTGTGAAAACGCCATCACCGAACCTCCATCCTCACGACATATCTATTTTTGGACCAAAATACAACAACCTGTCAGCCTTCCCAGCCAGCGACTTTGCAAAACACGAACGAGAACCAAAGAAGCTCCCCGTGGCGACTGCAATACAAACCCTTCGTACGAGACCTTCGAACTTCGCCTCAGGTTTGAATTGTTATTGCATGCGGGCGTTACTCCCTACGATCATCGCCCAATTCCTGCAGCAAGACAATTATCCGAGCACCAACATCTCTCCTCCATCTGGTGCCAATCAATCGCCAACAACGTCGCTCCTGGAGGACACGATCTGCTCTGAAATTTACGGACACTTGCAGATAGGGTTTACAGCGTACTAACTTTTCGCTGCGTATGCAACAGACCGGTCCACTCTTTTTCGATTCGCGATCATTCCTACACGCCTAGTTTAACCCCGATTTTCTTCTGATACACCACGAGCATTTGGAGGAATTTTTCTGTCAATCGCAGACATCTTCTAGTTCTTTGCTTCATATCTCTGACGACATTCAATTTCAACAGCGCTGTTAGACAGCTTCCCCGTTTGTGCTACTGTACTACGTCTCTCGCCAAAAATATACTATATGCCTAAATTCCCCAAGGCCTTCCAGCGGCGAAGATCGACCGCAAATGCTCTCGAAGATCTTGAAAACTTACCGCCGGTAGCAGAGCCTTCATTTAAGGTCTTCGAGCGACCGGGTCGAGTCAACACGGGGGCCTCTTTCGATGGCGGAGTTAAATCAGGCAGATCAGGGCCCGGGAGACCTTTGACTTCACCCAGGCACAGGGAGGACAATATATTTGAAGATATCAAGGGGAATCGGTCAGTATTCAAATCCAGCGCAAGATTGAATTCTGGGCCGGAAAAAAGGGCATCAGATTCGTCAATCGAGCAGCGAATCGCTAGTCTTGGTACAAAATTTGCTCAAAGACTGACAATGAAAAGTGGCAGTGGGGTATCCAACACAAATACCATCTCTACCACAGACAATTCATCGCGCCTCAGTGCAGCTTCTACTGCGCCGTCGTCTACACATGAGGCGCATCCTAATGATGAGTGGAAATCACCACACGACAAACCTTTCCATGACATCCCCCTGCCGCCTATGCCAAAGTCATCCTCTGGGTTCTCTTTAAAGAATGCTGGTCGAACACTCTCCTGGAGTCGCAACAAGTCTTCTACTACTACCACTCCATCTCCCCCTACTAATGCTGTGGATTATGAAAATTCGCCTACCGCTTCTCCGCCAATCGACAGCGAATCCTTCGGCCGGGCACGGGCCGTCACAGCCTCTAGTTATGCCAGCACGGCCACTCCTCCAAAACTTGACGAGAGAGATCTAGGGGGGATGAACTTGGGAGGAGACTTCTCTGATATGTTCGCCGGGTTTGCAAAACGAAAAAGCGCAATCCTAGAAGCCGAGAATATGAGGGCAATGTCTAACAGTCCTGTAAAGCTACCCCCTAACGCTGTTCTGGCCTCTTGCTGATTCAAACCAGGAATACACGCCCATGGGCCCTCCCACACGATCGTACTCATCTAACCGCTTAAATCAACCTTCCCCATTGCACATCGATAAAACCAAGCAGATTGAGGCTTCACCATACTCCTGGAGTAGCCAACATTCACACGATGGGTTGATGATGAACACGAGTCCTCCGCCTACTGCCCCTCCCGCAGTTCCCAAACATGCCTCTCCTGCGCGCGATACTCTACCATCAACTGCCAGACCACGGAGACCCGGGGGACCTATAGATTCGAACCTGAGGAGGAGCAGTGCCCTGTCGGCGAAGCGCCAGTCAACTTTCGACTCTGCATATGGGGACGCTGATGACGAAGACGCCCGGCTCCTCCGGGAATCGGTCAATGCAAGTCGGCGAATGGCCTCTCCTACAGACGAGAGACATCAAGAAAGCTGGAATTCACAGCAAAATGGTACGCCTCTTAAGCCGCAGCAAGCCACAAACTCCAATTGGGGTGACGGTTCTTCTGAAGTAACGCCAAGAGCCAAGGGAAAGCAGCCAGATACACACGAAGAAGAGAACATTTTTGATCCAGCCATTCTAGAAGATGCTAGCGCCGCCCTAGCTTTCAACGAACAGCCACTCTCGCCGCCAACACGATTCCCGGCGCAGATGCCAAAGGTTTTGACCCCTCAACAATTTGCGAGATACAAGCAAGACGAAGACAGGCTCAGGAGTGTTGGAGGAGGGCCCAAATATGATGAAGAGGAGGAGGAGGAAGAGACCTATGACGATGAGGAGGACGACGCAGAGAAGATGAAACAGCTTGCCAAGCAACGACGAAAGCAAGAGGCTCATATGGCTGTCTACAGACAACAGATGATGAAAGTCACTGGCGAATCGTCTTCGGCGCCGCGACCGAACATATATGCTACCCAGAGCACCCCTAATCTAGTTGTTAATGGAAAGTCCGACGAAGATGATGAGGACGACGATGTTCCGTTAGGCATTCTTCAAGCACATGGCTTTCCCAGCAAGACCAAGCCGCCAAACCAACTGTCGAGTGTAGGCTCAAATCCAAATCTTCGTGCTGCAGCGATAGCCAGTGGTGGAGGCAATCTCCCAGTCTTTGCAAGAAACCTACCACAAGATCCATACGTTGGTGCAGGTCTTGTGCACCCTTCACAACGAGAATCACTTACTTTCGGAGGAGGTTCGGTATATGGCGGTGCTCCTAGAGGTCAACCTGGAGGTTTGGTAGGTGTTATTGCTACGGAAGAAAGGGCTCGATCTCTGAGAAGAGGAAGTCCAAATCCTGACGGGCAATTTCCGCCTATGCCAGCCAACCTAATGAGTGGTATGCCCATGGGACGCAACTCCAATGGCAGCATGTTGGGACAGATTGGACCAATGGGACAGATGGGACCGATGGGACAGATGGGACCGATGGGACCGATGGGAATGGGACCAATGGCAATGGGACCAATGGGAATGGGACCAATGATGCTTTCCCCAGGAGAACAAGCTCAGGTCGAATTGACACAGCAAATGCAACAATTTATGCAGATGCAGTTGCAATTCATGCAAATGATGACAACTGGTCAGGGAGGTCAAGGTGGTCAGCCACAACAGAATGGTCATATGTCCCAGCCTCCTCCTGCGATCCAAAGGCCAGGCAGCGCTCAAAGCCAAAATTTACGGCCTGGGAATGAGCATCAACGAACCATGTCTATGTTAGGCCCTAGCTCAGCTCCATGGACTCTGAATGGAGGTGGACCACTTTTCCCACCCTCAGGACACCCTCAAGGATTGGGTTATGCACCATCTATTGCACCATCGGAACGAAGCAATATCGGACTGCCAGGTAGATACAGACCTGTCTCTCATCTCCCTATCCCAGACAACAAATCTAGAGCCTCGACCATGTCTGGTGCTCTGCAGGGATGGGACAACAAGGCCGCTGCGTCAACCATAAAGGTGGTCAAGAAGACGAATGTTTCTGATGACGAAGATGAAGAAGGATGGGCGGAGATGAAGAAGCAGCGAGAGCAGAAGAAGTCGATGTGGAAGAGTAAGAAAGAGGATTCGAATGGATTGAAGGAGATGCTTAGCTACGCCCAGTAAGGAAGTAGGGAGACGAGATGAGATGAGATGAGATGACAAATTAGGCCAATTAACATTGGAAGGGGGTCCGAGGGATGTGTTTGTTTATATGCATGGCAAAGCGGCGTTGTAAGACTTGGATGGGAAAATGGATAACTTCCGAGCATGGGGGAAGTACCCGTGTTGTATAGTACAAGAAACACAACAGTACCTAATTTAATTCATATGATGCCATTGAGCTTGTAGATGTAGCGTACATATTTTCGTTCCTTTTCTTGTTGTATCCCTTTTGTTCTGTTAAATGCGTTGTCCTTGTGCTTCTTGTAAGAATAGGCCTGTCTTAAGTTACTTTCTTATTAGTATTTAGATAGTCTCTTGATATTAGTTTAAATAGTTAGCCATCTAGCTTCAAGAACTAGATATCCTAGTTACAGTTAGTAGTATATAAGGACAAAGAGCGGTTACATACTCCGTAAACGGTACCCTAAGATAAATACCTAAGATAAATTAAGATAAAGTACTTACATATAGGTAAAGATAGAATATATTTCTATTCTATTATCTTTTTTCCTTTTCTTTTTCTCGGTTTGCTCTTTATAGAATAAGAGGAGAGAAGAGAGGAGAGAGGAGTATTATATACCTACCTAGCTAGCTAGGTATGAGGTTTAAAGTAAAGTGAAAAAAAAAAAGATAGGATATGTACTGTTCTTTTAGTTGGTCTTTATTAATTCTAATATTCTAGTACTGTAATCTAGGTTACTTTAAAGTTCTAATTACTAGAATTATCTCCTCTCTCCTCTCATTGACATTGTCTGATCTATGTAGTACTGTAAACGAATAAAACAAGAACGCTTAGTTTTGTATGCTAGGTCTAGAGTACGGAGATATTTATTTCTCCTAAAGAAAGCAAGTAAAGTGGGCAGAGAGTCCCCTAACGTTGTTACTTTGTCCTTACAAAAAAACACCAAATCAAATAGGGAAAGAAGAAGTTCTAAAACTAGTGGTATCATCATGTACGAGAGTGGAGAGAAATTTGCGCCTAATCGATCGATCGACCCATGATCATCGTATGTTAACAACACACCAAACCTTAGACTTTTCTTTCCATCACCCATCTCAAACGCCTCGAAAATACCTCAAAAACGCCCAAAGCCCAAACGTCATTTCTTTACTAAATTTCTAGGTTCAAAATGAGGAAAGAGAATTATCTGCTGTTTTGTTTTTCTTTTTCTTTTAGATCACTTCTTCTCTTTCCCAGCCTGTGGGCTTGATGTGTTCAATTCCTTTCGTGGGGTGAGGTTTTGAGTCGTCTTTGTAGGATGAGACGAAGGGGTTTGGATCTTCTTTTTGCTTGAGGTTTCCGAGGGTGTGGTTTACCTCCCTATTTGTGAGTTATGTTAGTTTTCTGGTTCTAATCTGGAGAAAAGGGGAGAGGGACAGAAGAGGTACATACCTATGCTTTGCTTCATCGGCACGGATATACAAGAGAAGATCCCTCATTGTCCTACTTCCTTCAGGCATCTTCCAATAGTTGACAGCCAGATCAGGGACTCTGAAGTCGGGATCCGACCATTTCGGTAACTGACCGGCTTCGATATCTTGGATGGCGAGCGTGTAGGTGAGGACGGCTTCTTCTTCGAGATAACCGACGAAACGATGGCAGGTTCGTGGAGAGACTAGATAGCTGAGGAACATGCCGTTGAAGAAAACGCCTTGTGCGCCGAGGATCATGAAGCGCATGAACCAACCCGGCTCTGCCATCTTAAGGAAGGTTAAAAGATGCATGCGTTCGTTATACGCTTCTTCCAGCAATGTCTCGATCCAACCATTGTCTCGCTTCATCCTCCGCAGACTATGCAGATGTCTAAGCATACCTGCTACCATGCCTGGTACACCGGCCACAGATTCAAGAAAGATGAATCGGATTAGCCATTTCTTTTCGCTCATCTGGTATGGTTTTGTCTCTGATACTGCGTTCGCATCTCCGGCTTTCTTGGGGGATGCTACGTCGTGCTTGTAGCCTGTTGCTAGATCAGTTCCCCAGCGGAGCATGCGCACCATGAAGAGGGCGACTCGGTCTGAGAAATCTCGTGGTTGTCGGTGAGCGAAGTAGATTTTCTGTTTCAGAGCTTCTTCGGGGTATCTGTATTCAGTGTAAGTCAGATATCGGTATTAGCTATGCTATGCTTGGGAAAACCTATGCGTACGGTGGATGTGGCCATGCTGCTTCTGTCTTGCGGATTCCATGGGTATGTTCTGCTTCTGGGAAGTAATCCCTAAGTCGCGTTCTTGATGTTGATGAGAAGTTACGTCGGGATTGTGGTACTTGGGATGGGATACGCAGTAGTGTTGCTGTGCATGTTGCGGAGGTGTAGTGTGCAGCTACAGCCTTGGAGAGGTGTGCAGCTGTTTGTGAAGCAAGCGGTAGCTTGCTTGATACTACCCTTGGAGCAGCGTACATTGGATTGAGTCTGATGGTTGATGGTGGGGTAAGGGAGATAAGAAGTAAGAGGATTGTGTAAAGTAGGTAAGCAGGTTGAGAATGATTTGTGTAGCTTTACTGTTGCCACTAGCAAATGGTTGGTTGGTTGGTTGCTTGTTTGTCTTGTTATCTTTGATAGCAAGAAGAGTGAATGCCTGAGAGAGGAAGAGGCTGACAAGATTCACGCCTTCTTTATATGAGAATCCGGAGCGTAAGCTGAATCCGAATGGCCGCAGCCAGCAAAGGAAACTACTACCAAAGCCCACCGTTCAAATTACAGTTTGCGCCTACCTCGGAGAACTGAGTTCAAATGAAATCGGCGACAACAGGAGGTCGTTATTCGGGGTTTGAAAAGACTCATAAGCGGAGATGTACGGGATTGAAGCTCGAAGACGCCGGAGATTCATCTCACAATAAGCGCTTTGCTTTTCTTGGTCTTGTCTTGGTCTTTTCTTAGTCTTTTCCTACTCTAAGGTCTCTTAGTGATCAATGTGCTTGATAATGTGGTGGCACAGGAAAAGTGGTCAAGAGGGATGACGTAGGAACGTAAAGGAACGAATCCTGAGGTCTGGAATTCTAAGCTGGCTTTTGTTGTTGGTAAAGCGGCATTTGGATACGCATTCGCTATTTGATACGAGTACAGTACATCAACTTAGCCCTTACTTTGCATTTTGTACGAAAGGTACGGGTGAACCTCCGAGCAAGAAGGTGGTAGTAGACAGGCAGTCGACACCCAGATTGTGAATTACCGGATAGGATACCTATTGAGTAACTCGAACAACTCTTTTACATACAATACAGAATCTGCCCACATTTGTTTGGGGTGCCGCTTCTTCAGCCTTTCAGCAATTCAGTCAGCCTTGTGGGCCCAGGCAGCTGACGCCTAGAAGACGTCTTTCTATAGAAGGCTCGCGGGTCTTTACGGCGTCTGGACAGGCATGAAAATCCAAAGGGAGTCATCTGAACTTCGACTTCTCCCGACGACAACAACTCTCTTCAATTCTAACGTAATCACACTTCATCACATCACTCCCTCGTCTCGACTTACCGTCGCTTACCATTTGTCTCTGAGATGGTCGCCTTCATGTAGATGAAACTCGTATATATAGAAGTAGGGGCGACGACAACTTCATTTCTTGAGTTGTTCGCTCGGCCTTCTTTTTACTGCCTCCTCACCTCTCACACCCCTCGGGACACGGACACAGAACAATAAATATATGAAGATTCGGATAGTCCCGAATTGCTTCAGAGTGTAGTACACCGTTGCACCGCTCGTCAGTCCCTTCGCCACGAGATAGTCCATGGAAATGATCGTCGACGTTACCTATCGACGCCAGCACTATGCTGCGGCCTACGGCCTCATTGGCGCACTTTCCTTTTTGACAAAGAGGGCGGCATAACCTCCCTGCGTCAGACCATTACCGGCACTGTGTAATCTAATGAATGGTCTGTACGAGTATTTGCATTATGGCGTACAAAAGAACAGTTGTATCGAGCCAACCACAGATCCCAATGCCTTCAACTTTTCTGGCCTGCCTTGTCTTCTCTACGTCTTTTTGTTTCGCACTGTCATTGTCATCCATCATCTTTACTCCTTTTCTTTTTCTTACGCAATTCTGATTATGATGAGAATTGCGCAGATTGCTCCTCTAGAAGAAAGCGTCCCGCCAAAACTATACGGCGGAACCGAACGTGTAGTGTCCTACCTGACGGAAGCTCTCATCGAGGCAGGCCACCAAGTGACCCTTTTCGCCAGTGGCGATTCCTGGACAAGAGCCGAGTTGGTAGCAAGTTGGCCACAAGCGACACGATTAGGGAAACCTCTCAACATCGAACATAGGACAATCCCTTCCATACTGATGCTTGAGACCGTTCTACGAGAAGCCCACCGCTTTGACGTGATACACTCACACATCGAATATCCAGCCTTGCCAACGCTCTCGCGCCTCTCCGTGCCCTTCGTCTCCACAATGCACCACAACCTCGAATCCCAAGCAGTAAAGCAACTGTTTGAAGCCTTCCCAACCGTAGCTCTCGTCTCCTGCTCAAACACTCAGCGCCGTCCCCTCCCAAACGCAAATTGGATATCAACCGTCTACCACGGGCTGCCCGCAATGCATCTCAATCCTATTCAGCAGCCGAGCCTAGACTACCTCGCCTTCCTCGGCCGCATCTCACCTGAGAAAGGCATTGCTCAAGCTGTGCATATTGCCGCGGGTGCCGGCATGAGACTTAAAGTCGCGGCCAAAATTGACCCTTCTGCTGATAGCCCTTACTATGAGAATGAGATCAAGCGGATGTTTGAGTTGCCTCATGTGGAATTCATTGGTGAGATTGGGGAGGCGGAGAAGGGGTATTTTCTGGGGAATGCAAAGGCATTATTATTTCCAATTCAGTGAGTATTTTGTTCATTTTGAGTATTAACAGATCTGAAGAGGAGATCGCCTTGTTTACTGACTGCTGAATCTTTAATTTTTTTTTTAGGTGGGAAGAGCCGTTTGGAATGGTGATGGTGGAATCCATGGCCTGCGGTACACCAGTTATCGCGTTCAACAGAGGTTCAGTGGTGGAAGTAGTGGAAGATAACATTTCGGGGTTTGTAGTCGAGGACGAACTCCAAGCCATCGCTGCAATAACACGACTAGATGGGCTTCCCAGAGCAGGTGTTCGCAGGGCTTTCGAAAACCGTTTTACGTCGAGTACAATGGCACAGGGATACCTCAATGTGTATGAAGAGTTGAGAGAGAGGAGTGGTTGGTGTGGTGTTAATGGGAATTGCTTTTAGGTGAATGGTCACAAAAGGGGAGGGATAAAAAGAAACGATGCTCTACTTTATTTGGTGGGAAGATAATTATTCTATCCTTGTTTCTGTTTTTATGTTTTTTGTTCATGTTCTGGTTTGCGCCTCATTAGCGGTGGAGTTCTGGTCGAGAAGGCTTTCTTTCTTGTCTTAAGAGGCCCTAATTTGATATTGGTGAACATAATAAGTAAAGGGCTTCAACGCCCCTAGAAAGAGGGTTTTGTGAAGATATAGAAGAGATGGTATATTTTATAGGAAATAAATAATAAAAATTGTATTTCATTCATTCTAACAAAGAAAGAAAAAAATACAGTTCCTCCAAGGTCTTAATTTAGGGAAGCAAAGTAATATAGAGTAGCATGTACGTATCTAGCTACCCCAAGCCCTATAATTCTGGGCTTAGCTGATGAGGGTCGACGTACAGTAGCTAAGTATAGTTAGATAGAGATGTTCTACCAGGGCCTGGATCTAAAATAAAAGTCTAGAAAAGAAAGGGCTTTTTTCGGATGCCTCTTCTCTTGCTTTATAAAAGTCATTGATTTTTGTGTGGTTTTATTTGATGCGGGAACTGCACAATATCTACCACAGATAGAAACATTTATGTTTTGTATTAACTGGAGTTTGTAGTGGGGAGGGATATTTAGAGGGGAGGGGAGGGTTTCGCTTAGTGTAGGTGGTTATTTTTATTTTATTTGCTTACTTTACCTAGGTATCTAGATACTCTTGTGTAAAAGTAAAGTCGGAGGTTTTAGGAGTTTGAAAGGTGGTGGTGATATTATGAGATGTATTGATGTTTTGTTTAATTTGTTAGTGGTTGTGGATGGTTGGTTATATTTAAGGGGATACCTTTTGTACTACTCTGTTTTTGTATTATGTGTAGAGGCTATATTTGTAGATCTCTATTATAAAGAGATTGGTGTTATGAAGAGATAATCTAAGGATAGCTACGGGGACTATTTTGGAATATACTTCATGGTTTAACAGTAATTCATGAATAATTCAAGCACGCAAATGACCCCCCACAACCATTTTCAGATACAGATGAGATGAAATAAAAAGATATAATGTTCTTTTCGCTGATCTTACTTTGGTTAGTATAACATGACTATCATGGGAGGAGGGCAACGAGATTCAAGTTAGCACTGATATGCGCTTTTCGCTGATGTTATTTTTGCTGATTTTATCGTATTTTGGGGTTTGAAGTCACGAGCAACGATACTCAAATTGATACCGAGGCACTGAATCTGGAGTGATCAGATCCTAGTTCTGGTTTCTAGGAGAGCAGCTCCAGCTCCAGCTCCAGCTCCAGCTTCTTCGTCTCTGTCTTCGTCTCTGTCTTCATCTCTATCTTTGTGATGTTAAGATACTCCGTCTCTCATCAGTAAGTAGTCGGACACCATTTTCAATCTCTTAGTAGAAGTGCTCAGCCTTAGAAGTCTCCTATATCTTGATATCTAGTTGTCCATGTTTTTTTTTCGAGTCATGAGTCATTCATTACTGGAAATCTATTCCAGAAATTCGTTTTCAAAAGTTAAAGCGAGTATTTCCGTTTTGTATTAATAAACACTACTTGCCGATCCGCAGAGGCAAAGTTTGACTGTTTGCATCGAATTCCCAAGTGGATGGCATGGCAACACTACATGCCAACTACGAACCTTCATACAAAAATAAGCACATGATATGCTGCAAACAAGCAAGGTCACACACAAGTACAAATACATGGTTCAGCCTACCATTCGTATGGATATCCTTTTGCTGACAAAAAAAAACTCTCCTGTTCTAGCCCACAAGCATCCAAGTTGTCGAGTCATAGAACTCACCGTTATCAACCAGAATCCCCCCTTTCGCCAACCCCCCGATTTCTTACCTTCCAGTCCTTCCCTTCCTCTATCTCGCATTCTTCGCATACAGATAAGCTACTACCCTTGCTTTGGATCAATCATATCACCTGGTACATCTATGATGTATATACTCAACTCCTGTGCCCATTTACACAGTCCCTGATAATGGAATCAGTGAGGCCGCGGAGAACCTTGGAAGATCAATCATCAGATGCATCAAAATTCAGCAATGCAACAAAGTACACCTGGTATCCAATCCAAATCCAACGACGAAGACAAATATAGTTTGTCCGAATAAAGCAATTGTTTTTCTCAAACAAAAACTCACTACTGCCTGCCTCTCCCATCATAGCTCAGTTTAGCGAGCGAGATCCTTTTTTCTTCTTTTCTTTTTTGACCGGTATGGGTTTCTTACTTCGACAACCTTTGTCTGCACCTACAACCGCAGGTCAAGTTCACACTCTCAGTATCGTCATAACAGCCATCTCGCTATTATCTCTGATAGGTGCAGGATGGATCATTTTAAGCTTTGGGGTAATTTTAATTTCTTAAACTATCCATTTTTACTACACTGACAAAAACAAAAGTTATTCAAACCTCTGAGAACCTTTCGACACCAGCTTATTCTGTGAGTGGCTATCCTTCCCATGTTTATTCTCCACGATTCGCTCGTCGCTTGTACTGATTATTCCAAAGAGGTCTCGCACTCAGTGACTTCTTGACGGCTGTCAACTTCCTCAGTTCAGCAACCATGAATCTTTCTGATCATGACATTGGTAAACCAAATGAAAAAGATTTCTGTAGTTTCAATGGCTTCATGATAGAGTTATTTGTCGTGCAAAGTAAGTCTTCTCTCATCTGAGTCCCGTCCGGCATATCCCCCTACCAGTATATATATATATAAAGCTAATACCCCCAAAGCAGACTACTGGATCCTAATAATCGCAATCTGCACCTACCTCAAACTAGCCGACCACAGCAAATGTTCCATCTGGCTAGAACACCACAAACTCCTCCTCTGGCTAGGACCCTGGCTAATCTCCACAACAATGGCCTCGATCGGAATCGGGGTCTGGAATGTCGGAGATATAGGAGCCTGGTGTTGGTTCACCAATGATCGAATCCGTCTACTTCTAAACTTCATACCTCGTTGGACAATAATCATCATCATCCTAAGTCTCTATCTCCGATTATATATCTTGATACATAAAGTTCATCGGGAGCATCATCGAAATGATTCAAATGCTGAAGAGACTTTTAATAGTTTGGATAGGAATAATGCTGATAGTAATGAAGGCGTGGACCATAATCTTGATCTGGTTCCTGGTGCTGCTGCTGGTTCTCGGGTTGGTTCTCGAGTTGGTTCTCGGATTGGTTCTCGGGTTGGTTCTCGCAGTGGTTCTCGCAGTGGTTCGCAGGTTGGTTCTCCGCCGCCTAGTAAGGGAACTCAGAGTTCTAAACATACTTCTACTGGTGAATCTTGGATGGATCAGGGAAGATTACTTTCCAATGGGGCTGCCAATATACCCGTTCCTGTTGTGCGTGCTCCTCCGCTTGCTTTAAATAGAGTAAGTTGTGTCTCATTGCTTTTTCTTTTTGTTCGAATTTCCTGTGTTTTGTTTATTATGAATTTGTATGAATTTTTAATGGATTTTATTGTGTATTGGATCTAGTGGTGCTGACTTGAAGAGTTGAAAAAGGTATCCTATCGTATGATGACTTATCCATTGGTTTATATGTTGATATGGGCTATTCCTACGGCGATCAGGATATATCAGGCTGTTACGGATAAGAAGGCTCCTTTTGGGATTGGTACTGTCGATAAGGTATGTATATTGTTGATCTCCTTACCACTGTACTCCCTATTCAAGAAATATGAAATCCAATTGTTTGGGTCTGAGAACTTCTATTGATTTATCTTATAGGTTTGTATCGTTATTCAGGGATTCGTGGATGCTATCGTATATGGTAATATTTTTCCCTTCCTCTCTAATTACTAAAGCTATTAATTATTGTAAAATGTTGGCTAACTCTGAACTATAGGTGTCAACGAGAAGACATGGGAATTATGGTGGGGCTTACTACTGAAGAAAACAGGGTTGCGAGTCTGAAAGATGACTAACTTTATGACCTTGGTGGGAATTTTGAAATATTATATAGTGGAGTAGTAGCGGGCCATTAAATACGTGCATTGTGTTTCTTTGGTTTTTGTTTTGTATTTTGTCTTTGCTTTTTTTTGGGTGTACTTTAGCGGGCATGTTAGAGAGCCACATACTCAGCTCCTTTGAACTCAAAACCAGATCTACCTACGTATAAACTGTGAATTCTTTAGAACTATAGAACTATAGATTTTGGGCTATTTAATAGGGGATGATGTATATAGAAATTTGAAGGGAGGTGTACAGTATGTCCCACTAGAGGATATAGAACTCCCTTGTTTTGTGGTTGATATACAATATGTTTCTAGAGACATTCCTGCTAGTCCAATGATGAAAACATGAGGACAGAATAGGTAGAGGAAGGAATATATATATTCTCTGGAAGCTAGGCTTCTTGAATTTATCTTTTCTTTAACTTTGCTATCTGCTCTATTTGCATATATACGCAACACCTATAATCCTTACAAAATACAAAATACTACTCTTTATCTCCTAAAGACCTTCTTTCTACTCGTCTACTGTAAACTATCAGAGTAATTTTGTTCCTCTGAACTCAGAGGGTTTCCGAGTATTCCATAATATCCACCTTCTTGATTTTTGGGCAAGTAAATTTCTTTGATTCCCATGATTTGATGCAAGGCAATTGCAATCAATCCAGCAATGATGAGAGAATTAGGTTCCGATTCCTTTGCTGCTATTATTGGCATGAAAAATGTGTGAACCTTCGGACCATTTCTGCTATTCGATAGTCATTCTAATCCATGAGAGGTTCAAGCACTTCTCCTTTTCTAAGCTCTCTTCGAAGTTTAGATGCTTGCTGGATGCTTACTACCCTACGTTGTGAAGGATACATAATGCTCAATATTCAAATATAAAATCATTCGCCTTCCAACTAATAGAAAGCCGAACATGAAGACTGTCTAGTCGTTATCTCACAGGCTGTATCATATCTATCCAAGAATGTTCGCTACACGCTCAATTTTTGGGGATGAACGGATATACTAGAAAAACATCACATTTTGCTAATTTACCCTACTTTCTAATCCTGTCTATCAGGATCCTGCTTAGGCTTAGTTCCAACAAGTACATCAATCTCATCCATAACATCCTTTGTCAACAGATCCAAAATAGTCAAACACTTGACATTCTCAACAATTTGCTCTGGTCTCGAAGCACCTGTAATAACAGATGAGATATTTGGATTCTTCAAGCACCAAGCCAATGCAAGTTGACTTTGCGTTACTCCTAGTCGATCCGCAACAGGCTATTCAATACCAACATTAGTCTCTAATTCTTACAGTTTCGGGGATAAATATTAAGAAAAAAGAAAACAAACATACCTTCAACTTAGCAACCTTCTCCAAATCCCCCTTCCAAGAATCATTCCCATAATTCTCCCTCATAAACTCGGCAAACTTATCCTTCGACTCAGAAAACCTCGAACCCTCAGGGGGTCCATTAACAGCATCATTATACTTCCCACTCAAAAGCCCAAATTTCAACGGACTAAAAGTAGTCAAACCCAAACCAATCCTCTTATACAACCTCTGAAACTCTCCTTCGACCTTCGTCCTCTCAAGAAGATTATAAAAAGGTTGTTCAACAATAGGTCCAATAAGTCTCAGATCTTTAGCAATACCTACAGCTTCTGTAATCTCATCGGCACTCCATTCACTGGTTCCCCAGTAGAGGGCTAATCCCTGGGAGATTACGTGATTGAATGCTCGTACTGTTTCTTCCATTGGTGTTAGTCGATCTGGTCGGTGTGCATAGACTATATCTACGTATTTTAGATCGAGTCGTTCGAGAGAAGCAGTTAAGCCTTCTATGATATGTTTGCGTGAGAGACCGTGGTTGTTTACTAGGATCTCGCCGTTTGCTCCTCCCCAGTTTAACTGTTTTTTCAATTAGTCAGAAATTCAATATAAAAATCCTTTGGATTTTAGTTGATTAGGAGAGGGAAAATTACCTTGGTGGTGATGACAATATCATTACGTTTCCAACCAAACTTCTTGATCGCTTTTCCCATCATCACTTCGGATTGACCACCCGCATAACTATAAATCATCAGTTTCATTTTCCCTACCCAAATAACAACAAACATAAAAGAAAAGAATAACAAACCTCTCAGCAGTATCAAAAAAGTTGATTCCACAATCATAAGCTTGTTTCATACAAGCAAAAGTCCTCTCTACAACATCACAATCACGTGAAATTAGCCCAACAAACACCTGCATCTTCTCCACTTCATTCTGCAAACAATTCCCTTCCTAACAAGAATCATCAACATACCATTCTCAACATGACCTCCAAATCTATAAATATCCCATAGTCAGTTAACCATCCTACTCTCTTTCAACTAAAGGATTAGAGAGAAAAATAAAAATACATACGTAAGCCAACCACCTAATCCCAAAACCGAAACATGTAATCCAGAATTTCCAACCCTCCTATATATCATCCCCGTATTTCTTGGTTCAGGCCATGCCATTTTTCGCTGCTACAGTACGGTACCGTACTCAAACAAACAAAAATTTCAAACAATAATAATCAATTGAAAAAAGAAGAAGGAAGGACGGATTTTGAATGGAATTTTTTCTTTGGGTTCTTGAGGATGGTTTTGGATTTGTGATGGAAAGAAAAATCGAAAGGTGCCAAGATGTGAGGGTACGAGTAAGTTTTTCTGTCTTTTCGAAGTCGGAGAATTTCTCGGGGTGTTGCTCGGAGGTTTTGAGTTTGTGGGAGCGAGAGGATGGGGAATAGGAAAAGGATGATCATGTGATGTAAGCGATTGATTGTTATTAAATGTTTTTGTTGGTATTGGTGTTTTTTTTTGGTTAATTTGAAGGTTCTTTGGTCTGCTAGGAGTATAGTTGTGTAATTGTTTTCTTTTTTTTTGTTTTCTTGTTCCTGTACTGGTGTTGTTTACATAGGACCTCACTATCACTTTCTAAAGATAACGGTACTATACAAGCGAAAGATCTCTTTTCTTTATCCGATGAGTCCCTAGGTCAAATAAGCTGGGTAGATACTTAGCTGAGATGATTGGATGAGAGAATCGGTCAAGGGGTCATTAGGAGGTGTAGAGGTTCAGGTTAGACATATCCACGAGGAATCTCAAAGAAATCCAACACTCTAATTAACGTTCTAACAAAAGTTTTCAGGAATGAAAATTCCAAGCACAATTCTAATATAGCAAAAGCAACTTCCAAGGCCCTACTCATCAAGTGGTTTCCGCCCATAAACAATAGTACTATAAAAAAGTAAGTCCACCACACAACATAAAGCAAACCCAACAAAAACCAAACTAACCTCGGAGTATAAATCTTAATATCCCGGCTCCTCTGCTCCTCTCTAACAAGGGCCAAAAAAACAGTAAGTTCCTCCTTTTCCCACCCCAAAATATTCAAAAAGATACGGGCACTTATAGATTCAAGAAGTCCAGCATCAATCTGAGCCTGCCACCAAGCACCAAGTAATTTCTCCTTGCGGGTTTCAGGCCACAAAGAATTGCTCGGCCAAGGTATCACTACTTCTGTAACATGTTGAAATCCTGCTTCAATCATCCATTTTTTGTAATTAGGAACGACATTTCCGAGTGATGGGCGACCTAGTTTTGCCATTGCTGAATCGATGTGGTCTTGCATTACTTTGAAGTTTGTTCCTTCCATACTTCCGTCGTCGGATCGCTGGTATTGGAAATCTTGGAGCTCGAAATACCCGCCTGGGAGTAGGGCTGAGTAGGCTTTTGATATGGTTTTTGGGGGGTCGCTTAGGCAGGACATGAGTGCTCTACCTGGAAAAGGTTTTAGTATTTACAAGTTTCGTTTTTAATTCTTCTTGTGTTAGGACTAATGAATAGCGTGAGAGCAGAATTCAAGTAAAGGGTTTGGGATTATGTAGTTTTCAGTTGCTCAAACATACCATGAATATAGTCGAATTTGTGACCAAACAGCCACTCATCCTCAAAGTCGTCGATTAGGAAACTACAATTCGGTGGAACACGCGAGGGGTATCAGAAACAATACCCTATATAAACTTCATAGGGAGGAACTAAGCATACTAAGCTGGCTGTATCAAAGAAAGATCAGTGCCCAGAACATTAGCTGATGGATAGGCATCAGCAAACTCGATCGCCCATCTTCCTGTGCCGGTAGCAAGATCCAGCACATTCTGTGGTTTGGGTCCAATTGGTGCTAAGTGTAATTTATCGTCGAGTGTAATAAGCCACATCTTATGTTGCATGTCTTTTTGTCCGAGTCAGTAAAGGTTTTGTGATTTGGTGGTTTGGTCAAGGTGAGAGATACTTACCTAACCTGTTCAATTCTATCTGCTCCCGAGATATGTCAATGTCTCATTCCAGTGTTTCTGGGCTTCTCACCTCGTCATTTGGCAGGAAGTATTCTGAGGAATCTTGTTAGTGCGATCTAGGCACAGAAATAGTGAAGGAGACTCTTACTGCCATCTTTGTAAATGTGATAAGTTCTTCCGTTCTCCTCTACAATCTCTTGCATACTTGATCCAACGGTATAAGTCGAAGTCCTATGTCAAAGCTCAGTTGAAATCTAACTCAGAATAGAAGTTACAGATGACGAACGCGTAACTTCCCAGATCTCCAATAGCTGAGTCATGATCAGTGCTCCCATCCGTATCAGTAAAGTCTTCCTGTTAGTACTTAGAAGTGAAGCGAACGTTGAGGCGCAGGTTGAAATACATGTTCCTCCTCACCTAAAATAGGGACAGCAACGTCCTGGGACTTGTCTTGAGCTATTGGCGAAGTAGGAGATGATTTTTCAGGAATGAGTGGTACCTGTGTATTTGTTGGTTCTGCAGTTTCTGCAGTCGACGTCCCATGGCTTGTAGATGCTTTACTATCCGTGGAGCTTTCAGGCTGCTGGTGTTCTGCAGTATCATGTCCCAAATCATCTGCAGGCTTTTGTTCGGACATTTTGTCAACGCGATCCTTGGATACACGGATGATGGCCAAGGACTGTGAGAAGCGCATTTAACGTGTGATGTGCGGTTTCTCAGAAGTAAACAGCCAATATCCCTAAGTGGGGTCATGCAAGTCGCCCAACTGGGAAGTGCCAAAAACAAATTTCTTGGAAGCGGCAGAATATGATGAGGCCCGAAGAGCTAATCCCGTAGTTGATAGTGAAAAGTATTACAAGTCATCGTGTACAAGTAGAAAATGCTTGCACCCTCGAATGTCCCGTCTAAAAGCCACACCAGTCACGATACCTTCGCAGTATACCAATGGTCTACATCACATGGTAAGTCTTTGTGGCATGAACCTTTTACTAAACAAACAAAACTTCTTGAATTCTATTCTCGTGTTAAGCCTTGGAGCGGCTTGTGTTTCTTATCTCTAAGATCTTCGAGATCTAGAAAGAATTGGAATTGTAACAATTATCCTTGGAACAAGTTTCAATCACTTCGTACCTCTTGGCCATATGAAAGCTCAATTCATACGGTCTTGAATACTTGACTGAACTCGTCCATCATCGCGGATCGTTTACATCCAGAAATTTCTTGCCTGAATACTGAACTTAGCAGTACCTAGACCTTTTTTCCAGCTCTCAACATATCGGAAACCTTTGGTGGTAGAACGAGCGCACTTCTGTCATTACGTTTGTAAAAGTCTGCTATCACCATCGCAGTTTTCTCCGGGAGATCTTCATGTATGAAATGTCCAGCTTCTGGAAAGACTTGTAGTGCATATTTGCCTATGTCTATCAGTGGATTATAGGAGTGTCTAGACTTATGAATACTGACCTTGCATCTGGCCAATAATTAGCTCTTTGTCGAGTCTGTCTGTTCCTGCTAGTAGCAAGAGCTTTCCGCCTCTTGCTTCAAGAAACTTTTTGCTAAGACCAACAAACCAGCCTTGCCAGAAAGGCTGCGTGGCAGCTAGATCCGTCCTCCAAGTCCATGCTCTAGAGCCTCTTGTTTCTTCATTATGTCGTAATAAAGCAGGCACACTTGTCCGAGCCGACATGGAATTGCGAATGGTCCTCGAGCGGATATGCCATTCTATACCTGCTTCTTGCGTTGGGAATCCAACTGGGCGTGTTGATAGGTAGGTTTGCATGCTTTGTAAAGCATCAATTGCAGAACCTTCAACTACGTCGAGAACTGCGTATCCGAGAACTGCATTTCCTAATTTTCCACCCTTTGCGACATCGGTCACTACTGCACCTCCTAGTGAGTGGCCAATGAGGATCAGAGGTGGAAGCTCTTTCCACATCATTTTATCTTTTGTTCCATTGACTACTGCAAGAAGATCGGTACTTAAAGTTTCTAGGCTGAGGTCCAAAATTTCTGGTTGGGGATTTATGGTTGTATATCCATGGCCTCTGGCATCTAGAGAAAGTATGCCTGCGGAAGGTAAACGCTTTCGAAGTTCAGAAGCCAGCATGGCAAACGAGAGCCCAGAAGAGCCAGCCCCATGGTGGGTGACAAACAAGGGGCCAGTGCCAACTGGTGATGTGAGGTATGCGTGGTGGACAAACGTAGTGGACCCGCTAGCACCCTCGATATATAGTTCTCGTTCAAAGTAAGTCGTCCATGGAATCTGGTTCATTGTTCTTTTGTTCGGTGACCTGCGATAGCAAAATTAGCAGTATCTTTGGATATGGCGATGAGGAATTATACAAACCCTTGAGGGCGCGCAAAGAGGTTCCTGCTGGAAGTTGGAATGATGGTTCCGGTGGAGGACGCTGACGAGGCAGATGAAGCTGACGAAGAGTCGTCTTCTGTGGGATGTTCTGGGAAGTGGTCCGTTTCATCGTCTTCATCTGCCTCGTTGAATTCAAGAGGTGGAAAACCTGCCAGCTTGGCTTTAGCAAAGGTCCTTTGTAAATCGCTCATGGTGGAAATGCGCTGGGCTGCTGTGGCGCAAGTCAGCTGCTTAAGGGGTTCTTATGGAGCTATCTATCATCTATTCCACCGTGTTGGGCGCACTCAAAATTGAAGCCTTAAGATAAGGGAGAAGGGTATGTGGAGGGTGAAGGTGTTGCTGGAAGGTGAAATGCAAGCATGCCATTCTGACGTCCGACAATCTCAACAACCTGGTCAATACGAGGATTCGTCGCTTAGAGGATCTGCGCTACTGCTGCAAGATGATAAGATAACAGCGAAAAGAGGGGTGTGTAGAGGAGGTGGTGTCGCGAGAAAAGGACAACAATTGGTGTTGATGTTCAACCTGGAACGCAGAGACGAAGCTGATGCATGGTGCTTTGTACTGGTACAAAGCTAATTCGCAAGCCTACTGTCATGGATCTAAAGGTAAGGTAAGGTAAGGTAAAGTAAGACAAGGAGATGGGATGGCGTACTCCGTACCGCACTAGATTTTCTGCCCCGCATCGCCGGAAACACTTTAGCTCTGAGCTTCTTACCTAGCTTTAATCCTTACAATTTGGCGATAGGGAATGCCACTAGGTTTAAATGACGTCACAGCCTCAAAGTCTAAGACTCCCGTCACTCTCACCTCTCAGATTTAGAGCTCAGCCATTGGTCAGTCAGCTACAGATATCGCCTTCTCGTGCGCTCAGAGGCGTATTGCTATGCTTTCTTCGTGAGGAACCTTGTCTGTTCTCAGCTTTTCTTTGCATTGTATTCTAGATTATTACTGCCATTCTGCGTCTGTTGTGATCGTCACCTCATCCTCGTCCTTACCACTCTTACACCTCCAGGTTCCCTCCTATACCTCCTTCTGCCCTTCCTTTTTGCTCTTTCTGTTCCCCGAAATTCACTTCTCTGTAACGACATTATTATTCGAATTTGCTCAAGAGCTGCATCTTATTTGTGACCGGCAGCATTCGTCATGGCTATTTGGAGCTCGAAGAAGGACGATGATGCTGAAGCAGATCAACAACCACGAAATGGAAACGAGCATGGGAATGGGAATGGGAATGGGACTGGGCATGGAAATACCAGTGATCACCCCGCACCGCATCTCTCTGAGCCTGATGAGCGGACGCATTTACTTCCACCAGCTTCAGCTCGTGAAGGCTACTTGAGCCCGGATGATCCAGCAGTAATTACCCCTACTCTTCGCTATTCCAGTTGTTGTATGCTAACGTCTTTCGCAGGTTTCGCCATATAACCTTTGGAGCGTACGACTCCTACGATACTTCACCGTGTTTTTCACATTCATAACTTTCCTTTGGTGGGTTCTGTTATTGGTTTCCATATTCGTTAGCCCCCCAGGGATGCAGTCGAGAGGATCCGGGTTCTTCGATTTCTCCTACACCACCTTGGCTCTTGGCCTTCTCCTCGTTGTCCTCCTATTCTTCTCTACGCCGTCGAAAGCTGCTCAGGTGATGTGCCTGATCGTTGCGGTCTTCTTGCTGGTCGACGCGATTTTAATTGTTTCAATTGCAAGAATACGTGTCGAGGAAGGCTGGGTTGGGATTGCTAGCGTCATATGGGCTTTTTTCGTGAGCGTTTGGACCATCGTGACGGACAGAGTCGTAACTTGGGGCAAGCATGAAGAGGAGGAGCGCCTGACTGGCCGGATGGAGTCTCGTCGCACATTGCGAGAATGGTGCGCTGTATTAACGAGCACCATCATCTTGATCATTGTTGCTATCGTTGCGGTTCTTATCACTGCGACCTTGGTCCTTCGAGCCCGTGATAGTTCTCTACCTGCACCTGGAGGACGGTATTACGTTGATGGCGATAAATACATGCTCCATCTATATTGTACGGGTAATACCACGGATTCGCATGGCAAGAACGTTCCCACTGTTCTGTTCGAAGCTGGAGAATACCCATTTGAGCATGGAATGATTCAAGTTGCAGAAAATGCCCTGGCCAATGGCAGCATTAGCCGCTACTGTTATTCTGATCGCCCAGGGTTTGCATGGTCTGATAATGCACCATCTCCTTTCTCGGCGGGCATGGGAGCTGACGTTCTGACTGAAGCTCTCGCTCGTGCTGGAGAAACTGGCCCTTGGGTGGTAGCTAGTGCTGGTATTGGAAGCATATACAGCCGTATCTTTGCTGCTCGACACCGCCTTGACGTTACTGGGATTCTATTAATTGACCCCCTCCATGAGGATCTACTGCACCGGGTCGCTTCTCCCAGTCGAGGATTTTTACTTTGGGCCTGGGGTATTATCTCCCCTCTTGGTCTCGACCGACTCTCTGGAGCACTTTTTAAAGGCCGCACACGCGAAGATCGGGTTTACGGTCGCTCTGCATATCAAGGCGGGAAGTACATCAAGGCCAAACTCCAAGAGTCTCTGGTCGCCGACTCGTTGAGCAAAAACGAGGTCACCAGCGCCAGAACCTTCCAGAACAAGAAGACAGCTCTAGTGTTGATCAGTTCTGGGATAGAGCTCAGGAAGGACAGCGAGTGGGAGAGAAAGCAGAGAGATCTGAGCCATTTGACAAAGAACCTCGTGGCATGGAATATTGTAAATCAAGCTCCACATGAAGTTTGGAAGACATATGATGGTAGAGCGACCATTGAGAAGCAACTCAAAGAATTAGTCCAAGCAAAAAAGGACTGAGGTGGATTAGTGGCGGAAATAATAAGGACCAGAGCAAGGGCTGTTTGGTTTGCCTAACGACGAACTCTTTCCCTTAGCACAGTACATTGTATTTCAGCGATTTTTGGCATTTCATTTCAAGTTTGGTGTTCAGGGATCGCATTATTTCATCGTAATCCAATTCTATTCATATGTTAGTACACAAGTAATGTCATTGATGATTCTGGTATGGGTTTCGTAGCCATCTAGAGGTGATAACTGAATGCACTGCAAGGGCTTTGTCAGAGCGGAATTAGCTCTTGCCAAGTAATCAACAGGAAGAGTGTTGATGAAAAACACAAACTATGACCAAAGTGACCACAAATTCTAGATCTACTTCAATCACTAAAGCTGGCCTCAAGTGATTGAGGCGCGGCGGATAGGTACCTACTGCATTGGGGGGAATTCCCACTAGCAATAAGCGAGCACTCCTGTTGAGTCAACAACACAACTTTCACTGAACAACTTCACAACACACAGTTCCAAACCCGCACTAGAGCGCATCTCTCCGAACTCGGAACCTCCCAATTGATCTTGTAAGTATCTCTTACCCTTGTCTTCCATTGCCTATCTTCTACTGCACAATTGCAGTCCTAAGAAGGTTGCACGCTGATCAGCTTGCTCGATTTCACCTTCATGAAAGGTGGTGTCTGCAGGCGCAGCGCTTACTTTCTAGGATTTTGCTTCTGCTAAACTTAGAGGCCTGTGAGGATTGGATGTGTTTGAGAGATTCAATGCTGATGGTGTGTGGTAGTGTGTAGAGGATTAGAAGCAGATTGGATCATGACGGACGGCAAGCAGCCTACCTCGAGCTCAGACCAGTCAGCTGCGAAGCGCATGAGGATGGATGAGAAGAAGAGTCTTAAAGACTACACCTCGGAGGAGTTTGTAAGGTCTGTTGTTCTTTAACTTCATCCTTGGTTCCTTACTTCCATCTCCAAATTGTATGAAGGCTTTTGCTGACACACTAATAGCAGAATCCAATGCTTCCACGGCCCCGAAGCCCTTTTCAGGATTGATGGAAAGGAGTATAATCTCCCGATACGTCTTGTATGCCACCATTCTAAGTACTTCGACCGTGTTTTTAGTAGCGAGCTCAGGGAAAATCAGGAAAAAGAACTTCAGCTGGAGGTTACGACTCATACATTCAATATGGCCATTCAATGGATGTACTGCAGGCAAATCACTCTACCACCCCTTCCAGAGGACAAGCCAGCGAGCGAGTCGCACCAGGAGAAACTGACGTCTCTTGTTGACTTCTTCCTATTTGCTGATAAGGTCGACCTCATGGGACCCTTTGATACAATTGTCGAACAGGTTAAGGATATTCTGGTTAGCTCGCATCTGAACCTTTCGGCAGAGCAGATCCGAAAAGCTGCAAGCCTTCCCACTGGCCATCCTGTTCGAAGACTTTTCGCTGAGTCCTGTGTCACGCCATTTTTCTACCATCTCCTCCCCGCACAAAAGTGCCCCAACACTAAACTTGGCATTTTTCGGTTTCAAAAGGAGATTGATGAGGTTGACATGTTTGCTGTGGACCTCTTGAAGGCTTACCAAGAGCACATGCGCAAAAGAAAGACAAACAGCGAGCGCAGAGGCTTTTGGGGATGGAATGTTAAGGATACATTCACCGGTGAACTTATTGAGGATATCTGAATGGCAGTTATTTGGCAAGTGTATGAATGAATTTTCATCAAGGAAGCAAAAGCAATGCAACTGCGAATATTATGAGAAGTGAAGCTATTGCGGTATGCATTCTAATATCCTGCAGCAACATAGTAATGAGAACTCGTGGCTGATACTTATTGATCTAGTTACGAAAAGATATTTAGTACTCATACACGACATTGAGCCGAAATAAACTTGGAGGATCCTGCTTGTAGATTTGTTGAGGCTTAGCGACGGACAGATAGGAAATTGATGCAGAATTGCCATCAGAAACGATACGCTGTCATTTAGCTATTTTAACAGCAATTCAAAATCTAGTTGATTAATTTCATTATTGCTTCGCACCCTCACCCTACATGTGAACTTGGTTTCAACTTCATACAATTCCAGATGGAAGTACCTACCTTTCGTTTGCAAACCTGCCACGAGGCCAGACTAGCACTAGCTCCCGTTTCCTTCTGTATGTATGTGCTATGGACTCTGTCACTTCTTCTCCCTTCTCTCCCTGCATTCTACATGCTTGCAAATCCCAGAAAGCCTCTTCCAATCCCTGTGTTCTATTTGGGAAATAGTGCCCTGAAAACTTGTACACCATTGCTACCCGTATGAGAGCACAGCCACTATTCAATGCTTTGCCCACAGTCACTTCAAATCACCTTTTCAATTGTCACTCAAGCAATTTCATTCATGATTAATTTCGAACAAGCCACTTCCCTCCAACTCTACTAAAAGATCTTCCTCTACATCTAGAAAACCATGGAAATGAACGATATTGTTTATCTTGTTAGTATCCTCTGAATTAATCGTTTAGTTGGTAGTTCGGAAGGTTTCGACGCCAGTTTGGATTTTGATGCCCTGATTCTGATTTAACTAATACAGAGATCGTCGCGCAGACGTCGTCGACTACAAGCACAAGCTTCTACGGGCACAACTCAAGCTTTGGGACTACCCCAGATCTGCCATCGTCGTCAGCCACGAGCACTATCTTCTATAAGTGTATTCCAACCCTGCCTCAGAGTCAATCTGAGCTTCTCTGCTAACTTATTGTGTTCAGTCGCAGCAGCATACTCCATCTACCAACATTCTACCAGAACAACAAAACCCGGTAATCATTATCATTCCCAAGTTCCTCCAAACCTTGATACCAATCTAATACCCACAGAAACCGACAAGCGGACATTTTCAAACAAGCGCACAGTCTTCTGTGAGAATTTTTCAATTCATTCAACTTATCCAAGTTCATCTGACCTTTCAAGCTGATTTTTATATGCAATCTCAGCAATCAACACCACCTACCAACTTTCTACCGGAACCAAAAGAAGCCGTATGTACCTTCGAACTCCATCTTTGGGTTTTAAAGCTTTCTCGGTTTCAAGGTAGAGGCTAACTTTGCCTTCAACAATAGACAATGACTTCCAACAAACGCTCACTCGACGAGTCACCTTCAGGTCAACCACCCGCGAAGCATGCTAAAACCGAAGGCAAGAAGCACCTCAAATTTCTTCCTCCTATGGAGTTTCTCAGGTACAATTTATAACCTCAAAGTGACCCGAAATTCGAGACAAATTTTTCTATGCTAATCGATATTCAGGAATAAACTTGACTATTACCAAGGACCTCACGTCATCATTCAAGTAGGCGACACAAATTATCATCTCCCAAAACGTCTTATGTGTTACAGTTCGCCCTTCTTCGACCGGGCTTTTAACGGCGGATTTAAGGAAGGGATCGAGCAGAAAATTCATCTGCAGTTTGTTTCAACAGAAACATTTGCTCTTGTTGTTCATTGGGTCTATTTCAACGAACTTAACCTGCCTATGAGTGCTACGAGGAAGGAATATCAAGATACCTTGTCCACTCTTGTCAACTTTCTCCAATATGCAGACGAGATTGACCTTCTTGGCCCTTTTGATGAGATTATTAACTGGGTGAAGGCCATTCTCGTCCATTCTCATGATTACCTTTTACCAGAGCATGTTAGTCAGGGCGTTGAATTTCCTGATGGTCACCCTGTGCGGAAGCTGTTTGCTCAATCTTGTGTAAGTCACTTTCAAATTATTATCTTTTTGTTCAAGATTTCTTTGTGTACGACAAATTGTATCGAAGATTTCTTGGGTCGTTCAATTTCATGAACACTTTGGTCCGTGAGTTATTCATACCAAGTGAGCTACACATATCAAGTGAAGTCTGTTGCCTAAATTCCTGGGTTTCAACGGATTCATGAACTTGATGGTACAGAGCAGCTATCATTACTCATCACACGGCCAGCTTAATTTAATCAACACAGCATGATGACTGGGCGTTTGAAGACGTCTAGTTTTCGATATTTTGTTTCCAATCACTAACATAAATTACCAAGGTCCAACCATACATCAACGATCTCCTCCCTGCTGGTCTGGTCAAAGATCGACTCCTTAGAGAGCACCCAGAAACTCGGTTTCGATTTCGGAAGGAATTCGATGAATTGCCTGGGTTTGCCCAAGATTTAACGAGGGAATACGAGAGCCTGATGCGGTCCCGACAACTTAAAACCCTTCCTTCCACTTTCTACGACCCTCTAAGTGGGGAGAAGTTCTACGGTTCTTGAAAGGGAGGGGATTCTGGTAGATGTGTGGCTATGTGGCTATGGGATCATTTTGAGTTAATCACTCAATGCGGACTCACAAGCTCTCGAAGGGTAAGTCGACTCCTGTTGCTTTCTTTCTTTCTGAGCATAGTTCCGCTGGATTAAGCAACTCACTTAGTCTGAATATCTTATTCAGTTTGATTTCTGCCAGACAAGCCTACTTTGAAGGTTCAAGTCTTAGTCAATTATATGTTCATTTGCTAACAAGACGCAAACTAGATCGCAGCGGTGGAGTTATTATCATACATATTTACACCGAAGCTTATTGCTTATAAGGGGAGATTTATTGCATTTTGTTAGGGCAAGCTGATGGGGGATATGAAGGAGGAATGCCTTATGCATACATAGCTTCAAATCACTTAGTTGGGTGATTGAGAAATCAGATATCTCGAATATTGACAGGCGGGAGCTTTTGCTATATTTGATAGCATACACAAGAATACAATTTTACTATAGACAATTGTCTTGTTCGGATTAATGATCGTAATCCTTCTCTTAATGTATTTAGGTGTAGGTTATCAGATCTTGCACGCCTAAAGCTCTGGTAGAATAATTGAACGCTGCCATCGTACAAGACTAGAGGTGATTGAGGATTTCCCATTAGAATTTAGCTGTGATTACTGCTTGAGTTTCCTGCGGCGGTAGGCTCTTGCTTGTAATCTCTGTACTATCTTACACGGCTTTACGCATTTAATATGGATTGCACAAAACCACCTAGTTATCCAGGAATTTAGGCCCTTGTGCATCTGCGGTGTATCCTACAGGCTTTGATGCTGTCCCAGAGAGACATTTATGGACTGGCTGCCTGACTAGCCTCATCTTCCTCGCATCCTTCCTTGGCACAAACCATCCTTGAGCCATGAGTTGTGGGCCATAGCCATTGTGCTACGACACGATTCTGTAACTGCCACTTTTCAACACACAGCCTGGAGAAATAATTTCCGATAACCCTTTGATCCTTCTCAAACCACCTTCTCAAAAGTCTTCTGAATCGGTTTCGCAGCCTATATCTTCGAGTCAGTCCCGCAAATCCTCATCAAACAAGCCCATCATGCCACTCACATCAATAAACTTCTCCAAATCCTTATCCAAATTCGCCAGATCATCCTTCCTCTTCTTATTATCCGCAATCAGCCCCTGTTTCTTCTTCAAAAGTCCCTGTCTCTGTTCTTCCAAAGCCAAACGTTCCGCATGCTCATGTTCAATGCGCGCAACCATCAATGCATTCTCGTCTGCATCAGCATGTTCAGGATGTTCAGCCAAGAATTGCTCTACTGGAATAAGAGGTAATTGTAGATATTTGTGACTTCGCGATCGATCTTTATTAGTATAAATTCAGCTTTAAAAGAGTGTAAATGACTTACTCATAAGATTCACAAGCAGCAATCTCGCCTTGCAAATATCTCTGTTCGTAATACAGATTCTGCAATTGTAGATGTAATTTATCTACCTCCTGACGCGCCTCCGCAGTATCGGCCTTCGTTTCTCTAGCCCCGACATGTGCATCGCGATGTAAGCCTCTGAGCTGAGCTAGGTATGTGAGTAGAAGCTTTTGCTGCTTGGAGATTTGCAGTTGGAGATCGTGGGATGGTGTGGTGGTGTTGGTTGCGAGGTCGAGGAGCGCGATTGCTTGTTCGCGGCTTAAGTTGGAGGTTTCGAGGGCGAGCTTTAGGGAGGGCTCTGCTACTATGTCATCGACGGTCATTTTTGTGGATGTGTTGGTAAGGTTTTCGTAAAGATCTCGATAGCTGCAGAATCGCATAAGATGGAGTTGCTGAGGCTCGTCGTTCCTGACCTCGGGTAGTCTAACCAAATTCGTCCGGCATGCAAAAAGTGCCAAGCAACCCCACCATCATCCAAACTTTTCTGCCAGGACCTCAAGAACAACCCCTCACCACCTCCATCAAGAGTACAAAAAAATTCTTGGATACAATTTTTTGGATATCTATCTACAATCATGTCTCAAGAACAACTTTCACAAGAACTCCCACCAACAAAACTCACAATTCTCATCTCCGGAAACGGTTCCAATCTCCAAGCAATTATCGACGCAACCGCAACCGTCCTACGCAATGTATCAATAGTGCGAGTAATCTCAGACCGCAAAAACGCATATGGACTTAAGCGTGCAGAGAAAGCTGCTATTCCAACTACCTATCATAATATGATTGCTGGAAAATATGTTGCTGCTAAGGAGACAGATCCGGAGAAGAAGCTGCAGGGCCGTAGAGCTTTTGATGCAGATCTTGCGGAGATTGTTCTAAAGGACTCACCTGATCTAATTGTTTGTGCAGGCTTTATGCATAGTGAGTTTATGTACTTGTGTATTATTGGGGTTTGGGAGCGTTTTTTGGATGATACTTACTTCGTTCTAGTTCTTACGCCTGAGTTCTTGACTCCGCTGGCTGGGAAGGGCGTTATTAATTTACATCCTGCATTACCTGGGTACGCTTTCCAATGAACTGTACAAGGCTTATAACTTACGCTGTGAGCAGAGAATATGACGGTATCCGTGCTATCGAAAGAGCATATGAAGACTATCAAAACGGGAAAATAACTCGAACTGGTGTGATGGTGCATTACGTTATACAGGAAGTTGATGCCGGAACTCCTCTTCTCACAAGAGAGGTTGAGTTCACGAAAGGGGAAAAACTAGAAGATTTCGAAGAAAGGTTACACAAGGTCGAGCACACAATCATAGTCGAGGGTACTCAAAAAGCGATGAAGGAGCTTTGGGAAAATAGAGCGAAAAGGGCCGCTGCATAAATTTTGGTATACTTAAAACCTCTGCAGTTATTACTATACATAACTTCGTGATCGTGGCGCTAACAGGCAGGTAGGACGACTAAGAAAATTGCAGACCCCACAGATACCGAAAAACAACCCAATCACTGCACAGGAGCAGCAGGTAGTTCCTTATTTACAGAATCGGCCCTCCGCATGCGAGGCTTATCGAGTGATTTAGAGATTGGCGGAGGCGCATCCATGGGAAAAGATGCCGGAGGTTTATCAGGAAGGTTTTTCTGATGAGCCACTGAGTGAGAAACCGAGGACGAATTGCGCTGATCGCTTCTCTGGCTTGGTATATATGACATGAACATCTCAACATCCTTCGCAATCGCAGAAGGGACAGCCATATTTTGCACCCATTGAGGTAGAACTCCTCCAGCGTCAGAGGCGGTCGCCATGATCCACTCTATATCCCTATTACTTGGGATCTCCCGAATCCTCTCCACCGAAGCATAGGCAGCTTTGACCAGGCTCTTATCTCGCGCATATTCGGCATAAGGCGATTTCTCGAAATCGGTGATGGGAATCGATACTACTAAAAATTCCTTGGTTTCGTCGAGTTCAGCAGCAAGTTGTACCACGGGAAATATTCGATTCTTCAGAGGCTTTGGGTCGATCCTGTGCTTCATTTCTTCCACAACCAGAGTAATATTCTTCCAACGTCCTCCGTGGGCCTCAACCACAATCCCGCCTGTATTCCACCTTATAGCCTCTCTAGCACCAATGACAGTTGGTGTGAATGCATCCTCCGTCTCTGCGTGGTGCTCTTTGAAGCTGTGGACAAACTCATCCCAACTCGCGGTACCCTTCTCTGCCTTGTTCCTGTGACAGCTTCTCCTGCAAAACCACGTCTCATCTTTTCTGTCTGCGCTGAACTGGCTCAGGCCGTCAATCTTGTCCAATTCCTTTCCGGAAATGACCTTCTCGTAGAGGTGAACTGGAGCTTCAGAAGACGCGTACTTCTTGGCCGATCCCTTTGATTTCCATGTTGATGAACCTCCAACTTTTGGCGCAACTCCATCAATGAAAGGGATTGCCTCCGAGATGATATTGGTGATGAATGTCTGTAGTTTTGGGGCCGCGGTGGAACCAGAACCATCGCTGAATTTTTCGTTCGCAGCACGATTGCTCGGCTCGACGCCCTTCCCGCCCAGAGGCAATCCAGAAATGGTAATGCCTTCGAGGCGCACTAGAGGACCCAATTGGAATGCCATTGCAGCAGGATGCAGGCTCAATGAAAGAGACTATGTACAATACAGTATAATCATGAGGTTTACGATGGAAGATGGAGTGAGAATTATTTTTATTAGAGCGCACTGCGACATGTCAATCATTCTCAAACACCAAACACGCCCCCTTCCCCGATCGCATCGGGCATTCGTCTCCTCTTGTCTCCTCTCTCGTCTCCAACGTCACGACTTTGAACAGCTGTTGTGGGTCCCGTTCCCCTGGAGCAGCGGGTCCGTATTTCGGATTTCGGATTACGGATTAGCTGTTGTTCCTAACCCCTCCTTGACAGGCAGCCTTTTGTCAATCTTCAACCATTAGATACTTGTATATTTGGCCAGAAACAGCTACATAAAAACCAACACGTACTACTGCAAAGATGGCATCACTCAAGGGACCTGGAGTTGCTCAGGTGCACGATGGCAGTGCTCTGCGCATTGGAATCGTCCACGCCCGCTGGAACACCAGTAAATCAACCCCACCTCCCTTCATTATAACACCACAAGCTCACCTATATGCCCGCCAGCAATCATTGAGCCACTTCTCGCTGGTACGAAAGCTAAGCTCCTCGCGTCCGGCGTAAAGGAATCAAATATCGTCGTTCAATCCGTCCCTGGTTCCTGGGAACTCCCCATAGCCTGCTCCAAGCACGTCCCCCCTTCCCTCCCATCCGGCTCGCTTCTAACTTACAAACCTAGACTCTTCTCAGCCTCCCAAGTCCAGTCAGCATCTTCCTCTTCTCTAGGCGCCGGTGATCTCCTCGGAGGTTCAACAAGCGACCTCACCTCCCTCACTACATCTGCAAGCAACGCATCCTCTGCACCTTTCGATGCTATTATCGCCATCGGTGTATTGATCAAAGGCGAAACAATGCACTTCGAATACATAGCCGAGAGCGTTTCACACGGTCTGATGCGCGTCCAGCTCGATACTGGCGTTCCATTGATCTTCGGCCTCTTGACAGTTTTGAACGAGGAACAAGCTTTGCAGAGAGCGGGTGTTAGTAGTGGAAGTCATAATCATGGTGAGGATTGGGGTTTAGCGGCTGTAGAGCTGGGTGTTAAGAGACGGGAGTGGGCTGCTGGAAAAATTTCATGATCTGGGGTGTTCGAATAATTCTCGATAGGCACGGAGGTATACTTGTGGTTGGCGAAATGAAATTAAAGGACTAGTTCTGGTGGTTGTGGTTGCCGGTTTTCGGAGTTGTTGGAAAAAAGAAACTTGGCTTAACGTAGTGGGCAGGATAGCCCTATGGGTAGGCGTAAGTAGTAAGTACAATCAATAGATTACTACGTACTATGTGCTGCGCTGTTTATCGTTCGTCGAGCGTTCCTTTCGGCCTAGAGTCATAGAAACATGCTTCAGCACATGCTTTGTCACTCCTTTACCTGGACTATCACCGCCCCGTTACTTAGCTCTGGGTAAGTTGGTCGTTAACAGTATAGGAATTCTTAATATCCCTCTAACTAAAGTAACCCCCACCATAATACTTCAAGCACATTATCAACTATCATTTTCCTATACCTCGTATTTATTCTATAGCTTACCTATGTACAGTACCAATGCTAGGTAGATATCAATACAGTAAACGAGATCCACACATCCACACATCCACGCACCAGATATCTAACTAAAACTAAAAATTTAATTAATACCTTACTAAGGTATATAGGATAAGTAAAATTGTTAGCGAGCGAGTACGCGGGGTGTGTACTACATGTAAAAGTACGTACCTAAAACTTAAGATATCTATCTATCCTATCGTCTTATGAATAGGTACTTAAGTAGGTAAGGCACCTGTATCTATAACTATAATTAATGATTTCTTGATGAACAGTATGGTGCGCAACGCAAAATTAGGCTGTAATAGAAGAAGGTGGGAGGGGGTCTTTGGATTCTTTTGTGGGGTGTTTTGTTGGGGCTTCTTGTTTTTTCTGCCTGTAAGGTTTGTGGAGGAGAGAGAGGTTCGGGCTTAGTTAGATTTTTGCTATAGAGATTTGAGTTATTTGAACAGAACAAAAAAAATAAAAACTGATGTGGTGGTATCAATATGAAAAGAAGAGAAACGTGGATAAATCTTGGGTTGGGATGTTTAGGGTTGGATTTGATAGAAGAAACGAGGGATATTGTGGCCTACGTAGGTATGTGGTTGAAAGTTTTTTTTTGTTTTGTGTTGTGGTTTTGTCGGTAAAGGATTTTATTTATATGAAGCGTGTGTGTCTGATAGAGAAGATAGAGAAGGAGATAGAGGTAGAGGTTAGTGTGTGCTGTTACCATTTAAACATTTACAAGGAAGAGCATTAAGAATCTATAAGAATGTATGTAGAAGTTTGCATATATATTCATAGTATCAATATTACAGCTTGCTAACTAGTAGCTCAGCTAAGTAGCGATAGAAAGAGAGCTTTGCCCATTCATCCATCATCCATTTAAGATTTGCCAGATCAGGTATTTCCAACGATCCAGATTCCAGATTCCCTCAAAAAATAAACACAGCAATATTTGATCTGATTTGAACCCCAAAACTCCCCCAAAATCCCGTCCAATAATTTAAGAGAATTAAAAGTCGCTCATTCTATACAATGGAATGCAGGTTTGCTTTAGCTTGCTTTTACCTGGAGAAATTCCTGGGGCTTCCTGGTGGACTTTCGATTCTTTGTCCGCTTGTGAAAGCTTGGCCCACATTGCCGAATTGCGTTCTTGTTGCTGAGGGACTTGTGAGTGGTGAGGCGTAAGCGCCTGGGATTGGGACAGCGTCGTAGGTTTGTTCTCCTGCTGCTGCGGGTGCGTGAGCAAGGACGCGCTCTTTGGGAGGCTCTGAGAGCTGGAAGCCGGTTTGAGGAGTCTTTGGTGTTGCTGAGTGAACTTTGATGGGTGGTGGTTGGAGTGCGAATGGTTTTGAAGGAATGGAACTTGTGGATTTGGGAGCTTCCACGAAGCGGGTCTTTTGGTCGACGAATCCTTCTTCGGCGATGGGTCCGGATGTGTAGGCGGATGGTGGGAAGCGTGGTGATTTGACGTGCATTGAGTAAGATGGGGAGAGAGGACCAAATCCTGGGGTGTTGGGTGCTGATTGTGAGCGGAGTTGGGCGAGGTAGAGATCGGAACGGGCGCGGTCACGGACATCCATGGATTTGCGGAGGCGTTGCTTGGAGTAGTAGCGGTAGAATACTACACCGTAGATCATAATGGTAATGCATTCCAGGACAATTTCGATTAGGCAACAAACAAGAGACCAAGACTAGGGTATTGTCAGATACTGATTGTAAAAATAGGGATTTAGAAATCCTTCTTACCTGCATTCTGCAGACCAGCGCATAGTCAACCTTTTCTTGGAATAATTGGCGTCTCTTGTTGTCAACACATGACCATCCCCAAATGTCCTTATTCCCACTGTTATTCTTGGCTCCTTGAAGAATACCTGCTGCGATACCCCACATGACAGTGCTGAAAATGAAGAAGGCCACGGCGAATAAGGTATAGTAAACAGCGACCTTCTCTGCACGGTGATGACCTCCTCTCCAATAGTTCCAGAAAACGATGAGACAGAGCGCTAGCGAGACACAAGATACAATCAACACAACTAGTTGAGGCCAGGTTTTCGTGCCATCTGCCCATGCTGGAAGGTTGTTCCGTGCTGGCAGAGCCTTGGTTGCGTTAAAGATTGAAAATGTCACGGATACCATCGAGAGAACAATGAGACTGCAGCTGAAGTTGACTCCTCGTAGAATGAATTTTGCTACACGGACTCGAGTTTTTATTTTCTAAGACACCGTTAGGACGAATATATGCGGATGATTTCTGGGACTCCTACCAGATCCTTTGCTTGCTCTTTCTCCGTAGCCTGCTCATGTTTCTCAAGGAGTTGTTCTTCCCGGAATGTTGGACTCAAAGGGTTGTCTATCCTTCTTCCTGGCGTCCCTGGTACTTTCATCGCACTCTTCAATGGAGAGGCAGGCGTAAGAGGTACTTCTACTGGTTGGTTCTGAGATATGTAGCCGAAGCCAATATCTGAAGGCTGTGATTGAGGCATGTGGGATTGTGTTTGGGTCTCTGGAGGGTCTGCGAAAGGTGATCGTCCGCTTTCGCTGGCTTCTATCGGCGAGTATACTGTTGTCGCTTCCGCAAAGCGAGGCGTCCGAGGAACTCTGATCGAAGATGCTGATGAGGAGCTAGAAGTTCTTTCTCTAGTGTTGGCAAGGGCTGAAGGTCGCTTCTTTTCGTTCGAGCCTTGTACTCAGTCAGCTTATTGCTTATGCTCTTGTAGCCTATCGAGGCTCACCCTCCGAACCCATCATTACAAATGACACAGGAAACCCAGATGGTCTATGGATATAGATGATATGAAGGGGGAAGTATTTCTCTGGAGGTCGAGCCCGACGCAGAGCTAGTCTGGTAAGGTGATGCTATGAAATCAAAGATGTAGAGACGATGAGATACAAAAGATTTACAAGATAGAGACCAGCTATCAAAGAAAGAAGACGCAGGTCCTTTGACGGGTGGGAGGCCGTTGGTTTTGTCTACGGGCGCGTACCAAAGATAGAGAAGCTAATTTGAGATAGATCAAGAAGCTACAGCCAGAATCAGTAAAGATGCGGGAGATGAGGAGCAATGATATTGCTTCCAGAGCGGGTACAGACCAGGATGGTGGGTAGCTTTGGCAAAAGTCGAGGGTCACACACAGGTGCTAGAGATCTGATAGGATACCAAGGATGTCTGTCCTAGCAGCGAACAGGAGATCGAATCCAAAATAGACGCCCAAAGCTGGTACTTATGATTCTCTTAACGTTGCGGCGACGGTCTTGTCGAGGCCGGGTAGCAGGAACTGACTGCCCTTTGATATATATAAGGCTGAGCGAGCTGGAGGAAGCAAAGACACTTGAAGCTCACAGTATCAAAGCAACGCAAGATGAAAATGACTTTGAAGAGTGAAATAATTGAAGCAATTCAAGTTCATGGACCAGCAGAAGTGCGAGACTTCGCAAAGAGTAGGCCAGATGGATAATGGCCATATTTTCTTTGGCGCTTTCGAGGACCTGGAGTCGCCGGCGGGGGAAAGTTGGCAAGGTACCAATAAAGCCCGTCAGCTTCGCGCCGGCAAGGTCCCTCGAGCGCTGTCTTTTTGCATGGTGAGCTGGGCATAAGCAGTGCTCTGGTATGACATTGGCTGGATGATTGGCGTTGCATGGCCACCCTTGGTCGTGCAGAGTGATACTTGTGGTGATCTAGCGCTGTGGTTGGCGGTAAAGAATGATGGGGGGAATGCTCGGGGTGGTGCTTGAAAAGCCGGCATTCAGGCTTGATAGGCGGTTGATAGGCTATCGACACTGCAGTGTTCCAACTCGCCTATTCGTTTTCACACGCCTCCAACCAATAACAGACCAACATCACAGCCTCCCGAGCGCTAAGAACTTTCCATTCATACCCTGAGCCTTCGAAAGCGATTCACGAAACCATCGTGGAAATTCGCAAATTCTGATGAGAAACGGTCCTCGTAATATTAATCGCGGTCGCAGAAAGGGCCCCATCCCATTCCTTGACAAACCAACGGCATCATCTCGAGGCACGTACTAGAACTGTTCTGTATTGCAATGTGGATGCAAAAATATGTTCTGCAGCTCTCTCGTGGCACGGTACAGTAAGCACGCAGTGGCACCCCTGTTAGACTTACTTCGTACAGTTAGAGTAGGAGCGTGATCAGATTACCGACCGCATCCGCATCTCTATTTTAGTATTTCGAGCTTCCTCGAGCTGTGAACGTATAGAAAAGTCATTGCATTTATCCGGCGTGGCTTTCATCCGAACTATTTTAGGAGTCTTGTTGGACTTGAGGCCATTCTGATCTTATTAGCAACCTTCCCCATCAGAAAGTCTCTGCAGAACCATTGTCTTCTTACGCGTGTGAAGCATGATGTGGTGTGATGCCAATGTCTAACTGCATGTTGGAATGGATTTATATAGAAAGTTGAGGGTAAATGGTTGATGTGAGGCATGTAGGCAAAGGTGATGTAGCCAGTATTCTGTACCCTTCGTACAGAGGTACAGAGGTACAGAACAAGATTACCGAAAGGCGCATATTCGTAGTAAGGGGCGACGGTCACATGACTGTACCCAGGCACAATCACATTTTAGTGCCCAAAGCCAACAGATTTTCCCGTCATCTATAGAAACTGGAAAACATTCCGTAGAATACAGAAACCACTATATCTGAGAGGTACCTACGTAGGGGTATAGTAATTCACTTAGCTTGAGTGGCTCACTTGATTTAAGTAGCTTAATCCAGGTATTCGATCTAAAGCTTGTTGCTTGAAACTGACTAGACTTACGGTTTCCCAATGGCGAAGTAAAAAAACAAATCAACAACATCAGCACTAACGCAGCAACGCTCGCCCATGAATTCTCTATAAGAAATTGAACATTCCCCAACTCTAGCTTGACTGCCAATCACTTTGGCAGCCACTTGCGTCGATGAAGCTCCGTCTATGACACAAAGTTCTGCGGGCGGTGTGGAATTAGAGGATGATTAACATTCAACCGTAAACAAGGATGCCGACTTTGTACATACGTTCGTAGCCTAGTATTCTCAATGTCCCACTCTGCAATGGACGCCATGAGTCCTCTCTGGTATTTGACATCCCACGCATGCTGGCGCTTGAACTCGGTCATCTCTGGAGATTCTAAAATCACATCAATGTCTTTCACATATGTAATCCAGAACAAATCTAGCTCTGGAACTGTGAACGGGCTTACGACAAGATAGATAATTGGTAGACTTACCCGATGTCTAACTACTGTTTCTTAACTTTTTGATCATGCCGTTGAAAATTCTGCTGTACCAAGGTTCGTAGTCCATATGTCAAAGCATTGATTCGAGGTCATCTTCCATTTTCATATCTAGGAAAGAATCTGAATACTCCTGATAGATGTTGTTATCGACGACGAAGCCAATTCCTAAGACAACATCTATCATTGACAAAGGCAAGACTTCAAAAGTGATGGGGATAGTCTTGCCATCAGCAAACGTGATAGAAGTGTTGACCTGGCCGACAGTTGCCTCATCAAGTCCATTGGGAAAGGTGATCCATCCTAAATTATGTGGCTGAGAATGCACTTCAAACCTATATCTCGCAGCAAAGTCCATTCCCATGACATTTCGCCCAGTGCCTGTGTCTGCAAGGCCCAATCCAAGATTAAAGGATTCTTGTTGGAAACGAGCACTCGACGAATCGATGAATATGCTTGGTCATAATGTCAGTTGTTTTCAAAAATTCCTCTCTGATGAGGAATTTGAATAGAAATTTCTCGACTTGAGCAATTAGCGTGTACCTCTTGGTGGGATCCTCTGCAAATGCTACAACCTCAACCGTCCTTGCGGCCGGAACGATTTGCCATTGCCCATAGTTATGGGATGTTTCTTTCTTTTCAATAGAAGGCCGAGTTGTTGACGATAATCATCGCGTAAAACGTGGATTGTTGAGCCCGTATCTCTGGTATACTGACCTCTTATTCCTGAACATCGTTCAAGAAAAGGCCTCCAACGGCTCGCATCTGTATCGGCAATGAAAACCTCAAATATTCCACAAGCCCACCCTCTTGTTTAGGTTTCGATTCGAACTCTTTGAGTGGTAGTTCCTTAGCCTAATTCAAGAGAGATACCGAGTAGGAATCGTAAGGGATTCTGTGACTGCGAAATGTAATTAGGATTCTGTCAGTAAGGCTTTGGCTCTCGCTGAGAAGGAAAACTCATCGACAAAAAAAGTGACAGAGCAACAAATTTGCCAAAGTTGCTATCAGACATGAATTCATAGAAGAGGTGGTTTGCGAATCTTCAAAATGGCTGGACTTCTTCGTAATTGCTCGCAGCTATGGGGTGGAGGATTGACAATATTGACGCTGTTGTGAAAGAAGTCAAGTGTCTGGAATGATAAGTTTCGAGGTTAGAAGTGTTATTAGCAAAATAGCTTCAGACAGATATGCACAGGCAAATTGGCAAGGTACACTACCTTGAACATACCTAGATTCGACCACGTGCTAATCTCCACGAGGCTGGCTTATTAGGTGCATAAGGTGTCGCCAATGTGAGCTTGCCATTCTATTTTAATAACGACTATGCAAGCAGTCATCTTCCAAGCATAATAAGGCCGTATAAGAGAGCTTAAAGTGTACAAGTAGCTCAAAATGAGCGACTCGACTTCTCAAGCAAGCACCGAACTTGAACGAGGAATAGCTACTGACTTCAACAAGCTGTTTGGAATTCCCAATCTCGCTCAGTTTATTAACCAAGATAACGACGTAGCAATATATCGAAAATATTTGGCGAACTAGGAGCACGAAATCTATTGTATTTGCAAAGCAACCTGAACAAGTTGGAGGCAAAGCTATGGACTTATGATGAGCATGACAAAAGAGAATCTGCTGGGGATCCTGATCTTAGATTACCTGCAATGGATTATGGTACCTTGAAACAGAGAGCACAAGATGCACACCATCAGCAGCCAAGAAGAATGAGTGCAGATCCTCGTGGAGATAATTCACCAATGGTAATGAGATAACACTTGAAATCCTATCTACAGAACTTGGAGACTGATCAGTAGTAGCCAGGGGAGCAAGACGTGGCCAAGAGGAGGGCTGTAGAGCGAGTGATACTTCACAAGGAGATTAAAGAAGCTCTTCGAGATTATAGTGCGTCGATTCCTCAGAAAAAGGTTTGAGGTGTTGAAGCATATCATGCTCATAACTACTCAGGAGAAGCTCTCATCCAAGAGCAGCAGGTGAAGACGTTCAGACGCCCTACAGACGATGCGCTATCCATTTTCCAGATATACTTCTACTAGAAGACACCCCTATTAGACGAAGAGGATGTGATCAGAGGCTTCTAGATGATACCGACCTTATAACGATAGCGCCTTCAGAAGATGACCGGCTTGCCTAGCTTGTTAAGTCTTGCTTCGGATGGGCCTTTATAGTAAATACTCACTTTTTGCTTTCTATATCGCGTCGCATCAACCGTAATCTCACGTGCGTAATAGGACAGGAAACGAAATCAATACCAAGAACAAGGAATCTTTTACTATTCCGAAAGCCTAACGAGACTCATCGGTAGCATCATCATCACGATGCTTGGTGCTATGCTTCTCCTTGGAGCTATGGCCACTTTATCGATCATATATCACAGCTCTCGAATACTGCGCCTTGGACGGTAGCTTTATGGACTGCTTCTTTTGCATCTGTTGTGGGTCTGTTTACAACAGCTCGCAGATCTGAGGTCTTGGGTGTCACTGCCGCTTATGCAGCTGTCCTAGTTGTGTATGTTAGTAGAAATATTGGGCCTAATGTGTAGTTAGATACGACGAGGATCTTGAGATTGCTACAGCGACAGAGCAGCATATGTACAACACCTCCAAACCAAATGCCCAACCTATACTTCTAGATTTGATCGCAACAACGTATCGAAGTAGTTACCTAAGACTGACTTCAGCCCAGAAGAGAAGAATAACTGTTAGAGTTAAAAGATAACTCTGGCTTGTAAGATGAATAAGAACTATCTGTCTCCCCATCAAATGCACAACACCATAGAGGCCTCGATAGAGTATGGGGGGAAAACTCGTCCTTTCGGGTGATGTATACTACCAGAGTACAATCATCATGAGCCTGTGCGCTCTTCTACTCGTATGAAGCTTTTGATTTTTGTTATCAATTGACTGGTCAACCAGGTCCAAGCAGTACTCAGGGATAGTTTTTCGAAGGAGGTTACACTGTCCTGCAGCGGCCGAGAAACGGTAACTCTGGTTGCCAAATTGTACATTTGGTAAATGCTGGTCTTGTGCTCCTGAGTCTTGACGTTATGGTTGCATCGATCGGAAGGCTCCTTAAAGAAAGAGCAAACAGCAAATGCCTTGGGAAGGTACTGCTAACTCTGGTCACCTATCTTTGATTGCACCTAATAAGTTGTTTTGTCTCTCCATATTGATCGAGGTTGAGAAAGAAGCTCGCGCAAGTGAATCAGAAAACAAAACCACCAGCATCATAACCCCGCGAGCCTAATCGAGTCTAGCGCAGCGCACTCAAACCGCGAAATATGGAGGGAACAGGAACTTATTTTTCAGCGTCAACGTCGTCGATCCACAACACCATGGCCGTCTCAACTCAGCAGTTCTTCATTGAGGGCTCCTTTGTGGAACTCGCGCAGGAGCTGGCTGAATACCTCAATATCGGGCCCGAGATCGAGCCTCTTTTGGCTGAGAACAAGAAGGACGAAGCCCTCAGGAAACTAGTTACTGCCTCGCCGGCACTCAACTCCTACCCAGAGAAGGAATTCAGCGCTGCGTACAATTTGTTGGTTTACTTGGTTGTTCAGTCACCAAATGTCAACAACTTCCTCCCAAAGATCTGCGACAACCTCTCGAAGCCAGTAACATCCTCGCCCATCAACGGTTCCGGACTTGCGCTTTCTGTTCTCACAACTGTCTTCAACTCTCTCAAACCAGATAATGAGGTCCGGTATAATGTTTTCCAGGCAGTATTGCGACTCGTTAAGGTGAGCGGGATGTTTGAGATGTTGCGACCACAGTTGAAGAAGTTGGATACTTGGATTGCAGAGTGGGACGTAGACGAGGAGGACGAACGCAAACTCTATGCGCAGATTTCAGATATTGCCGATGATGTAGGAGAAGAAGAGTGAGTCTGATTCGGTGCTTTGCAAGCTTTAGAACTCTTTACTAACCACGGTAATTTCAAGACAATCATACCAATACACCCTCAAAGCGCTCCGCACATTCGATCCTAAAGACCCTGCCGAAATTTCCTCTAAAGAAGCACAACAACTTGCCTTACGTGCACTCAAGTCCGCTCTCGTCTCAAATACTCATTACGATTTCCATGACCTCACATCCCTCCCCACAATCCAAGCTTTGAGCGACTCACATCCCGTTTACTTCGAACTCCTAGAGATATTTTCCGAGAAAGAGCTTGAGGATTACACTGATTTCAGGGACGAGCAAGAGAACTTCATTGAAAATGAGGGACTCGACAACAGCAAGCTGCACCGTAAGATGAGACTTCTTACCCTCGCCAGTCTTGCAGCCAGCACAAACAGCAAGGAACTCGAATACAAGCGAATTGCCAAGGCCTTGCAGGTTCCAACCGAAGACGTAGAAATGTGGGTTATTGATGTAATTCGTGCTGGATTAGTCGAGGGAAAGTTGTCGCAACAGAAGGAGGTCTTCCTGGTTCACAGAACAACATACCGTGTGTTTGGCGAGAAGCAATGGCGTGAGGTTGCAACCAGACTGGATCAGTGGAAAGAAAGTCTGAGAGGTGTTCTTGAGGTTGTCCGGAGGGAGAGACAACAGGCAGAGGTCCAGAAGGAGCGCGAGATGCACGAGGTGGAGAGAAAGGCAGCAGGAGCTGCGGGCATGGGTGCCGGAAGAAGAATTGGTGGACGTGAAAACATGGTCGAGATGGGAACGGACTAGGAGTTTTTAGAACATTTGTACAATGGCGCATAGCATCTGGCATGATGCAAAAGCTAGAGTCGGGCCTTCGATGCTGGATTACGGCTGAAATAAAAGCTGTATCAAAATACTTTGAAATTCTTCTTATAGCTAACTATACATTGGTGAACAGAATGCCATGGACCATGCCCACCCGTCTAGGGATATGCCAAAGAAAAAGTCTAAAAGTTCTCTCCCAATCTTCCCTTGATACTTTTCTCTGTCTCCTTGTAAACCTCATCTGGAGTCTTGGTAGCAACAACCCTCACCACTCTACCCTGCTTCTCAAAGTAATCCACAACCGGCATACTAGTCTCCACGAAAGTCTTGAACCTCTTCTTAATACTCTCAGCATTATCATCCGTCCTCCCACTAGTCTCCCCCCTCTTCAACAACCTCTTCTGCATCTCCTCCTCCGGACAATCATAGAACAACACAAACTTAGAAGGAACCACATCCTCCTCAAACTTCACCGCCTGATCCATCTTCCTCGGGAATCCATCAATCAAAAACTTGCCCCTCCCATCCTTCGTCTTAGAAATAGTATCCTGAATTGCATTCTCAAGAAGCTGAATCGTTATTTCCTGAGGTACGATTTTTCCATCTTTGATAAAATCCTTGATCAGTTGGCCGAATTCACTACCTGGTCGATCCTGTTCTTCGCGTAACAAATCGCCGGCTGAGAGATGTGTGAAGTTGTAGTCTCGGACTAGGTTCGCGCATTGTGTTCCTTTTCCTGCTCCTGGTCCGCCGAGTACGAAGAGGACGGTTACTTTGTCGGGGGAGAATGTGGGTGTGGTTTTTTGAGGACCTGAGATTTGTCCGGCGGATTTAGGGGCGTCGATTGCTGGTGCCATATCTTTTGTTATTTTGTTGTCAGCTTTTGAAGTGCATGGAGTTTGGAGTTTCGAGTTTGGAGGTGAGTGGGAGGGTTGTTGATGACGATTTTGGACGGAAAGGAAACATGTGGCTGCGATGTATTCAATGCAAGCTTTGGAGCTTGCGTCTTAAAGCGGCTCTCGAATTGAGCTCGAAGTCTGGTCCCTTCTTTCCCTCACAAAAAGGATAGGGACAATTGAGCTCTCGAGGAATTGAGAAACATACCTTTTCGTTGATTTACCATCAATGCATAAGCTCCTGATCCTGCAAGTGTAATCGCGATGAACGGCCAGATTTTAAAAGGACTCTGTCCTGGAATGGGATTTGGACCCTTTTCACCCGTCGCGAAGCTTCGACGAGCTGGGGTTCTAGGGATTGATGCAGAGGGTCGACTTGTTCGAATCTTTTGGAGCGGTGTACGAGGACTGGCTGAGAAAAGTCGTCGCGTTAGTATTCTGGATATTGGGTGGGCCATTGTGTAGTAAGGAGAACGGTGACTGGGGAGGTGCAGTCTCGTGTGTTGATTTGATTCTTGTGGTTGATTGAATAGAATAGGTTCTTTAGTGTTGGTACTTTGCTCCCGCGAAAGAAAGCCTTGGCATACCCCCAGAACCCTTGAAGCGGCATCTAAAATAAGTTTGCCCGTGATAATAATACTCCGTCATGCGCCTCATAAGTCTGGTTTCATCGTCACTCGTCACTCGTCACCATGAAGGAAGCACCTTTGGAATCTTCCTTTGTTCTTTAGAAGAACTTTGGTTGTGAATTTAGCCAAGGATTCAGGATCATGCTTGGAGTCAGCATGATATTTCCCCAGTTGCGTCACTGTTGTAGTTCATGATTACTTGGTTCTGTATGTTCATAGTTCACAGTACCTACGCAACTCACGCATGCCCGCCATTATCTGTTTCCCTGCTTTGTTGTTGTGCCTTATTTCCAAAATACTCATGTCAAGATCACATTCAACTTCATGTCACTCCAAGCTCTGGGAATAATTTCTTTCATATGTAATTGCTTGCATTGTTCATCTATGTACACAGAGCACATGAGGATTTCAAATCACACACTCTCTAGCGTAGGACCATTTCATACATCCAACAACCGTACACCGTAATGCAGACCGCCGGGTATCTCTGGCCAAGAATCGAAGGGGTCATCAGAATGCCGAATTAAAGGGTATTAACGCCATCGCTGATGTAAGACGCCGCCGAAGCTCGAAAGTAGGTGAGGTGTTTACAACATCTAGGGAGGTTGTTAGACTCAGATCAAGATGGTTTGATATCAGAGAATACTCACGAGGGCAACACCACCAGCGACGATCATGCCGAAGGCGGAGACACCGTTCATGGAGGCGGCACCGGTAGCGTAGGCGATTGGGGAGCCAGTTGCGGTGGTAGCAGTAACAACACCGGTGGAGGCGACAGTCGACTTGGCAACACCAGAGGTGACAGCGGCAGCAGTGCTAGTAGCAACGGTTGAGGTTGGGGAGCACGCGTAGACGGTGACAGTCCTGTTGGCCTATTAGTATATGGCGACAGTTAAAGAGGAAGACCAGGAAGGGAGGCCTTACTCGGTGGCGGCGGCAACGGAGGCCAAGACAGCGACAATAGCGAGGTAGTTGAACTGCATTTTGACGGCTGGGTTTTGGGATTGGGTTATTGGTATGTAAAAAGTTTTTATGGAAGTCGTTTAGAGGTGGTGAAAGAGTGTATGGTAGTTGGAAATGCGAGAGCAGAAGCAATTACTTTAGTGTTAAAAGAGTGTAAGGTGATCGTGGATAGGGAGGAAAGGGAAGGGGAGTGAATGAGCAACGCGGCCTCCCATATATAACAACTGCGCTGAGCCTCTGTTCTGCCCCCTATGCTATACCCAAACTATAGTTCCTGCCGTCGAATCTCCATGACCCACCTGGCGGAAATGAGTGACGACAAGGGCTCTCTCGAAGATGGGCACGAAGGGTCGTGACAACCTTGAACCCAAGGCCAGGAAGTGCCCAGGCGTGGGGCCAATGGTACTCCACCATCCGATTATTGAGTGCTACAAAAGCTTACGCGGGAGGAGGTGGCTACAGTGGCCCGGAGTGCTCATTTTCAGCTGCTTGCGCGTCGAACTATCTCTATTGCTGTAGCCCACTGGTAAGTCCAACGGGCCATTCCTAGAGTCGCAAAGATGTTCAGCGCACTGATTTTTGGCCGATACACAAGGTTTTCCCCAAGAGATTCGAGTCAAGTAAAAGCGATCAAAGAACAAGAAAAACCTTCAACATCACGGCGTTCACCGTTGGACATCCCGTCTTATCGGTGAACACTGAAGAGCTATTATTACTCCCCTGAGGATTATTATCCGACCTGCACGCACACTATAGCCCCTGTGATGTTCAGGTCGGCCGTTAAGCGAGAGCTACGAGAGACCCTCCAGACCCTCTCATCTCCCAGGCAAGTGGTCTTATTGGACCTTTCATCTAAACGACGAACATGCTTCAAAAGCTTGAGGAGCTGTTATCCAGATTGCCCCAATATGTCGCGTTTATTGTTGGAAATGAGGAGGGGTTCCCGCGCGAAACGAAGTTATATCTGGTCCTGGTGTCGGTCGCTAGATTTCGTTTAGACTCGACTCACAAAAGAAAGTTCCAAAGTGCCCAAGATCGCGGACAGAGGAAGGGAAATGCGAGATTCGAGTACCGCTATCTTAGTATCTTCGGCATCAGGTTTCCATATTTATGCCGTGTGAGTACAGCAATCTTGTTGCTCCACCTGCAATGTCGCTCACTTTGTATTCTGTGCGAATGCGCACAGTAAATCGATACTCTATGTTACCGTCCACTGGTCAATCCCTCTTGTTTGGTTATGTTTCATAAATTCGAATGTTCTTTGGGGAAGGTCCTCGTAGATCCACTAGATCAAGAGGGAAATTGATATGCCGTTTATTTCGCCATTTTCGTCCCACCAATCGAATTTGAACCAGGCTGACTGCATATTAATGTCACAAAACGCCAGGAACCAGTGAACCGTCAGGATGAGGCTGAAGACTGAAAAGTGAGGACATATTGTCGTGCTGGCAGTCCTGCCACTCTCCGAGGTATTCTCAAGATCCCAACTAAATGATGCAGTGCCATTCCTCAGGCACATTCGACACTAAGCTTTTATCTTACCTACCTTCCACCCTATATGTTCGCACGGAGAAGCATATGGACTAGGAGGTTTTCTATACTTCGTTGAGCTGGGCAAACCAATAAATAATCACCATGGGCAAGCAGACGTCCACACCATCGAAGCAAGGCAATTTTTATTTCTCGAGGCGTTCGAAGTGCAAGGCCCATTGCCAGTCATGGATTGCGCATGTTGTACCTCATAACAATTAAAACAATATGGGAAGCACGAATGGGCAATCGAAACCCTCCGACAAACATCGAGCAACCTACGTCGTGCAATGGATATTTTCAAAAGCAAACAGATGTTGTGGTACACGCATTCGAACGTGGCATGCGCAAGATAGAGGTGCAAAGTAGGTAGGTATGTACAGCCAGCCTTTGAAACCCTCTTCATCAAAAAGAACAGGATTTCACCCAGGGCCAGCAGAGTCAGTCTCGATTCTGCAAGACGGCATCATAAGGTCATGGAAATCTCACGCCACCGAGGTAACGGATTCCTCGCAGGATGTGCTTTTGAGCAGATCTGAATTTTTGCGTTGAAACCTCGAAAGGTTTGTTGAAGAAGGAAAACAAACCGAGTTGTGCGATCGTGATATTTAAGCAGAAATTTTACTAGCGTTTGTGCCTTGAATTTGAGGCACTTACGCCAGTTGCGACGAGACCTTTTAAGATTTTTGTCCGGCTCTTTAAAGCGAAGATCTGACGACGCAAGATTTGATAGGCCTTTGGATCAGTGAGATAAAGCTAGCTCACAAGTTAACAATACAAACCATCAAAGTTGAGCGCAATGGCTTTGTTAAGATGTTCTGCACGGGTGTTTGCGAGATACCGACTTGAAGTCATCACTATCGAGTCTCTCAGTACTATCGCCATAAAACCACCTACAGCCTTCCCCTCTCTCCACGACCACAAAGTACGAAGTAAAGCAAGTTAAATCTGCAACGTGTGTTTGGTAAATCCGCCAACCTATAGCAGATGCATAGCAATATGGTCCTTAGCTTTCAATAGCCCCTAGGGCGGCAGATATTACTGTTAGCCTGCAGTAGAGGCATTCAGCCCATGCTTTCAAGTAAACCTTTTGGGGAAGAGAGTAGACTATCTATTACAAAGTTGCTATTGTGAACTCTGAAGTACGAGGGCAGAGAATACTATGTTCATGCCTGAGGGTTGTAGAATTTTAAATGTGAACAGAGAATGAGAAGACAGTACTCATTCTGAAGGTCTTGGGTTCTCGAGTGGCAGCTCTTGACTTCTCAAGCCTTGGTCATAAAACCACAGCCTGGACCTCTTACTCAATCTCGCATGTCGTAGTTTAGACATGTCAAGTACTGAACTTTTGGACGTATGATGATGAGAATGTCAAGCGGAGCTCAATTCACGCACGTCCTCCAACGTTTTTCAGGAAGAATCAGAGAGAAATGGCCTCTGTTTTCATGGCAGATGTAATGAAGCGGTATTAGACGTCTAGTGAGGCAAGGGACTCATAGATGTCTACTGGCGCAGTGATCAGATTTTCAGTAAGCTAAGCAGATGTCTTGGGTTTGAAGACATAGACCAATGTTTTTGGTGGGGGGGATCATCAAGAAGGCTCATATCACAACGAAGCACGTCGATATGCTTCCACAGAGAAAGTAGCAGAAACGATCTACCCAGGTAGCTGTTCCCCCACGTGCTTTCGCGAGGCCTCGCGACTTCCCTTTTCAACAGTGAACTACACAAGCAGACTTATCAGTTACGACACTGATCGACTGGTAGCCATTTCGAGTGTGGCGAAAGAATTTGCGAGTCTCACGGGATATACTTATAAGGCTGGTCTCTGGGTGCAGACCATACACAAAAACTTAGTGTGGGAATCGTCCCAGGCTGGCGAAAAAGAAATGTCAATTCCGCATGCAGAGGCACACGTAGATACCGGGCAGAAGTCTAATGACCCCCCTCAATTTTCAAGACAGAACACACTGATTTTCCACCCAGTGCCCCATAGCTAATTGTCTTGTAAAGAAAACATTCTTGAACACTAGCGTAACGGCAGCGAGTGGCCTCCAGTCACGAAAAAACTTTTTTGTAGCGGGCCGGTGTAAACATTACTTTTACATGGTACTGCGAGCAGCTTTCGAAATAGTAAAGGATTCCGATATCAAAGCAGGAGACGGTTCGTTCTTTGATATACCTGAATTTGAGAGTTTGGATTTATGACTTTTAACCTTGGTGTTGACATGGCTCGCTTTGTCTGCTCTTGAAGCATCTGAGATTGCCAGCTAGCGTTTGAGGTGTAATCTGGGAAATTTATATGTACAACAAGGAGTTTTGAGAGGGTATTTACTTAGCCTGCATAAGATACCGAATAATCTAGCAGTCTGCATGTGCGGATGAAGAAGTTCATCTGCGTATTTGCTATATAGCCTTACAAGATATCAAATAAATTATAGTATTCATGCTATTATTCGAGCAAAACCTAATCTGCGAGTTATTGGATGGGCTTGAGCGAGTCTAAATGGTGTCTTGTTTCTCACCAATAGGGTCACCACATCTGCTAGTTGCAGACTTGAGGCAATAGCTTAGGTCATGAATCAGTTTCTAGTTTGAATTTTCTTCTGAAGCTGAGATGTCTTTCATACTAGAAGCAATTAATTATAGTTACAGCACTAAAAGGTAGGCCCATAGATTTTACAGACTGACACAAATGGGCAGATAAGTAGTATTTAGTAGAGGTAGCAACATAGAGAGCTTGCTTACTAAAGAAATACAGAGTAATATATAATTACTAGACCGAGTTATATAAACCACCTGTAATTGGACGATATCTGAGTTATGTTCTTAGGATTAGGTAACGTTACATTATGAGTTCCTGGATTAGGTTTAGATAAGTTCAAGGCTTTTGCGTAGAGACGAAAAGGTACCTTCCGTACTGCAGTGCTATTCCCGTTGACGTTAGTAAATTGCCCAATCTTGGATTTTCAGAAGAATAGAAGTGTTAGATAAAATTAATTAATTCATTTAGCTTTGTGGAGGATAGGTAAGTGGGTATCAACCACTAGAAGTATGTATCGCAATATGTTGAGTCGTTAAAACTAAGCGATTAAATTTGTATTGAGCATTGGATTAGACACGATCAGTCACAAACCAGTTAATAAGCCTTCTCTTGGGGCTTATAGTACACTAGTTACGTATATTTAGTCATTATTTAAAATTTACTTTTAAACAATCCACCAGCAAACGTCCACTCCGTAACTCCCAAGCCAGCATATCCTTGTCACACATATCATCATAAAGTAGACATTAATTCCCCAACTCCCCAACTCCCCAACTCCAGAACTCATCTCAGAGCCTCTACGCCATCATTAGCTCACCACATATAATAACACACCACATATAATCACAAAACTGAACCCAATAATTCGAGATATATTCATAGATACCCGACCCAGGATCACTCAACCCATATGGCTTATTCCCAGTAGTTGAGATATACAACCCCTGAATACCATTACCAATCAGATTCTCCACAATCTGATTCATACGAGCCGGTGTCCCATTAAAGTGATGAATAATAAGGGTCGATTGACGCCAATATTTCTGTGGGACCTGTAGAATTGTCGAATCGGTATATGGAAATGGCCCATAATCATAGTAGCTCTCAAAAACAACGATTTCATCTGCGTAGTTGAAGTATTGTACTGCTGGTGGTGCGCCTGGATTGAAGATTACATGTTGGAATCCGGGTCCTGGCGACTTTTTGGCGTATGCGGAGATTGATTGCATGTAGGAGTAATGAGCTGGTACAGCGTCTGAGACGCATTGATCGAAGAAGATGCCGTCGACATGGATATCTTTCTTTGGTAATTCGGGGTTGTCAGTGTTATAATGGGTGTAGTTTTTGTAGGTGTCGATTTGGTGTTGGACTGTTGCGAGTGGTATTGTTGTATATGATGTATCGACATAGCCCATTACTTGGACGTTTGGATAGCTGTGCAGGGTATCGATTCCGGTGACGTAGTCGGATACTGGATAGCATGTCTTTCCTGGAGCTAGTCCTGGACATGTGTTTGGTCCGCTGTTTTGATTGACAATGATCGAGAAAGTGAGTGTACTACATTGTCTATTTGTTAGAACAGAAAACTAGAATTATTTCGGTGGACTGGATGCTAGCTTACGGGTTCCTGGCGATGCTGTTATATACACTTCTCCAAGCAATTTCCGATGGGTAAATGTAAAGTGGGAGAAGGACATGGCCGACAGACATGTCGCTACTGCGATGGCTGTGCTGTTGTAGATGTTCTGGACTTTGCAACGTCGAGGAGGTAGCCCACTGTTCTTGAGTAAGGCATGTAGAAGATGGAGTGAAACTGAAGCCCTGAAGAAGAGGTCATCGCTTGGTCTATAAGAATTTCAAAAATTGAAATCCTGCCATTGTATCACAGAGTATGTTAGTGGTGTTGTGTATTGTAAACACACAAGAGAACTATGCGTACCAGCCCACGAGGCGTAGGAACTTACATGGCCCAGGCTGGGGGGGATCGGAAATTTGGCCTGCTTTGGGTGTATAATGTACAAACCATTGATAAAAGTCCTTACTAAGTACGTGGAGCTCTCCAGGAAATCTTCCGTAGCAATTGGTCCGTAGCTTCATACTGCTTGCAGTTATCGCAACAACAGTTCCGACTGTCTGAAGTCCGCAAGCAGATTTACACAGCCGATGATTAGCTCCAACTACCCAGAAACGAAGGACCGGACTTTTTACTAGCCCCAGTTGACACAAGCCGATATTGGCTAAAGTCTTAGAATTATTGGTATAACGTTTGCGTACAGGAGATATGATATGAGTTGTTGGGTGTTGCTTGATGTAAGAATATGGCCTTCTGGAGGTGAGATTTTCTTTCTCCATGTGCGACCACTTCTAAGGTACCGTCCCGAACGTATAAATATGATATCACTCGACAATCCGACGGAAATTTCCTCTTTGTGTTACTGGCTTGGGAGTAGCTTTGATGCCCAACCTCCTTGGGAGAAAAGAGAGCAAGGAAAGCAGTCCGTAGGACTAGGCGGGTCAAGCATTGGGAACCTCTTCATCAACTCTACTAGCTTGGATAAGCGAGTAACTTAAAGACTACCTGAACTCGTGGAATGTACTCTTCTCGAGGATATCCAAACTTTGTGTCACTTGGTACTGTTCGAGTTCTCCGCTTTCAAGCTTAAAATAATGCTTATTTGTCAACATTAGCATCATATCTTAGTACAGCTTGCAGCAGAACCTGAGCGCCTAGTGCACAGTCTTCTGGCGAGGTATACTCTGCTGGGTTGTGTGAGACTCCGTCTTTGGACGGAACAAATATCATGCTGGTATTAACCACTTTGCTTGTCCAAGCCGCATCATGTCCAGCCCTTTAGTCGGAATTAGCAGATAGAAACTTGAGTACTACTTCGGAACTTACCCTGATTTCATGTCCATTATCATGTCAACTCCAACTGCTTCAATCGCTGCAGCTCGTACAGCATCGATGTTTTGACTCTGGAACTTCGACTCCGGAAGCCCCCATGTTCGAACAATATGATAACTGGTGAGATTCTTCTCCTCATCTACAATCCCATCAAATCTTTTGAAAATCGCCGTGCAAAGATCGGAAACCATCTCATCGGTAGAACATCGTACATCGATTATAAACTCCACTCCACTGGGGATAGTTGCTTGACTCTGTGTATCATTAGAAATAACACCGACTGTCGCTACGCCTAGTTTTGTTGATTTTGCCGTCTCGCTCACTGCAGTTATCATTTTAGAGGCTGTAACTAGTGCGTCTGATCTATTTGCCATTGGAGTGGTCCCTGAATGTCCCTCCACGCCTGAGACACGAACGGAAAACCATTTCATCCCTTGGACAGCTGTCACTACACCAATTTTCTTGTCTGCCGCCTCGAGTTTTGGGCCTTGCTCGATGTGAAGCTCAAAGTAGCTGCACGAGTCCCACAGTTAGCAATCTAATACAGTTTGATGAATAGTTGGATTGCTCGTTTGGCGGTAGAAATTTAAGTCTCGCATACTAACCTCTCAAGACCATTCTGTTTGTAATCACAAGGTGTATCTCCTAGATACTTGATATTCTCAAGGGCTTGATACATGGTAATTCCATCCGTATCTTTTGTATTATAGCATCCTTGGAGGTCGGTCGAGGATTTGGTAGACCAAACCCCCGAGCACATCATAGCCCCTGGGAAACGAGCACCTTCTTCATTTGTCCAGTCTATAAGAGCAATCGGACACTGAGTTTCAATCTTGTTCTCATGAAGTGTCCTGAGGACCTCCAATGCAGACTGCACACCTAATATTCCATCATATCGGCCCCCAGCAGGTTGTGTATCCATATGACTACCCATTGCTATCGGCTTTTTGTCCTTCAAAGTACCAGGCCGTATCGCAAAGATGTTCCCCATCTGGTCAATCTTGATTTCGCAGCCCAATTCCTTGCAGCTGTCCACGAGCCAGTCTCGGGTCTCTTTGTCTTCCTTGCTTAATGTCAATCGCCGCATTCCGGTCGAGTTCGTGATGGCACCCCATGATGAACAAGTCGTCTGCAATGTGCTATTCAGTCGGTCGGCGTTGATCTTCACGGAACTATGAGCCATGATTGCTCAAGGATTGGAAGATGTTGGGTGGGGAGTGATCTGATGTTTTGAGTCGTTCGATGACAGAATGGTTCTGCAGACTCAGTCTGGGAGTACCGAGTAGCACTCACCTGCAGAATCAGAATCGCAATTGAGAGCTAGGCTGTTGCACTGGTCCATCATTATCTTCTCCGTCCTGCGAATACCGGTTAGGAAGCCGTCGGCTTGACACGATGGTGTTGTCGCGGAACTACCGCCTCCACATTGATCCATGCACGCCCCCGATAAGGATTCATTCTCCTACTGTACGGTAATCTATCTTCTCGAAGACCGATCTCCCCCAAAGGTGGGCTAAAACACCTCGGCCGACACGATGGCTGTACTCACTACTTTCCGTATTGTGAGGCTCGGCGAGAGTTGGTTGAAGAAGAAGAATCTCAAGGAATTTGACAATAACATCTGGCTATGGCTGAATTCGACCTGCTAGTGATCAACGGATTGGTTGTTCACCATGACAAGACAGAGGAAAGTGATATTGCAATCAAAGATGGAAAGATTGCAAAGCTGGTGCCCAGAGGGCGTCTCTCGCCTGATACAGCAAAGAAAACAATCGATGCTCAAGGTGGAATGGTAATGGTAAGCTAAGAATTAATCCTTTCGCATGTACTGTTTGCTAATGAAGAAATAGCCAGGAGGAGTTGATGCTCATGTACATTTAGGTAGGTAAGAGCGACCCAGTTGGGTCTTGACCACTTGCTGATGTGAATGCATAGCCGAACCTGCCTTGTTCGGAAAAGGAGAGAGTGCAGACAACTATGAGACTGGCAGTAGATCAGCGATCGCTGGAGGAACAGTACGTCAAGGACAACATCTGATAATCATGGTACATGTGACTAAATCATCTCTGTAGACTACGCTCATCACTTTTGCTCCCCAGCGGAAGAGCGAGCCTTCATTGTTAGCAGCTCTTGAGGCAACCCATTCCCTCGCCCGGGATAATTGTTACTCTGACTATTCTTTCCATTTAATCTGCTCCAATGCAGGCCCCCAAGCTATCTCCGAGTTTGCTACTCTCCGCGAAGCTGGTATCTCCTCCCTCAAGATCTACATGACATATGAAGCTTTGCAGCTGAAAGACTCGGAGATATTGGACGTCCTATTTGAAGCACGCAAGCAAAAGATTGTCACGATGATCCATGCTGAGAACGGAGCAATCATTGATTGGACCATCAAGAAGCTGGAAGAGAAGAAGCTCTTTGCACCGAAATATCACGTCACCAGTCATCCTCCTGTAGCCGAGATCGAAGCAACATACAGGGCGATTAGTCTTAGTGGATTCATTGATGTCCCGATTCTAATCGTGCATGTGTCTTCGCCAAGTGCAGCACAGCATATCGCAGAAGCACAGAAGAAGGGATTGCCTGTGTATGCAGAGACTTGTCCGCAGTACCTCTTTCTTACTCGTAAGGATCTTGACAAGCCAGGCTTCGAAGGGGCCAAGTGTGTGTGCAGTCCTCCGCCTCGAGAGGGAGAGCAAGACCACGAAGGAATCTGGAAAGGGCTAGAAGATGGCACGTTCAAAGTGCTAAGCAGTGACCATTGTCCTTTCTTATATGAGAACACTGAGATCGGTAAAAGCTCTGTGATCAGTGAGGAATATCCTGTCGGACATTTCAAGTATATTCCTAATGGATGTAAGTTTTAGGCCACTCTACTCTCTCTAAAACCATTGGACTTACACCGACTCTTTGATCTCTAGGCCCCGGGGTAGAGACAAGACTCAGCTTAGTCTTATCCGCCAACCGCCTTCCCCTACAAAAATTCGTAGAAGTCACGTCCACAAATGCTGCAAAGCTCTATGGATTATACCCCCGAAAGGGCGCTCTTATCTCCGGAGAAAGTGACGCAGATCTGGCGATCTGGTATCCTGACGGGATGAAAGAGTTCCAGCTTACCAATTCCATGCTGCACCACAATGTGGATTACACGCCATACGAGGGTAGAACTATGAAGCAGTGGCCTCGATATACTATCTTGAGAGGCGAGCTGGTTTGGGCGAAGGACGAGGGTGGACTTGTTGGAAAGAAGGGTTATGGCCAGTTCTTGAAGCGGGACAAATCCTCTTTGGCAGGAAGTCGGAGTGCAGACGAATGGAGTGTAGAGAATTTCTGAAAGAGGGTGTCACTGCATAGCCACATAGAAGGCGGGTCCTCTAGTTCTGCTGAGGTGTTATTCCCACTCGTTGGATCAAGATATACTACGTCAATCTGTCGATCTTTGTGGTAGCCGGTGGAGAGCTGACATCGACTCCACCTTCACAGTGATAGACAGTAACAGGAAGTACTTTCCTTTCGCGTCTATACTTGATGAACACTCACATTTCTATGGAACGTCGGTTGTATGCCCGCAACAATGTCGCATATTGGACCCACGGTTATGTTAAACAAGGACCAGGTAGCTGGGTACCCGAGCAGCAAAACTTTATTTCATGCACAGCGAAAACCCAATTATTGGATTTCTGACATGGTCAACAGTGGGATGAATAAGACAAATCATGTATGCAGCTCGGTAACTTCAGCCGGTTGTAAAAGCGGCATGCAAACTTTTACTTGCGAACTCAAATTCTCAGAGTAACGCAAGCAATAATATTCTAGCATTTTAAGTGTAGAAAGTACAAGTAGATGCCTACCAAGGTACCTTGATTAAAATAAACCCTCACTTTCTCCGGTCTTTTAAGCGAGGAGACCCCTAAAACGACTCAGTTACCCTACAGAGCAAATCAAACTCAATTGCTCGGATCGACTCAAGCAAATAGATATAATATATACACCGAAGCGCGCGAACGAAACAACACTCAGGCTGGTTAATTAAAAATATCTTCTTAAGAGCGGCCTTCTTTATTTTCTACAGCGAGGTTTTTAGGTATACAGAGAAGGGCTCGCTTCGCCAACCGCGCCGGACCGCTCACTCCAAGAGCTGAGACGGGTGCATGCTTCCTTGCGATAAGACCTCCACTGTCGAAGAGGCCGAGGTGGACATTCTTGGCCATTCATGATTCAACTACAACAACAACAAACTTAGGTCGGATGGCCCGAAGGGCTATCCACGCAGAGACTTCCCCCCATCAGGCTAATCCCGTCATCAATGGCCGCCGGTTAACACATATTACGCTTCTTCAGCAGATACATGAACGCCACGAGTAAGGCACAGTAAGTTGCGACGCCGCCGGTGGCTTGCAGTAATCCACAAGGTTTTCCGTGGCTGCTGCTACTAAGTTTGTATTACGGAGTTCCAATACAAAGAAGGCTGTATTCGTGTGTATAAGGTGGGTTCGTAAGTAGAAGTCTTTTTTATTCCGTTAGCCACTTGAAACTTTGCTAGTCCCCCTCTTACTTCTCCCGATATCCTGTCCTTTTCTTCGCCTTTTGGAGCAATATGGGCAGTATTTCTCAACCGGAAATCCACATGTGTGACGTCCTAATAGTGGGCGGTGGGCCGGTTGGTATGTTCATTGCCCTCCTAGTTGAGGATGTGCCCAATTGACCGCCAATTCAGGACTTGTCACTGCCTTCCAGCTTGCCAAATTCGGTCAACTCTCTGTCTCAATCATTGAGAAGCATCCAAAATCTTCCCAGGATCAGTATGGGCGGGCAATCACTCTATATCCACGAAGCACCGAGATGCTGGATCAACTCGGCCTCGCAGACGAGCTTGCACAGGAATGCTTTGCTTGCAGGGTAATGAAATAGATGAACTGGGACTTTGAGTTAGTGCTGAAGTTGAATTAGGACACTGTTAGCTATGATCCTCATGGCAAGGAGGTCTCTGGACGTGGATGGGCTTTTATGGAGAATATGAAAGACACGCAGTGGGATTTTGCATTGGTGCTCAGACAGAAATACCAGGAGGAGATATTTAGGAGGAGGTTAAAGAAATTAGGTGTCAATCTTCAGGCCCCTGCCGAACTCACAGATATCAGTATTCTGGATCCTGCTCCCAAAGATGGCCACAGAATTACGGCTATAGTCAAAGACGGACTTACAGGAGAAACCTCCGTCATCAAGTGCAAGTATCTTATTGGTGCTGATGGTGGGAGATCCTTTGTTCGCCGTGCCCTTGAGGTACCTTTCGATGGTGAAACTTCAGAGGATAAATGGGTTCGGATCGATGGTATAATCGAAACAGACAGTTCGTATTCTCGACCTACTCTGAATAACGCCTTTGCGTCTTATAGATTCAACAATACTGATACTAGAGTCCTGCATAGTGCCGAAGACACGAGTATACGGCGCAATAGAAAGTCCTAGTCACGGAAATGTTCTATGGGCTGCCTTAGATCATGGGGCTACTCGGATAGGCTTTGCATATACTGCAGAGAGACAGAAGGGCTACGCAGAATTTAACGAAGCTGCTGCTGTTGCAGAGGCAATTGCATCTGTGAAACCGTTCAAACTGACATTTAAGCAAGTCGATTGGTTGTAAGTCCTCTCAAGCTCCCCTGTCCAAAGCAAAATCTAGACTTATGCGTCATTTTGTCACTCAACCATTACTCTCAAGTCTGGGAATATCTTGCCTTCGGTGTCTTACGGCAGTTCTAACCATGTCTTCTCTAGTACGGTATATGCCGTAGGACAACGAGTTGCTCGAAACTTCTTAATCAAGGATTGTGTATTTTTAGCAGGGGATGCTTGTCATACTCATAGCTCTGGTGCTGCACAAGGTAAATAAACCAAACAAGCAGCAAAAGTTATACGAAAATCTAATTCTAGCAATAGGCATGAATACAGGAATGCACGACTCCGTAAATCTCGGATGGAAACTCTCACTCGTGTTACGAGGACTAGCTCATCCATCACTATTACAAACCTATGAGAGCGAGCGACTACCTAACGTTCAAAAACTTATTAACTACGATAAAGATATTTCAAGATTAATGACCATGCAATTACCTATTGGTTGGCAAGGAGACCCAGATACAGATCCTAACGAAATCCTTGGAGTCGTCATGGCAGGTAAGCAAAAACTCGAAATTACTCCTGAAATTCCTAGAAGAAGTAAGCTGACTATCTCTTGACTTACAGAAGCTGCGACTTTTACTTCAGGCTTAGGCATAGCTTACGACAACAATGAACTCAATGTCCAAGGATCTTTCAAGTCATCACAAACACCACCACCAGTCATCGCTGGACAAAGAGGTCCAGACGTAAAGTTACTAAAGCCAGGAACTTTCGAACCCACTCGCCTACACAAAGAAACACCAAACAATGCTCAATTCTACATCGTAGTATTTACTGGAGAGCCAAACCATACCTCCTCATCACTCACATCCTTTTCCAATGCAGTAGAGACCTCCAAGATCTTCTCCGATTCAAGTTTACCCATTTCATGGTTGACAATCCCAGCCAAGAAAGGCTCTTCTGCATTTGAGCTTCTCGGTGTTGCACCGCTTGGTAAGGTATTTTATGATCAGGATCAGACTGCTCATCAACGATATGGCGTTGATGTTAAAGAGGGAGCTATTGTGGTCTTGAGACCTGATGGATGGATTGGAACTTTAGCTATGCTTGATGCTAGTAGTGTTGCTGAACTAGAGATATATTTTTGGGGTCTTCTGGTCATAGAGTCATAGAACCTATAGAACTAGACGAGACATATCTAGAGGACAAATATGAAACTAGTCCAGGACTTGGTGAAATGCGGTCATTTTTCACAGCGAACTTTGCATTGCTTATTTTCTGCTACTCATAAGCATATAGAAATGTTCATGGAAACCTCTCCTCGGAAATTACTATCACTACTGATTGGTTCTAACAACTGTTCTATTACGTAGTCCTAAGCACCAGTGCATTAATCTTACATGAGCCTATGTGAAAGGTAGGTACGTTACATCGAGGGTAGTAACAATAATCCTCGGTTACCCATCAAACCGGAGTTGTCCCGAAGAAGGAGGCGAGGTGGGATTTAGCGAGAACAGTTATAAGTTGGTTTAGGAAAGCAGCAAGTAAATTTAAGTAACATTTTTTATTTAGATAAGTTACATAACTTTGTATAAATAGTAGGGGACTTTTCAGTTCTTTTTGGTTGCTTAAATTGATTTTTAGCGTGGTGCCTATTAGGTAATATCTTTAAGAAAGCTTGGTGAGCTCTTAAACATAATTAAGACTATTAACTAAGATACCTATTGAATAGGTATAAACTCTAACTTTAATGATAATATAAATTCAAAACAGCCCAGGAGAGACATGCAAGATGCCCTTGCTGTAGAATCTTGATAATGACTCGGCAGCTTGATTTGCACGTGAATTTGTATGAGTTCTACCCATTTTTGGATACCTTGGAAGAGTACACCGCTAGCACTATCAAGAGTTGATGAATGTAATGTTAAATCCCATGATTAAAGAACGAAATTTGTTGTTAACTAGGTGAGTCTTTTCTTTTGCTATCTTGCAGATCGCGGTGAAAGTCAAGTTTTGTGTACATTCAACGCCGCTAAATGTTCATATATTGCCACCCTACCCAGCATTTTCAACTTCCTCAACCGCTTCGCATCCACTTCTTCTGAATAAATCTATCCAATATATATGTGGATCTCGCAGAAAAAAAGAAGAAGAAAAAAGCCAAGACTTGTCTACAACAGATTGAGAAGATCATGTTCTTCATTCTTGATGACATTATCGGTCGATCCGCTTTTGACAGCAGCTGTGAAGTCACCTATCACATCAAGGACCTCTTTGATATGCCCCATATTCAACGGAGTTTCCTCATAATATGCAAGTGAAACTGCACTCGCAATAGTATTTTTGATCTTGATCATAGCATTATTATCGGATTGGTCTATTGAGTATTAGGAAACTTACTTGGCGGCCATTTAATTGATGCTCGGCTAACTCTGCGAGCTCCGTGTCGCTAATGTTAAACCGACTTCCTGTGCCCATTTGATCTCTAGTATTCTCGAACAATTGTGTACTTGCTAACTCAGATATTGCTCCACCGGCAATGGGAGGGCTAATGTCATAAGATGCTTGTATCTTGTCGATAAATATTTTCCATACCTTGCCCCGACTGTCTTTGTCTAATTCGGGATAATCAATTGAGAAGTGTATTCGACCTTGCAATTGCATCAGCGGGTGAATCGCAGCAGTAGAATTTAGATACATCATAATACTTACTATGAAATGCGGTATCAATAGCGTATACTCGGTTTGTCGTTAGAATCATGATGCCCTGGTAGTATTCTAGCTGACGAAGGAAAATGGAGACCAAGGAGTTTCTAGTGAGCTCTTGGGAGCTTCGCGTGTGGAGGAATGTATCAGCTTCATCTAAGAGAAGTACGCTATTCCATCGGTCAGACAACTCTAATGCGAGGCTCAACCTTTCATCCAATTCCTCGGGAGATGTGCCAAGCTCGCCCGCACTCAGCATATAGAGTGGACGATGAGTGAGCTCAGCAACAGCTTCCGCCGTTAAGGTTTTGCCGACACCAGGAGGGCCACTGAGAAGCCCAATCAGGCCTTTCCCTTTGTTTTGGATGATATCGTCGAAATATGTTTCGCCTGAGCTGTGAGCCTTGACAAGGGCGTGTACAATCTTTGTATGCTTGGGATTGAGTACCAACTTGTCAAAAGCTGTGACATTCCATTGCACTTCTTTTAAAGCTGAGATCACGAAGGCTCCCCAGCATTTGCTTCCGAAGCTAAAACCAAGAACTAAGTGACTGCAGATGAGGAGTTCATCATCTGATAATTCATCAGCCTTTTTTGGCCGCCGGACTTGAGGCGCCAGGTTTGAAGCTGAGTTATACCCCAGGAACGCTGTTGGATCAACCATAACACGCCCATGAGACTATAATATTCTAGGTCAGTAGTTGGAAAATTACAAGAGCGTTGGTAGGTACATACTGTAAATTTTCGAACAGTTAATTCATCGCTTCCATGGTCAAATTTCTCCGTTAGAGCAGAACCAACGTATTCTTTGTAGCTGGGTCCTAAAAGTTTTAAGAACATCTTGCCACGGCTAATAAGGCTAGTTCTCAAATGTTCTTTGTTAGGATGATATTCGAGGGGGAAGACTGGTAGGTCAGTGATTGCTCGGGAACCTAAGAATGGGTCCACATTGACTTGATAGATAGGTCGACAAAGTCCTAAGTGTCTACCGTCGTGACTTATTACCCAACACTGCATTTTAAAACCCGGATCATTGAAGCCTGTCGCTTGAACATAGAAACTACCACGTAACAGCAAAACTTCAGGTACGCTGGGGAGCTGAGGCGGCTCGGTATAGATCAATATCCCGGGTCGAAAAAGGGCCCAGAGATAATCATAAGTGATTTCGCATTTCGCTACCAGAGACCTTATGTTTCTGATGTCAGAACCGAAGTCCTCGAATACGTAACCGATTGCTTCATAGAGGTCGTTGACCAGAGCATCATCTGGATTTGGAGAATTTCGTTCTTGCTCCAGTCTCACTTTCAATCCGCTGAACGAATAATAGAAAAGTTCCGGTTTCGCCTATAAGATAGTTAGATGCAGTCAGTAATAGAGACTATAACATCGAGACATGTGCTATTACTGACCAAAGGAGGCGATTTATTCAAGTCTAGGCCTTCAACATTCTTGTTGAGTTCGAGCAAGGCGTCTCGCAGTTTCAAACTCTTGATATCTATCACGGTTGATTCGACCTTACCTTCCTTCCCTATAATGCGCCTGACGACAAGGGCATACTTGCTAAATTTGCGCTGTTTTGCAACAAGATGTGACCTGGAAGTAGGCACAAAGTGAACATTATGGTCCTTCCTTCAATTGTGTAAGTACTGAGCAGCAGACTTGCCATTGCAGCCCACCTACTTGCTATGGCTATTTTCATGTAATTAGTAATTTTGCCACTTGAGGACTCCATGTGAAGCTTACACCTGGTCAACTCGCAGCGTGCGACTTGTTGTCTTAACTTCATGTCCAAATTCTGTGGTATCAAGCATCGCGCCTCCTCCGGCAGTAGTGTACTCAGTATTTTCTTGCATTAGTCAAACGTCGTGGTCTGTGTCTCAAAAGATGCAGATGAATAAGTTGATGGATATCGTCGAAGACTAGCAGGAAACCTATCACAGAAGTAGGCAGAAAGCCTTCTCAGGAAGTTAGCAAGCCAAGGTAAGGCAGATTCGAGGTATGCTTAAGGCCAGGGTAAAACAGGGATTTGTGCTGATTTATTCCCAGGCTTCTTATTAGGCAACTAACCTAACCCCAATAGAATTCTTACACATCTATCACCAAAATTTGAGTCATCTTACTCTTGGGCAAGGCTGATTCGACCGCATCTCAGTTACACTATGCGACAGAGCGCGATGCGGGTGAAATGTAGAAGCAGTAAGAGTTGAGTGGATTATTTCCCGTGAGCTTGCACTCACAGTAAGCCTCGTTCGCCTAATGATTTGTTCGCCATGAAGCAAACTTTCAAGGCGGAAATAAGAGATAGATGTTTCGTCGCTCGGTGGAATAGTCTTTCCCTTGCAATTGCTCTTGCTCCCTACTTTTCATACCTTTGTCGATTCTGAGCTGAGCAAGCCCTCGACAAACAAGATTTTTCTATTAAGCTATACGCCCCTTCGGGTAGTAAAATATGGCCTCGTTAGGAAGTACAAGGTAAGCAGAAATTTACACTCCCGGCTTCTACTATGAAGGACCCCAGAAGTCTCTACCTACACGCAGGACTGATGTTAACCTCAATTCTGTGTTGCAGACCAGTATCGTCTCCTTTCTGGGCTGCTGTGCTGGAGTTTAAGCAGAATCGTACTACTCACAACAAGAAACCGGGATTTATCGAAGATTGTATTGATTCAGCCGGAGGGACTTCCATCGATGATGTACGACAAAGCATCCGCAATTTAGACCTATTAAACTCAAACAAGCCTGCCACCAAAATCACCAGGAAGATTTTGAAGCCAGTAATTACTGTACTGAATGATTACGCTGGAATACTGAACATTCTTTGTAGGTGCGTCCAGGTAATGCTAATGTATAACACGAGGCTGAGGCTTACCACTTAGGCAACGCTGATCCAATGCCAACGGCATTAATCTGGGGGTCCCTTAAAGCAGTCATTGAAGTAATTCTCTTCTAAAACTATTCTTAACTGCGGAGCTCTACTATGAAGCTACTGACTTTCTTTAGTGCTCAAACAGATACGTCTCGTTGTACGAAAAAATCGATACACAGCTTGGAACTTTGACCAAGCATCTGCAGCGCTTAGTACTGTACGAGGAGTTATTTCTAGCTTCTAGTGTTATGCAGGAGGAGTTGAAGAAGTCTTACATCAATGTCTTGAGATTTTGGAGCCGGGTAGCCAAAGAATTCCAGCGCAGTTGTAAGTTGAGAAAAGAAGTGCGTTCCAAACGCCTAAAAGTGGCTGACAACAAACAGCATTTTCTGCAGTTGGTCGGGCTATAACTTCGTTCAGTACCAAAAAGCTTGATATAATTTTGGACAATCTCCGTGAAGATGCTGAGGTTATAACAAAATTAGTTCCGTTAGTACAGCAACAGAGCCATGTTGAAGAGAAGAAGAGAAGTGAAGACGAGAGACGACTAGCCGGCGTCGCAAGGAACGAGATATCCTTGTATATATCTGAGGAGAGAAGTTTAAGACCGCAGCGGGAAACAGAAAGAAGAAGTATGCTATCAAAATTAATATGAGTAGATGACGATCAATAACTTCTCCTGTAGGATCGCGACAAAAGGATGTTCGTCAATGGATTCGAGCAGAAAATGCTTTGAACGCGACACATTTCCAGCAAGAGATCAGTCGCAGGCATGCTAAGACGTGCAACTGGATTCTAGAACACCAATTGTTCATAGAATGGCGTGATGCTCTTCATCAACAAAGCCACAGGGCTCTGTGGTTAAGGGGTGCACCTGGAATCGGAAAGTCTGTCCTGAGCGCTCACGCCATAGCAAATATACAAACCTACCAACCAACAGCATGCACCGCATATCAATACTATGCCAGCAATGAGCAGTATTCAGCATTAGATACCTATCGAAATATAGCAGATCAGCTGCTTGATCATTTATGGGACACAACACATGATATTCCGGATCATATACACGCACATATTCAATATAGTCCAGGCGACACAAAAAGGGTTCTAGAGCTTATCGATCTGCTTGTGGGGGAACTCAACGCAGTATACTTTTTCCTAGATGGCATTGACGAAGCCTGTGACACAGATACCCACTGGTGTGAGGCCGAGCATGTCCTAGCTAATTTGCGCAAGTTGAATTCCTCTAATTTCGCAAAAGTAAGGCTTTGGATAAGTTCACAAGATCGACTTCCAATACGGAAAGCCCTTCACGGCTGCTTATGCATTGATATGACTGAAGAGAGTACTTCTGTGGACATTGAAGTATTTTTGAATGATAGCGCCTTTCTTGAGGGACTGTATATAAGCGAGGAGGTTCGTAGCTTGATAGTGAAAGAGCTCTGCACTCGTGCTAGAGGGAGCTTTCTCTATGCATACCTGATGGCAGATTCACTTCAATATGCAGAAAATGTCCGTGATTTGCTAGCTCGCATCGAGGACAGTCTACCGGAGGAGCTTGATGACTATTATCATCATATATTGGCCCGTATTGACAAGCGGCAATATGCGCTTTATAGGCAAGTTACAACCTTTTCCATTACAGCAAAAATAGTTTCTAATATTAAAATAGTAAGATCCTTACCTTTGTTGCATTTGCAAGGCGACCGTTACGAATCATGGAGCTTAGTGAAGCAATCGCTATGCTCTCGGTACCCGACAACGAGGATCTGTCTCCAGAGGATTTACCGGCCACATTAAGACTAAACCAATCTTACCAGCCATTAATCAAAGTTTTGGGTGACATGAATGACCCCGAGAGCAGTACACTTACTTTTTCCCACTCTACCGTCCGGGCCTTCCTCGTCCGACATCCACTCTTCTTCAGGAATCAACGATTACCAGACAGATCAATATCTATTTCAGAAGAAGAAGTATCACAGACTATGCTTCGGTATCTACGGCAACCTAGGTACAGTTATCCTTTAGCTAAAGGTACAGAGATCTGGAAAGCAAGTCTCGGTGAAGCCGTTGGCAGCCACTACCTGCTCACTTATGCGGCAAAATACTGGGACAAGCATTTTGACAATGTATCAGTTGATAAAAGACCCTTGGAGGACATAGTAAGTTTTGTTCGAAGTTCGCAATTTGCAACGTGCTTGCAGGTCCAGAGCCTTTCTGTTGAAGGACACTTTGGCTTATACCTCCCGAAGCAAGTCTGGGCTCCTCCTCACATGAAACGCACTTTTCCTAGGTGGTTTTCCAAGACCTCTGAAATTGGGAATTCGCTGTATAAGAATTACCAACGCTTTGTCAGCGAATGGGGTTCTTTGCTCGAAAGCAGATGCTTAGGAGAAATCGATCGGTGCTTCTTGGGTGCGTTGGGTTCCTGGAATTTTCTTAGCGGTCTAAAATGTCGATATCATAGTTTCATATTTGCCAGAGACGCAGCAGATGAGGATCAGACGTGGTCGATGTATAAAGACGCCATTTCAGCGGATGGAAGTGAGCTTTTGAGAATGATGTCTAAAAGTACGATGTGAGTACCTACATTACAAACCTCCCAAGATTCACGCTCTAGGTAGCTAATAAGTCCTTGCTGACAGTTCTTTCAACCCTGCTTCTGGGTTACACGAACTGAGTTTATCTTGTCAAACATGGTCTTTAGAGGCCTCACAGCCGAGAATTCGGTGCTCTCAAACACTGCTAATAGACATCGAACAATGTCAGATGGAACTTTACGCTGACCCCTGCCGACCTAGTGGGAACATTGGGATTCCCGCACTAATAGATACCTCCACAAATCTCCAATACCTAAGGGTTGGATCACAACTTTTCCTTAGAGAGGACAGTTATATCTATGCCGTAATTCCCATTAAAACTGGAGAGAAGGAATATGCTGAGGAGCTTGCAAGCAATGATCGCTATCTTGCCATTACGCGGCGGCGGAATCTCCTACAGGAAACCCCCGAGAGGTCCGCAAGTGACGGAAATATCTTTAACGCATTCTCCGAATTCATAGAGTCGTTTTTAGATAACGAAGGCTGGGCCGGTGATATGCAACGAACTGAGCCACTTACAGATTTTGCACATTCGAACTGGAACCCGGATGACGATAATCCAAATTTACAATCAGCTGATGAACCTATGGCGCACCGTTTATCTCCTTTTCGCACAGGAAGTACGAGCTCAAGCGGCTCCGATTATCCATATGTGGCATCGCCCGCAATCGAGATCAGTGATGACGATAATTCTACATATGAATGGGAGAGTAAGGCACCGACGTCCCTCGCATCCGATGACACCAGCGAACCCGAAGAGTGGAATGATAGCACTAGTTCTGATTCAAATGGAGATTTGGAAAATTTCGGTTCGGAATCTGAAGATTCGAGCGACTCTGAGGATCCATACAGTTCCAACTTTGTTGAACCTCTGGAACAACGCGCAGCACTTGGGCTTGATTATCCAACTGATGGGAGACTTTTTGAAGAGCCTTCTGAAGTTAGAGAGCTTCACGATGATTACCGTGGCCGAAACTTGCCCAGAACGGTTCAATACTACAAGGAAAGTGAAGAAAGCAACAGCGATAGCGAGAATAATAGTGCTCTTCTTAGCGATCAAACCGAATGGAGTTCTGAGCAGAGTTCAAATGAAGACTCCGAATTTGAAGGCAGTGAAACATCCAACCGAGCAGGTGAAAGGCTCGATAACCTAATGAGTGGAAAGGTCAAGGCAAAATCGCAGTCGAGTTCGTACAACAGAGAAGGTGTGCGAATATACGATACCCTCTCAGACCCGCCTATCCAGATTTTTCATTACTCCCAAGAACGGTCTCATAACCTATATAACTCTCCTCCAGTTTTTCACCCATCAGCACCGTTATTAGTTTGGCCGTTGGGAGGTGGAGAGTTAGTCTTCGTTGACTTCTCGGGTAAAACATATTTCTCGAGAAGACTTAATCGCTCTTCTCGTAAAGCATGTTTTATCTCTATAAAATGCCGCTTCTCCTCCTGCGGTCACTTCCTTCATATAGCAGCCTTGGAAGCACGGAAAAATGACCTCCCCCGAAAATATTTGCACGAACCAAAAGACGAAGTCCCGAAAGATAAGCCATTAAGTCTGTCGATGCAAATATCAACGCACCAGCTCTCAACTAGCAAAACTGCACGCTGTGCACCGCATCTGATATTCCGGACTCAAGTGAATCTAGGTTCCGCAGAGACGCTACCAATCTCCAGACTACCATATACGCTTACTTGGACCGAGGAATGGCTCTACATCACACATAATGATCCAAGTCAAGATTTTCCAACATTAAAAATTTTCAAGGTGCCACTACAGAGTTCAGCATCCTTCGAAAACGAAGTTGAAGTCTCAGGAAATGAAATCTATCTACCTAGCTCTTCCACTAGCAGAACGATTTACTATTTCCCGCCTTACAAACTAAGCAGCTCTGAAGCAGAGGACGCAACAGTGATCCTCACCTCGACGCATAATGATACCCTAGCATTTTCTCTTCATGGACATGCCAATTTAGCTCGTCATGTCAGGCCCCGAAAACACGCACTCCTACCTATAGGAATCAGGTATAATCCCGCGATCCACATGAGTTGGAGACGTATACTCAAGTCCTCAGATGACGTGCCTGGCTCACAACCTACCATGGCAGGAGGTCGGTTGAAGCACAAACTCGAACGCTTCGAAACGCAGGACGATAAGGATATTGTTGCATATTTGTGCTAGCTGTCAAGCGGTGGAATCTTGACAATTTTCCAGCTTTATTATTTGAGATGGAACTTTTTCATACCCTCTCCAACGCAATCAGAATTAATATCGTACTGTTCACTGTTTGCTACCAAGAGTATCATGACTTCGGGTTATACGAGTGGAATACCATTGTGGGAACTAATGGGGCGAAGTGTGGCACCGATTTTCTTTACGGATTATTATTATTGCACCAATATTAGCATAGATATCAGTCTTTGTTTTCACCCAAGGGACGAGAAGGAGAGTGTGATTATATCAAGTCATATCATTCCTTAAATTCTTCGACCCAGAAATGAGATCTCCTAATATTCTATCATCATGGAGACAAATAAGAAAAGAAAGCTTAAAGAAAAGAATTCATCCAGTCTTCCACCCTTAATGTACCACTAATCAGAATAGATCATACTGCCCATTATTTGTTCATGCTCCTTCAAGCTGTACTTTCTTCTCCCCCAACCTACATTCCATCACCCAAATGAATCGTCTTAAACTCATGGTGCTTTGACCACCTCATAATCTCATCATAATTTCTGCATTGACGAGGCAAATTCATCGTTGCGTTCAGGACAGCCCCAGGGCCATCCTTGATGCCCTTCCACCATGTATAAGTGATAAGGCTAGTATCACCGTGGCACATCAAGACTTGACGTAGAATATCAGCGCAATGGTCTACGGAGAAAAAAAGTCAGTAACAAGTTTCTCGGACAGTTAGTCATATATAGATGGTTAGGTTACCTAGATGCTGGTGGATACTATCCATAGATTCAAAAAAGATCGGTTCCACGTCCTTGTAGTATTCGAATTTAGAGTACTGCCATAGAATCCGAACGCAGTGCAATTGGTGGTGAACCGCGAGACTAGCTACATATCCTCCTCCCCTAAAGTTCAGAATCTCAGAGTCAGTATCTCTAAATCAAGGAGGGAATTGAGGACTGACATTCGTTCAGGCATGGTCGCAGCATCAACCGGACCGTCTATCTCGTCAAGCACTTGTTGAGAAATGCCAAAAGGTTGCGCTGTTGGTATTCATGTTCGTGTTAGCCTTCTTTCTTCTTGTTACTGGATCTGGATTTGATTTTTTTTTAACTTACCATTGGTGTCAATACCCCATATCTCTTCAGCCTCAGGCCCAGCTACTCTGTACGGAGAATCCACATCATCCGTAAATCTCTTCGTCTCATAGCTACACCAAACGTATGGATCATGGCATGCTATCAACATCATTTTATTAGCCAAACGATGAACCTAAATTTATAATATTTGTTTAGTTTAGTGAAAACATACTGGTGTCGTTGTGTTCAACTGGGGCAGCTTCAATATTGGAGTTTTTGGCCCTGTCAGCCTCGCTGAGAGCGAATTCAGGTGTGAAAGCAGTTTCTCTGTAAGAGCTCTTTACTGTATCACATTTGATGGGCCTGTATCCAACTTTCAAAGCGGCAATGAAAAATGCTAGTGACACGGAGAAAAAAAGTAGATGAAGAATCTTGGCACGCGTAGAAATGATGGATGTTTGACGGGACGCAGATATGTTTTTTGGGTTGTTTTTCAGAAGAAATTCGTCGGTTTCTCCAGTGGGGATATCGTCGAAGTACTCTTCTTCTTCTTCTTCTGGTATTGCATCAGGACGTGTGTTTTGCTTTTTTTTCTCCATTTTGAAAAAAGACCTTGGGTTGAGAAAGTTTGCGAAAATACGACGGGGAAATCTGGGATGGAGGGAGGGGGAGGATAGCCATATTTATACTTGTTGGCTGTGAAAAGAGGGGTCAAGAGCTGACTGCACTATTGGACGGACGAGACTGGGATTTCAGGAATAGATTGTTTGTATTGCAGATGCAAAGTCGGGGGAAATTGCTCTGCTCAGCTCAGCTCACAGATATGGTCCCCGTGAATGTCTGATATCTCATGGGACACTCATGGAAGGCTCATCTGTGGAGCATTAAGACATTGACTGAACTGAAGGTATTCGAAGACAGAAAAGACGCCGAAGCTCATTGATTCATTCTAAGTCATTAAGGAAAATTGTACCTCCATTTCAAAGATGCCTCCCAACGTTCCTGAAAGAGCTTCTGCCAAAATAACGGGAATTTCACAAGTAATTTGAGAAAGCTGTGAAATCTCCACCATAAAAATTCCTAATCACAATCATAATCTACTTGAGAACTATCTACTCAGGTTTCCAATTCGCCTCTTAAGGAGGAGTTGGGTAGATTTTGGAACCAAGAGGAATAGGCAAATCGCTGTGATCTGGAGTCGTAGGGATTTCGTGACTATGGATCCAATTCTCGACAGATTCCAAATCGCGACACATGTGCCAGTTATTGAAATTTGCGAATGGATCTGGACTTTGCACTATCCACTGATGGGTAATGATACCAACATCTGCGTTACACACTAGAAATCGTGAGTTTGGACAATGTTGAATTTGTGGGGGGAAATGACTTACTGATGTTCTGACGTAGAATCTCGATGCAATGCGCTAAATTTGAAATCAGTCAAGAAAGTGAAAGTATAGGAACAAAACATTTACTTAGGTGAAGCTTAACAGTCCATGGACTATCTGTAAATTCTTCGGGGATGTGTTCCGGTTGCATATAGTAATCCTTGTGAATACCCTTTCTCAGAAGATTAAGGCACTAAGAGTTGTCAGAAAACAAGATATTGCACATCCAAAGTAATACCTACATGCAATTGGTGACTGATTTCTAAGAACCCGATGTACCCCCCTCCATACTCGGGAGTAAGTCTTGAAGCATCTGGATCTGCTCCGTCAAGCTTCATAAACTCATCTTCCGGAATACTGGCGTATTTGACTAGTTTCTCGCGTTAGAAAACATCAATGCTGTAGTTTAATCATCTTACCGTAAGCCCACTTGGCCCATGCAGCGTCAACTTCCGGGCTCGGATCTCCAGAATATTCTGACTTGAAGCCAAGGGTCCCGTTGAATTTGACCTTCTTGTAATTCGAACTGATCTCCTTCAGCACAGGAGCTGGTTTTGGGATCAGCTTGATTTTCTCTAGCGAATAGACTAGTACTTACAGTAGGTAGAAGTGTGTTCCATGCATGTCTAGGTTTTTCGGTCAGTATTTTGAGATCAAGAAGGGAATGAGGGTTGCTCAGAGAAGGAAATTTTCTCAGGTGAACTGGAGACATTCTGAATGTTCGAGATTGCATGAGATACTCTCCCAAATTCTCGAGCAAGTGAGGTGGAAAGGAACTTCGAAAGATTGAGTCTTACCCGATCGAGGTTTGGCCTAAACTTCAAGCCCAATGAAAAGAAGATAATATGGCTTAGGAAGATTATGATCAGGAATGCCCAAATTATTACTCTCTTGGTAAATCGACGTTGAAGTTTCTTAAGCTGTCGTTCGAACAGGCCTTTGTATTGTTTTCCTGTTCCGAGTAGGCTATGATAGGGGCTGTTGCCAGCATCAGACTCTGAGATAGTGTCTTCATCACGTTTCTCGAGAGAGACACGGGCGTAAGAGGCTGGGTCATCCAAATATGCTTCTTCCATTGTGAATGACTATGCTTAATCAAAGAATGACGAGAGTATGATGAAGAGGTTAGAGGAATTGAGTGTAAACATGAAGTGGGCGAGAAAGAAGTTGGGAGGACTAGCACCTCTTACATTATTTGGTGGGGAAGATGGTTTCTCAGCAATCATTTGTGGCAACACCTTTGACAACACGGAGTTTGTTTCGTCGTCTGACCGAAGCTAACGACATAGCCGCATAAACCAACTCTATTAAGGCATCCATCCATCAAATTGCGGCAGTTGACAATATGAATGTTATCATATAAAAATGCATGTATAAAAAACGGGCGGAAGACAACTCATTGGACCTTGGCCCTAGTGTCTTTTGAGAAAGAATAGTCCAGCCATGTTCACGCGACCTATTCATCTGCAGTATCTTGACGGAGCGGAAAGATAAGACATGTTACATTCGGGGTTTATTCAGGGTTGGCAGAATGTGGAGCCTTCTGCTGAGAGAGTTTCTACTTATCTTGGCCGCATCAATACTAATGTAGATGAATGCAGATACGCTGCACTGTTGGCAGACACGGCATGCTGCCGATCAGTTTGTAATCAAAAAGTTGGAGCCATTATTTCCAAATCAAGAAGGAGGGGAGGCAAATGGAACGTTTCAAGGATTCTAAGGCATTCAACTCTTCGAATACTCTAGTTAGAGACCTTCCCGAACCTGCTCCGAGAACTGGACAGCTCAAGGTGCAGTATAGGACTTACTCGTATAGGTAGGTTGCTGCGATAGGGTAAGAAATGGAGCAGAAGGACCTACTTAGTAACATGCTTGCATAAAGTCTTAGCATCCTGCAGCAGACGTCTTGCTTACTGCATATGAACTAGATATTGCATACAGATTGTAAAATCATGTACTATAGACACTCCTGAGCACGGCGAGACTCTTGCAGGGTAAGAGAATGGGTATTTTGCCTAAGGGCAAGAAAGTGCAAAGTAATTTGTGAATGATAAAAGTTCCAAAACTAAACGTCATTGATATATTTTTCTTTCTGACTGTAAAAGGGGAGAAATCCCCGGTCTTTTTATCCTTTCAATTATTCGACTTCGAAACTCTTGACTTGATTATCTTCAAGAATCTGAGCAATTGCCCACACCACCGACTCTTCACATCATTCTCAGCGAACATGGTCCAAATAACCAAAGCACTGCTCTTTGTAGCGATGTTGGCATTCACAACGGCAGCACCGGTTGCTCATGATGGAATGGCAATGGTCGTTGCGCGCACCAACAGCTACCCAGGTGTTTCTCTTGCTGGAGACCCAGATGCTGTCGAGAAGCGCACCAACTCCTGTATTTACCCTCCCTCCCTTTATCTCACATAGCTAGGTGTTCTAATATTTTATAGACCCCGGTGTTTCCCTTGCTGGGGACCCAGATGCCGTTGAGAAGCGCACCAACTCCTGTATTTACGCACAATTCCTTTATCTCATATACCTAGGTATTCTAATATTTTATAGACCCTGGTGTTTCCCTTGCTGGAGACCCAGATACTGTCGAGAAACGCACTAACTCCTGTATTTGCCCTCCCTCCATTTATCTCACATACCTAGGTATTCTAATATTTTATAGACCCTGGTGTTTCCCTTGCTGGAGACCCAGATGCTGTCGAGAAACGCACACCTGTTGCTGTTGCTCACGCTGTCACTGAGGAGGTAGACGCAGCCGCGTAAAGGCCTAGCCTTCACCACGTCGCCTCCTCTCCCCAAACCGTCGGTAAGCTTATAATTTCAAGGTAGTGGGTGGAAAAATATAGGGGGCCGTACAATACTTGACGGTGAACTTTTCTTTTTCTGTGTCGTGGGGCTTTTTGCAGTGGAATTTCGTAAGCTCGTATACGGGTAGTTTGACTTGAGAAAATCACAACTCCTGTACTGTACCTAAGCCAAGTCCGAGTTAGCGTCAAACTTTTGGAGGTGGAGGTCGAGGTCGAGGTCGAGATGGATATGAAGATGACTGCATAGTTCTGAGGAGATTCCTCCGCTTTCAATTGAACATTCATTTGATCTTGATGCGGTGTTCTGTACGAAAAGATGAAGTGAGGTTGAAATGTCTTGGCAGCTCGCGTAGCCTAAACCCACAATGGCCTAGTCTCTTTGACCTTAATTCAACCTGGTAGTGTACGCTCAAGGAAGGGTGGCTTATTGGATGATCTGGGGAGAAAATGGGTTACAAGGGAGCCACACGACTCCGCCCACCTTCTTGACTTTCTAGGGTTGTACCATTGGGTTTTCAGAATACCCTGACGGTATATCAATGCCAATCTATACCAAAACAAGCCTTTTACTGGACCTTTCCTAAGTATAGCAATCTTGAGTTTATCCTTCATTCCCTCTGCAATGTAACCTTAGCACCTAGCACATACAGTAGCACAACATGATGTAGTATTCTAGACATGTGCTGTACGGGTAAGTCCGTTAATAATGCTTTTCAGAAGTCTGGGCGCGGCGTAGATTAATAGTTATCACAGTTATGCTATCTCGGTACTTCTAAACAGCGCACTGTGGCCTCGGAGAATATCCCTTTGCCCGTCGGCGGGAGCGACTTTTAGTGTAACAGGGATAAGCGAGCTATTGTAGTCAGACCGGTAGCTCATCGGCTTTTGGAGTTTTTGCGACACAAGACCGGATTCACACCAAAAGTCGCAATGACAGGCAAAGGAATAGCAAGGAATTGTATTACGGCACAGCAAGCGCTATGCACTTGCGTGGCGTTCGTGCAACTTCACAATGTCTACTCCTGTACAGGCCCAAATAAACCCTATTTCTGTCTGTGCGTAACTAATCAGTTATAGGTATAAAAAAGGGGGACTTCTAGTCAAGTGATTGGCTAATGACCCTTTATTTTACATAGCCATAACTCAGACGGAAATAGGGTTCATTTGGGCCTGTAGTAAAGTAAATAATTATCATTCTCTTTAATAGTACTCGGTAATGGTACTCGGTAAATCCTCGCTTAACCCCTTTCCCACCACAATCCAACCATGAGAGGAAAGTTTGGTAGTTTTCAGTTATCCAATGTTTTGTGACTTACTGATAGGAAACATGTTCGGACCTGCCTCACTCTCAGTACTAATCAGATGTGCTGTGATAACGAAAATCGCATTCTTGTGTTGATGGAAAGGGTGCTCGGCAATCGCTTGTCTTGATGGCACTGTACTTGACAATTGAATTGCAGAGTGAAGACAGGGATTTTGACAGAGAAAGATGAATAGAATTGTATGGCACACAAATCTTCGAAAGCTTGGCCGCATTGGCAATGCTTCGAATGCTTGCTGTATGTATTGACCAAGTTGCCCTCGTTAACACTGCAGATTTGGCGGATGACGATTACTTCTCTACTCCGATGATAAGGCATGACATACATGGGCAAAAAATTCTGCAGCTACCGGCCCATAGTTGCATACTATTGCCAAACATACAACAGACCGCTTCACCACCTTCCGTAAATGACGGTTGCTGTGCCGCAAAAGTACTTCTTTCTCTAAGGCCTACGGGAAATATGCTCGGCAAATAAATCATAAAGTGCATCTGAATCTATCAGCCTAGATTTTTGAGCTTGCTAGATCTACGATTTCTTTTCTACTGATACTCTATGGGTCGCATAAGGTAGGGAGTGATGGTGTACCCAGGGGCTCCTCGCTTCGTGCCGTCGCATGCAGCAGCCTTATCTCTTCTGGGTACATTGGCGCATGGCTACCTGCACTCTGCCTTATGCAGCAGCCTCACATGCAGCTTACTGTACGAAGGGTCTACTGATAACTATACCGTATATTCTAATATTTAACGTTTAGAATATTTATACGGCAGTAGTAACTCTTATCTCGTCGAACAGCACGGCACTTCTCACCGCATTACTCATCTTCGCTACACTCGCTTATTCCCGGTCTAGTGGTAAAAGCCTAATCATTGGCAGTTATATCTGCAGGGCAATCTGCATTTGTACTACCTTCCATGGATAAATGCACTTTGCCTCTGGCCGTATAGCATGCATCTCGTTTATCCGGGGTACTACTAGTAAATAAATACTCGACTACAAAAGATATCAAGCCCAATTCCACCATCCTCAAAACCAATCATCTCCGAGACAACACAACTTCAAGTTCATTCATCATCGACCACGAATTGTCTACCTTCTTCTCATTTACCCAAATAGGCATCTGCTATCCCACTTCTTCACATCTCAGCTTCTGTCGCAAGATGGCACAGCATTTCACATTGCAGCCCCTTCTCCATGCCGATATTCCTGTCGTCAGCAAGATCAGTGCGGATGCCTTTCTCGTCGATCGACACACTGTGATGAAGGGGCTAGGCAAAACCCCTTACAACATGGAAGAAATCAGCAGGTCAGGCCTAGCAAATCTTATCAACTCCGAGAAGTGCGTCTGCATGAAAGCTGTCCACAACGAGACCGGAGAAATCATGGGATGGAGTTCATGGGGTTTTCGTGGATTCGAACCCGGTGAAGCCCCCAGGCTGTCTACCACAGAGCAGGAGTTTGACCCACCCGACAAGCCGGTCTGGAAGGATGAGAAAGCAATAGCGGACGAAAAAGCAAAAGCCGACGCTGCAGCTAGTCAGAAGACAAACGATAATGCTACAGTAGAGAAGCCTGCGGATGACGATGACGACATTATCAAGCGTCTTAATGCCATGGAAGACGAAGACATGACTCAATGGATGAAGAAGTTGATGCCCGAAGGTACCAAGTGCATGTTTGTGAGTTCTCAACTTCTCAGAGTTAATGCATCCCTTGACAAATGCGGAATGGGAGGGTATCTCACCTAATTCGGAACACTTCCCTCTTCTCCCTTGTTCTTGCTTTGCAAAAGCTAACTCCGAGATTGTGCCTTTAGGTTGTTTCCTTCTCAGTGGATCCTAAATTTCAGAAGCAAGGAGTTGGAGCTGCTCTATTGAAGTGGGGAACCGACGTAGCAGACAGATTCCAGGTATTTGCCTGGGTTCACAGTTCAGTACCCGCCTACAAGGCTTACGAAAAGGCCGGATTCGCGACCATTGGGACTCTTGACCTTGATCTCGATGAATGGGCACCTGCTCCTCCTCCCAAGGAAGAGGGCGAAGGTGCCATCTGGGGCCGTTATCTCATCCGCTACATGAAGCGTCTCCCAAAGAAGCCTGAGTGAGATAGAGATTCTTCAACGAAGGATGGCGTGAAGTCTTCTCACAATGGCATGCAGAAATACGAAAGTTCATGAGTTTTAGATGAGTTGATGAATTATGCTATTTTGGGGGCTATATTTTCTTGCACACTGTCTCTTCAGCATACATCTTATAGCGTTCCAATAAATCAGTAGTCAGAAGCTCTCTTGCTTGTGGCCAAAATGAGAAATGTGAGACAATCGCATGGGTATCAATAATTGCAGCTGTAGCAAAGTTAGACAGTTTTCTTTCCACACTCAGAAAAATCAATAACTCACGTTTTCCTATCCTTTTTGGGATTGTAACAAATAAATCTATCTCATCTTGCTGACCAGGTAAGTCGTTGGCGACACTGCTCCCCCAAATTGCTACAAAATTTAGATTGTGTCTCTGATACTGGAGATTCCAGATCCCTTCACGGTTTCCAGTCCAGTACTTAGCTAGCTGGTTGTTTTCTAAATTCTCCAAAAAGCTGTAGTGTTCTTGGGCTGCAATGGCCCATTGATGATGGATTCCCATTTCAGCATCATATACTGCACCAAAGATAGGGGTCTGGAGGAGGCTTTTGGCATCAGGCGGAAGCGGAAGCCAGCGGTGTCCTTGAAAAGGAGGACCACCAGGTGCCCCAATATCGAGGCCACCGAAAGGAACTTCGGGGAAATACCATGGGGCGTCTGGAACTGTTGGGTAAGCTGGAAGTTCTGAAGCTCTCCAGGATGTCAGATTCCTGCTATGGGGAGATCTCATTGGTGGTATTGGCTCTGGAAGATATGGCAAGATGGCATCTGTATGGAAATGCTGCCAGTTTGAAAGGGCGCTATTGATGAGATTTGCTGAAACTAAGTGGGCTTCCGGGTGCTGAATCAAAGTGTTGACCAGTCGAGGTATGGCATCGTCGTGAATGTATACCTAAAAAGATCTGTTAAGCTTAAGAAACTTAAAGGGTCAGAATGTAATCTTACGATATCGTCGTCAATCTTAATGTACATGGAATCTTTATCTGTAGCATGTGCTGGAATCGAGGCTCTCCGTCAGCAGTTTGACAATGAAAGGGAGGGGAAAATATCCTAAGCATCTTGAAGCACTCAACCCCGAATGTTCCAAATTGGATACTCTTGCTTAGAAAAACTCACCCCACATCTCATCAAAAAGATTCAGTTTCCTGGGTTTAATCTTCACATAAGATTTAGAGGTGGTGAGAAGATAATCCAAGTATTCAAGGTCTCCACGCCTTGCCGTGTTTGCCATGAAATGAACCTCATCAATGAGACCACCGTTTTCAGCGAGATTTCTTTTCAAATAGCAGTCGAGAATCTCAACATATTGCCGTCTCCCATCTACAAATAAATCAACAAAATTGTACATAATACTGAGTGAGGGGTATTCACAAAAGACCATGGCGATAAGCTTAAAGCCCTTGGTTTTCCTGACTTCTTGGGCCTCGCCAGATGGTTTGAATGTGGACGTGGGCGGCTTGAGAGTTTCAAGTGGCATGAATCGGTATGGAAGGTTTGGTGCCACTTGTCCCATCAGCAAGCTCGAAGTCAGGAGCAGAAATATTAAAACCAGAGCGATGATCGCTACTCGAACATATTTGAGTTGTTGACCAGACATCTTGCGTGCTGTTATAGATGTCCAAGATTCAGAATTTCAAACATGAGCGAATATTGAAAAGAGGTTTAGGTTTGAAAGAAGTGGGAGAGAAGAAGAGAGGAGAGGGAGGAGATGATAAGGTAGTGGTCTAGCTTAAGTAATTCAATTTCCAATTTCTGCACGCATGTGTCTCTATCCACGCCTATTCAACAAAAAATACACCGCTCCCATTTCAATCATCATCATCTTGCCTCATCCACCAAACTACGAAACTACGAAACTATATCAAATGAACGAAATTCAACGCCTCCTTCAACCTTCAACATTCAACATTCAAAACTCGACAGCAACACTCTACAATCAACAGTCGCTCCTGCACTACTCAATGCTTCAAATATCTGATACTTGGTTCTGGTTAGCCAGCGAGTCTGCTGGTTCATCCCATACACCAGCCAGAGGATTAGATGTGTGGTCCGTTGTGTCATCAAAAACTACACTCATTCTTCGTTCTTCTGCCCAATCTTTAATCTTGTCAAAATTACGGCAAGTGTGAGGAGTATTGGTCATTTGTTTGGCCTGCTTATCGCCTGGAATCCATTGCCAAACACTGACCGATGTATCGCCGGTACACATTATTGATTCTCGAAGAATATCGAAGCAATGAGGAATGTGTCCGAGAGAGCGGAGTGCAGCTGCATCGTAAATATCTGGGTGAAGCACTTTTCGGATGGTGTCCTATAGCTACGTTAGCTCTGTAGCCTGTCCGGTTCGTTTCAGAACCCTTACAAGGCAATGAAGACTGTGAAACACATTTAGTGCTGCGTAATATCTCCCTGGAATTTGGGTAATGGGCCAAGTTTTATTAGGAATCAGCGCTGCTTCTTTTTCTGTTAATTCAAGTGCGAGTCCAGCTGTGGCGATGTCAGTGTTTGTTTCTCCTTTGTAAGAGTGATCGTCACTTGAAGAGTAACTCTCTACGAATTTCTTTCAGCTCCAGGAGTAACTCACCAGAGTACAAGTCTTCCCATGCCGCGTCAATTCTTGGATCACCAACAGGACCGATGAATTTTGTGTCAGTTTGATGGGTGAAGACTTTTTCTTCGTATTCAATGAGATGCTAAAAGTCAGAACCTTGGAGTCAGTATTTCCAAAATCAAGAAATATAGCGGAGAAGAAAGGAGGGGTTTTTTTTATATATAAAAATATTTTGAGACTCTCAACTTTGAATGTGAAAAATTATGTGAAAAATTCAGCCATGAATGCGTGAAAAACTCCCACATCTACTAAAAAGCAAATATCGCTCTAAAAAACTAAGAACTTACGTTTACAGGAGCTGAAATGGTAAAGTCAGTTAGTTCTTCGGAACCATTTTCACGAAAGGAGGAATACTTACTGTAAACAAGTATCGAATCCAACGGCCTGGTGATATGAGCGTAGGCGAGAGCAACAGATAAGATGAAAATGATGACCCAAGGCAACCCTGCACTGGGAGAGAAGACACTCTTCAAAGCCGAAAAGGCTCGAGCCCTGAATCTAGCCAGCCGACTCTGGCGTTGTTTCCATTCAAGTTTCTTGGTAGCCTCCTCGATGTCGTCGTCGTCATCAGATTCAGGGCCAGCTACTGAATTATACTTGGACTTCCAAGATAGAAGTGATGAGAACACCATTTTGAAGATTGTTTATGGTATATCTCTTGTCGAAGAAGAGGGAGGAGATTTGTCAAGTGTAAGAAAATGTGGGAGAGGAGAGAGAGTTGGAGGCTTTCCACGCAATTTATGCAAGTCCAGGTCAGATAACTGCTGATAGGTCCGTACCATGCAAGTTCTGTGAATATTTTATTGGCGGATATGGCAAGAGATACGACATACGCCATGCATGGGAGGGAATGCATGGAAACGCTACGCTTTCAGCAAATTATTTGCGGTTCATGTGGATCTTTCTTAGGAAAACGTGTTTCCGGGACTTCAGGAAATAATTGACTTATGTGGAAAAACGGTTATAGGTATCAGTAACTTAGTCATTTTAGAACGATTCCAAATTTGTTTTTGCAAAGGTTTCCATTTCATCAAACTACTTTTTAATGATTCAGTCAAATTGAGTGACACAGCTCGTTTTTAAAAGTAGTGTTTCTAATCGTATTATATTATACCAAAAGCCAGACTATCTGAACCTCATCCATTGAAGTGATCAGCATCAGTGTTGTCATTATATCTAAATCTCTCAGCCCATTCATACAGCTGATCATAACTACGACATTGATGGGGAGAGTCGAATCCATCAACAGAATCCCCCCCTGAAAATCCTTGAAGACGACTTGTGAATGGTTCTAATGTTGTATCTGCTGCGCACATAATACTTGAACGCAAGTAATCTATACAATGTCGTGTGTGGGGGCCTGGTTTTGAAATGCTTCCTTCCAGGGCTTGGTGGAATTCAGATTGTATTAGATACTACAACCTGTCAGTTAAATTCAGATAAAGTATACATTTACTTACCAGACAATGCATCTGGTGAAAGGCGGCAATGCAGAAGCGCCCAGAGCCGTCTGTTGGCATATCCTGGATGAATTGTGGAATGGGGCCAACTTTTTCGAGCTCGATGGTTGAGATGTATCCTTTTCCTTCTTTTCTACTTGTCATTCATGCCCTATCTAATAAGGTGGCAAAGAGTCATACTTGGAAAAAGTCCCATCCAAGCTTCACGGCTTCGATTGGAAGGTGGTTGTCTGTATATTCCTTCTGGTTTGAACACAGACTCAAAGGATCCCACTATTAGTGTTAACGAGAGTTACAACAGCTTTAAATGTCAACTTACACTGAGGAATGGCTAGTCCTGGCAGAAGTGTTTCATTTGGCTTGTGGGGAGTTCGAGAAAGTGCAACTTGATGTGTAAAGAGAGTTACAAGAACAGAAATGGCTGAACTCAAAACTGCAACAAGTGCGAGTTGTCTAAGTGAATGCCCTCTTTGTGTCTTTTTAGACATTGTAAATGTCTCTCTATCGGTCTTTGGCAACATATGGCCATCTTCTGAGGGTTCAGAGGAGTATGACATTCTGCTTGACATTCTTCTAAAATCTTGGAGTCGATAATACTGAGTTCCACAAAGCATGAGGTGGAATTGGTCGAAGTCAGGGCGTCCCCAAGCTCGAAGCAATGTCTAAAAGTGGTTAGACTGCTATGCGGGCCAATGCTGCAGATGGCCAGAAACAATTGCCAGCTGCGCCTCACAGTCGCTTCAATCTCTCCCCAGTTTTACGGCAGGCTGTACATGTGCATAATCTCATTGCATACGGCATGTGGCATGTACAGTAATCCACGTATATGTGGAACCCTTGGAATATTCCTTTTCTGAATTTGATCTGAGGTTCTTTTTTTGACCAAAACAGGACTTTATCCCCGTGCAGCACTAGTGCATTTAGATAGCATTGCACAATCCTCGGTAAACGAGATATCGGTGATCACCTTGTTATGGAGTCATGATCTAGACTATACTTATGCACTAGGAAACTTGCATATATTATTTTGATTTGGACCAAACTTTGATTACCGTAAAGACAGAAACCTGTATTTACGGTAAGAATATCAAACCGACACTGACCACTTGACTCTCCGAACTTTTACACCCCAGTCACTATCAGCATTCGACATCTCCCAGCTTTCCAAGCCCCTTTGTAAAAATTCAAACTTTCCAAATCCACCGCCAATACTGCCAAAGTTCTCCTTTGGAGTTCAAATTGTATTTGGTTCGAGAACATCAAGCGGTGTCAAAAATCTAAGTATGAGTTACAGGTATCAATCACCCATCTACTCAGCAAATGAAAACGTTTTCATACTAAGTCCTTCAATGCTCAAGGCCTTCCGTCGATATGAACTCTCTCCCACTCAGAGCAGCCACGGGTTACGAGGTCTTACTGGCAAGCGAAGAACACTTCCACTCGAAGCCCATGATTCAGAATCACCGGAGAAAGTGGCACATTGTCACAATTCTCTTCTGGACATTTGTCGCTCTGTTATCTCTCTGGGGTACCCTGAATCTTTTTTCGACGATGTTGAATCATGTCTTTCCGCCAAAGGAAGTGGATTGCAACTGTGGCTCTTCCATTGCAGAAGCTATCTTGAAAGGCTGCAAATACGACGCCATGGCAACCTCTTGGCTTCCTCCCGCTTGCCGTGACGATGAACTATCTGCGGAGGTGAGCCTCAGTTTTCGGAGTGGTTTTACTCCTTTTGGCAGATAAATATTCAGAGCTGAACATATCAAAATCTTCAAGATATTCTCCTCTCCTCTCCTTCTCTCCCCTCTTTGTTTAATTAAGTGTTTTGAGATTCTGACTTATTAGTTTGATTCTGCCGGTCCGGGAGGAAGGTGGGATTATTACGCAGATAGAGATGGCAATCGATCATACACTCTTGAGGAAGTGGCTTTGCTAGCCGAGAAAAAGGGACCCGAGGCGGAGTTTTGGACAACACATGAATGGCATATAAACCATTGTCTCTTCTACTGGAGGAAAGAGTCAAGAGCTAGAGTCAGCGGGAAAGTAGTTATTGAGAAGAGCTTCGAAGGAGACTACCATGTCCATCATTGTTCGACAACTTTGACGGCATGTAGACCGTTGGATGAGATTAACACGAAGTCAGTAGCTGGGCTAAATTCCGATCTGTAACTAGGAAATAGATTTCAAGACTTGATAGCAGGAGTTTTGCGAGAATATCAATAAATTTATCTATAAACTTGTGAGCTTTCTTCAAGTCCACATCGACGCCGAGTGACTGTAACTGCCTGTAAGACTGAACCGCTGAACTTTTGTGAAGAAGCCCTCACCCACCTCCGAGTTTTCACGTGATCGTATTTCAATGTCATAAATTCTAGGCTATAAATTACTGGCTATATAAAAACACATAGCTGTTAATAATCGTCGGCGTCGCTTATGGTCAGATTGATTATTTACCGAGACTCGCAGAGTGGAGCAGTGAAAGGGTGCGTCTTTAGAAACCACCATACGCAGCTTACTGTTAACAATGCATAAGTGCCGGTTGTCAAAAACGGACATAATCGTATATTTTACAGACTAATGCTATGCAGTCAAGGTAATCAACGGATCAAATGGCGAAAGCCGTATCTCGGTGGACCACGGAATAATAATCCTACTACATGCACCCCATTCTTCACAGCTTCTACTAAGCGCTAGCTCATTTGTAGTTTAAGTGATTTTCTGTGCCACAACTTTGACTTATTCATCACAGCAAAGTATATACTGTACAAGTACAATACACTTCAAGAAAATTTTATAGAAAAGTGATTGAACGGCAGATGAATATGCACGGCGCGATCAAGCGAACAGGACCTGTTCGAATCAGCCAAGCCCAAGATGAAAAAGATTCAGAAGCGACCACTTCTTGGCGATCACTTCCAGAAAAACCCCAACTTGCCATTCTGTTCTTCACTCGTTTTTTTGATTTCTTGAACATCACATCTTTTCAATCGTATATGTTCTACCAGTTAAAGTCATTCAATCCGTCCCTTCCAGACCCCGAGATATCTCGGCAGGCAGGAATCCTCTCTGGAAGCTTCACTGCTGCTCAGGGCCTCACGGCTATACTGTGGGGGAAATTTGCGGATGAGCCTTTGGTCGGGAGGAAAAAAGTTCTATTAATTGGACTATTGGGAACAGCATTCTCATGCGTGGGACTTGGATTCTCTGAGAGGGTTTTAGAGGCACTCATCTTCCGAATTCTAGGCGGCGTTATCAATGGAAATGCAGGTATCAGGTAAGAATACCACAATATAATTTAAAGTTATCACACTAAGAAGAGAAGCATGACAATGATTGCTGAGAGTGTCAAAGACAAGGCGTGAGTAAACACTTCTCTCATAGCCAACATCATCCTAACTTGTCAAAGATACCAGCCCCTTGCGTTCCTAATCCTTCCTTCAAGTTTTAATCTAGCTGCGCTCCTTGGCCCAAGTAAGTTATCTGTGCCCTTGCTTTATTATCTAAATAGAGTAAATGACATAGCTGACTTTTCAATTAGTCCTTGGTGGGCTTTTGTCAGATGTAGTTGCAAATCATCCGGGGATTGGTAGTCTGTGGAGACAAAGGTTTCCTTACGCTTTCCCAGCGTTAACTTGTGCGTTCTTTTTGTTCGTATGTGCACTTGGTGTTTTTTTGGTACTGAAAGAGGTAAGAACCACCCCTTTCTTGTTCATACAATAGGCCTAATACTGTAGTAGACTCTTTCAACCCGCGAGACTGCAGATGATGCAGGCTTGCGTTTGGGGAGGTTCCTACGCAGGGTGATGTGCTACAGAACTACCACACGATGTCAAAAGTATTCGCCGGTATCTTCTGACCAAACAAGTGAAATGATAAATTTTTCCTCAGATTATCTGGGGAACCAATATTCTGGTGCGGAGTACGAAGTCGTTTTGAACCCAGGATCAACTAAAAGTCTTCCTTGGAAGTATCTCTGGACTAGAAAAGTGATATATACATTGCTTATGCAAGCTGTTTTTGACTTGCACATGGGGTATGTAGTTTCCTTCAATCTTCCTAAACGTCTATAGTAAAAGTAATCTAGGGCTTTCACCACTGTTTGGGTACTATACCTATGCGCTCCTACCATCGAGAACTCGCCTCATAAAGATACTGGAGGTCTCGGAATGTCAGCAGGACAAGCTGGTGTTGCCACAGCACTTGTTGGTGCTATTGCAATTCCTCTACAGATATTCTTGTACCCGGTAATCCACAGGCGTTTCGGGACAGTTATGTCTTACAGACTTTTCAGCGTCTTGTTTCCAATTTCTTACGCCTTGACGCCATTATTATCTTTCATCCACTCTACTTCTGGATCCGAAAGCCAAGCTCCGGGACCACCCACTTGGGCATATATCACACTCATCCTCTTTCTACATACGATCGCCAGAATTGTCTCGGTGCCAGCGACTATCATACTTTTGAACAGATCGTCTCCACACCCATCTCTACTCGCAGCGGTAAATAGTATAGGACAATCTGTCTCTGCAGCCTCTCGAACTTTGGGACCCATCTTAGGTTCCTATTGCTTTGCTTACGGGCTGGAAAATGAGATGGTTGGAATAGTATGGTGGAATTTGGCTCTTGTAGCACTAATTGGTACTCTTTTGGTTAGATGACCATTCATAATAATATGGTGTCAATCTTCCAGGATGAAAGAAATATTCAGCAAATAGATATAGGAGAATTTAGTGTTATCAAATACGGCAAATGCCTCATATATTCCCCTTAAGCTAGTCAATTGCTCTACTACCCTACCGAGCTACCCGTATCCCTAAGCGACGTCAATAATTTAAGCGACAATAGATTTAGTCTGGTTACATACCGGGCGCAGAACTCGAAACAGACGATTTCCACTTTTATCTTTACCTCTTATCTGTCGGTCTTGCTCTAAGTGCTACTTGGCTTGCCTCCTCTCTGAAGGCTGGAATTACCAGAAATTGACGATAGCCACAAGCTCAATCACACACTGCTTCTCGTTCTCAAAATTTCCTAGCATATCGTTCTTAGTGTCCTACGGTCTAGTATCCTACATGAAGGCTCCAGCTACTACACAAGTGGAAAATCCCGTCCGTAGTCTCGTCAGATGGAAAGATTGTGGGAATAGCAAAGTAGTAAAGAGTAATGGCCTCAATTCTTGACTTCATACATAAATCATAGCGACGTCCGACTATTACGGCCGAGATTTAGGGGAAGAATTTCTACAGCTAAAACAATGGCATTGGTATGCAGATGCAGAACTTCAGCAGACACAGCATTATTCAACGGAACTGACTCATCCAAGACCGAATGCCCTATCTAAACAACTTCCTTCTAGTTTCTTTCGTATACTTACCTCATACGACTTTTCTCAAGACTATAAGCAATATGTCTGCCATGGAAGCTATTTTATAGGCACTATACCGACATCGCTTAAAATGTTGCATTACCAAACGAGACGTACAAGTACAGCTAGTAGGTCTAGATAGTCTAGTTCATCTAGATATGTCAATAGCAGAGGTCTATTTATAAAACCAAGGAGGCAGCGCACCCAGAGCGATATACATATAGAAAGCACATATATGTAATCGCTCATTCATCAAGTGCTTTAAGTACCCTATCAAGAACGCCCTGTACGCCTGGTGACCTCTCATTCTTCCTTCCCTCAGAGACTAGTTCCTTCGTCGTATCCTTAAAAGTATCCCTACCTTCTTTGAACATGCCAAAGACACCACCTACAAGAGCAAGGACGATGGCTTCTGCTGCCTCGGCACGCTTCGTTCTGATACTCTCGCTACCAGATCCACTAGGTATATCCAGAACGGCAAAGAACCCGAGGGCGAGTTCATAGCGACTAGAACCTTGCGCATAAGTTCGCTGACAGAGACCATCAAAAAGTGCTTTGGTCCGTTCGTAGAGAGCTGACCTAGTGGCAACGTCGCACTTTGATGATTTAACGATGGCCTTCGTGAAGTCCAAGAGTTTCGGTAAGTGGGTGAGAGGAGAAAAATCTAGTTGCTTGACGTTGACTGCTTTAAACAGACTTGCAAGACCAGCTGTGATAGTAGCAGATTCATCGGAGGTATCCCTTCCGTTATTATCTTCCGAGGTATCCATCTTATCATCGCTTATATAATCCTCAAGTGTGGGAGCAATTATACCATATACGTCTTCGAACATATCAATATCCGTACGAGCCTCGCTATAGTCTCCTAAGCTGGCAAAAGCGTGTGGACGGTATGCATCATTGTTTCGCTTTGCTTCCCGGATGGCGATCTTCTTCATGGCTGCAGAAACGCTAGATTCTTTTTCCCACAGCGACTTGCCTGCTTTGGTGAACTTAACAAATGCATCCAGGACCTTCTCCTTTCCATCGAAGGTCTTGAGTGCAAGAGCCTTCTCTAGAGCGGGCCATATTACTGCTGCATTAACTCCACTGATCTCTGCTCCCGATGAAGTAACGACGTCGGCGATTGTCAGAGCCGCGGTGTGTTTGATGGTCCACTTGGGAGATTCCAGATGCTCTATCGATATGACGTTGATCTCCTTGGAGTATAACATGACTGCACGGGAACCTCCCACATTTTCGCTCCAGGTCTTCTCAAACTGTTTCTTGACATGCTCATCAAAATCATGTTTGGCAAAGAACACAAAGGGGAGAAAGTCGGAAGCAAGAGTGTTGAAGCGATCTGTAGCAAATTTCGAGACTGCGTAAATGATGTCTGCAGCCACTTGTCGTTTTGTTTCGTCTTCGGCGTTCAAATAAAGTGCTTTTGAGTAGGATGCGAGGCGTAATATAGATTTGTCGGAGCCAAGTCTTGCGAGATAACCAGCAGATCGTGCGTATGCAGCACTGACGGCATTGTTGCGGTCTAAAACAGATTTTTCTATGACTTTGAGGAATGTATCTGCATGTGGCCGAAATACAAAGGAGTGTCTAGTAGCGAGGCTGACAAGAACGCCAGCGCAGCCCACTTTGGACGGCATTCCCACAGTTGTCTTAATGACATTTTCAAGTCGAGGAACTAATTCTTTCATGGTTGGTTCGTCAAGAATATCGAGGCAGCGCTCAATAGATTCCATTAGAGGTGACTGAGAGACGAAAGATGATCGTGCATTGTCGACTTTCTCTGCTGTGAGATTATATTGTGCCGCATTCAGGTAAACGTAGTCAAGACCTTCTGGTTCAAGGGTACTCAAGAGGCTTAGTAAACGCTCGACCAGATCAGGCACGAAAGGCAGAAGTGCTTTGCCACCACTCTTGATAAGCTTAAGGACCGTACTGGTTGCAAATATTCGAACTTCTTTTGCAGAGCTTTCAAGGCCTTGTCCAGAGAGAAGAAATGGAAGAACTTCCTTCAACATGGCCTGTGCATGTCTCGAAGATGTCCCGGCTTCAACCTGTCGGACCAGAATACCTGTCAAGACCATGCTGAGAGCAAATGCAGCATCACGAACTGAGCCTTTAATATCATCCATCACCTTAAAGGCCACTTGCCAAATATCATGGAGATGTCTTTCGTACATTTCGAAATCTCTACCCTGCACAAGATCCGCGATAGCTGCGCAACTTGCTTGTCTTGTACGCCATTCTTTGCCAAGAATGCTCTTCAGGAGGTCCGCCAAGATTTCGTCGAAGTACTGATTGATCGTAGCACTTGAGTCTTTGACAAGGGCAGACCAGATATCATTCATGGAACGCTGGACGTTTGGATTAGGGTCGAATCGATACCGATATAGTTTGGGGTACAATTTTGGATCAATCTCTGACTCGGAGAGAATGCTGCTCAAGCCAAATCTTCCAAATGCAGCTCGAGTTGACCAAGTCGCAGCATTGGATGCCAGAGACATGAACTTGTACACTAGACTTTGATCACCAACCTCATTGGCCAATGAGATGATGTCCTTATACGAAGTGACTGACTTTCCTTCTCCGGTTGGCAAGGCACCAGGCTCAAAGAGCTCAGTGTCTTCATCAACTTTAAGCTGCGCGCTTGTCCCCGTAAAGGATGCTACAAGATCCTTGACCAGCTTCTCTTGAAGCTCCTTATCGCCTTGTTCGTAAACAAGACTAAGGCCACGTGATGCAGTTTCCTGGACAAGTTCGTCGCGAGCAGACAACAGGCCCATGAAAGCCCCTTGGGACTCTCGTAGGCGAGTCTGAACTTCTTCCAAGTGACCAGAATATTGGATGAGGCAAAACAACCAGATACCGGAAGCTTTCTTGAGAGAAGGCTTTGTGGTCTTGCAATCTTGCAAAAGTTTATCCATCAAAGCTCGGAGTATTTGCTGGCGCTTCCCTCGTCCCACGTACTGTGCATCGATGTCCAGGTTAAGGACTAGGGCATCTGATTCCCACCCTGCAGCTGCACAACTTAGCGCTTCCCCGATTGAGAAGTGGACTTCTGCTTGTTTCAACTCATAAAGATCATAAAGGCTTTTCAAAGCTAAAGAAAGCGAGGATTCGGGTGTTTCTTCGGTATTTTGTTTGAACACTAGGGTTAGACGTCCAAGACATGAGATTGCCTTTTCATTGCTCTTTTTTGCCTCTTCTGCGATCAGTTTAATGATACCACCAGCCTTTGATGACGTGGCTTCGAGATGGGCCTCTGTTAATACGCCAGAAGAACTGATCTGACCAACTGCATTATAAACAGCTTCTCTTGTTGAAGCATCTTTTGCGCCCATTAATATCTCTAGCATCGTGGATACCGCCTGCTGGATAATTGTGTTATCAATGCTTCCAATGTGGCCATAATAGGATATACGGCTTAGAATGAATCCAAGAGCCAGAATAGAGCCATGGACTTTGTTCGCCTCTGCGCCAACAGCAGATGCCCATGGCTTCATATCGACGAGGAGTGTTCCCAGTAATTGCTGGATTGACTCCGCACCCGCTAATGGGTGTGCAGCAAGTATTCCAAAGGCTTGGGCGGAAATGAAACGCGTAGCTACATTATTGCTTCTGACTGACGGCAGTAGCTCAACAGCCCTTCCAGCTAGGCGAGCAATGGTACTGCTTGATGCAAGTGAGGCGACTTCCACGAAGCATCTTCCACACTCCTCGAGGCCATTCCCATCTCTTCGCAACATACCCTCAAAGGCAGCAGAAAGGTATGTATAGATAGATTCTTCATCCATGGACCTCACATAGTTCCTCATCGCCTTTCGAGACTCCTTATCAGTGCGGAATAAGACATCTAATTGTCGCTCCCAATCAGCGTCGATCTCAAGGGGCGTTTCAGTCTTTTCTAAAGCTCCCAAGAACAGCACTCGCCGACAATATGTAACAGCAGATGAAAATGCATTTATCCTCGCGCCAGAGAAGTTGCCAAAGACCGAGACGCCATCAACTTCCATGCCTGTCTTCATCGCATTGGCGACAGATGAGTTTTCGAGCATGCTATGGCCAGTGAAGAAGACTTTCACCATCCCATTCCAATCAGGAAGAGGACATTCGGCTGAAGCACCCGAGGGATTCAGAAGGCGATACCAGTAAGGATCCTGAAATATAGGTCAGTTAGTCTTCACAAGGAAACGATGGCGAGCACTTACCAGCCCTTTCTTTCCTTCCTCTACGACATCACTACGTTCGTCTGTGCGGCCAGCTAGAGCCAATATATCTATCCATCGTCCAACAATATCATTATATTCGAGGCATCGATTTGCCCATCGGACAGTGGCGAATCGAGCACTTCTAACAATCTGATTACCCTCTGGCAAAGTCATGTAATCGAGAAGCAATAATCGGAGAGCACCTCTGAGAGATGGGTCAAGAGGACCAGAAAACGCGCTCAACAAGCTTGCAAGCGCTCCTTCAATGCTGACAAATATAGAATCGGATGAACCTTCTTCTGTTAATGAACGGAACAGCCAACGCACTAGGGATAATTCTGGTTCCACAGCAATCGAAGGAGTTGATTTCGCCAAAGATCCCAGTGTCTCGTAACCTAGAGCTCTCAACGCTGCAGCATCTGATGTTCTTTCGTTCGGTATTGGCCAGCCTTGGTCTTCAATATAACTTCTCAAGAACCCAACAAGTTGCGGTGCAACCTGTTCAAGATCATCTGCGGATCCCATCCGTGAGACCCAATTCATGTAGTTAAACATTGCATTTCGAAACTTTACCGTCTCAAGTCCCTTTGCTGGAGTGTTTGAGTTGTCATGTGGTTGAATGCCTTCTTGCACAACTTTAATTATCTGCCTCGGGAAAGTTGTTGATTTGGCTGACTTTGTTAGCAGACCCAGAATTCGTGTCTGCAATGCCGGCTTAAGTTTGAAGTAGATCTCAAATAAATTATTGATAATCTCTACATCCTCCAGAGACACACTTGAACGTTTAAGCAAGTCATCCCCGAGACTGGAAATACGAGAATTAGCATCTCCGGATGCGAACAACGCCGATAGGAATCGCTCTTCGTCAGTAAAAGCCCCACTAGCAAGAAAGTTTAATACTGTCAGTTTCGTCAAAGTGAGATTGAGGCCCTCGTCAGACGATGGTTCCCAAGTCTCGGCTTTGCCATTAAGTGTTAAGAATTCATACTCTTCGACTGTAAGACCAGGACATGTGAGACGAGACCCGGGAGCAGAGCGAAGAACTGTGAGCAATATGAGCTTTGAGAACCACAAAGCAACAAATTTAGCGTCTGCAATATGGTCATCAAGTCCCAACTGATGCCTTAAGCCTGCATCCTCTGTGCTACCTCTCAGAGGAACTCGGAGCTGCGGCAGAAGGCGAAGAAATAAATTGAAGACTGTGGCACACGTTGCTTTGCCAGCATCCTCGGATAATCCGTGCAGCAGCGTGGGCAGTAAATCCATTTGCTCCTATCAACCATTAGCAAGCAATTACAGCAGATCTGCATCGAGTGTGAAATTTACGGTTGGTGATAATTTGCCAATGCTTTGTTGTATAAACATAAGATCAAAATGCCGTAGCATGGCAGAGTCTGGGTTCTCCTTGTATTGCTTCAATAGAGCAGCTACCGGCAATACAATACCCCTGGTAAAGTTAGGACGGCAGGATGGTGGGGGATGTGTGGGCTACCTACTGGTTTCCAGCAAGACGAATCTTGATATGTTGGCATGTTGATATTACCTATGGAAAGGTCAGCTTGTCACCAGGTAAGCCATCAAGACATGTTGTGGCAATGTCTCCTCCTACCTTGTTGCGAACAGACTGATGTTCGCTGGTCAATTTCAACAGCAAGGGTGGCAAGTAAGGCTTGAGAAGAGATTCAAGTTTGTCGTCCTTCGCGAGAGCTATACGCATCTCGACCTTGCCAACCAACTCCAACTCTCTGGCCTCTGTAGATGCAGACATCTCGGTATTGGAAATCGCAATAGATGCAATACATGCCGTGGGCAAAGGTCAAAAGGGAAATGAAGGTTTGATTTTTGAGATGGGTAAAGAGAAAGAGAAAGAGAAGCAAATCTAAATGCAGAATTCTTTGGTGTTTTGTTTTGTTTTTGTTTTATGATTACGAAGCCATTTTGCCTTCCATCAGTTGCGTGTTGTCTCTCTGCCTACCTTATGTCTCGCCGTTTCCAGAATAGGACCCGACGTTGCTTGACTAGAGGCACGTGATTGGCACGGAGGGGCCCTGGGCCTTTTTTACCCGCGAGCGCGAGGCTGCAGCCGAGAGACGCCATCATCTTCTTCACCCTATCGTCATTCGTCGAACCAAATATCTTTGTGTTGTCTCGGTCTCTCCTTCAACTTCAACTTCAACTTCAAACAAACTGCAACTTTCATAACTACGATCATAGCCATCTTTGAATGCCACCCCCTTTGGCCTCTGCGTGTGATCTCGGGAACGCGCCAGGACAAACATTGCGATTAGTTCCTGCCAACAACGATCCCTGCACTTACGAACATATTACAGCTGGACTTGGTGACCTTCTGAGCACTTCATCTGCTGTTCACGCAAACGAATAATAATATTTCTTTTCGCGCACTAAAACATACCATTCCTATCTAATCGACCTCATCCGTTCTTTCCAAATCGTTCCGCTCCCGTCCACGGGGCATCATAATCGACAAGATGGACGAGGCAATCAGCATGTTTATGATGGTCACCGAGGCCGATGAGAATGTGGCAAGACGGTACTTGGGCATGACCGAGGGCAACTTGGAGCAGGCTACGACATTGTTCTTCGACTCACCAGATCTGGGCGCCTCCCCAGTTCAAGCTACTCACGAACCCCCGCCAATACCCCGCTCTACACGGCCTCAGCAATATACCACGGGCGGTGACGGCGCACGAGAAGCGGTAGAAATCGATTCAGACGAAGATGACATGGACTTTGTTGATCAAGACGACCAGGAAGCAACGAGGGCTGCCGCCGTGGGACGAGCTGCAGATTATGAGGATGACGAGGCCATCGCAAGAAGAATGCAGGAAGAACTGTATGCAAGTGGTGGAACAGATTCTGAGGGTGTTCGGGCGCCAATAGAACGTACTACAGAGACACTCGTTGGTGGACCAGGTGGTGACTATGGGGATGACTTCAGTCCTGCTATGCAATTCATGAGGAATAGGGCAGGCCGTGCTGAGGGTTCGTTCCCTTTGTCTAACAAAACAGCTTCTTCTTATGCTAACGGACGGCAGACCAACCTGGACCTTTCAGTCAACGAGCTGATTTCCGACCAGGACCATCAATTTGGGATGATACGGAAAGAGATGCCGCATCACAGAGATCGACTTTTACTCCTGGAAATGAAGTTAGCGCAAAGCAGCAGCGTCTTGCGGAACTTTTCCGACCTCCTTTCGACATGATGTACCGAGGTTCATGGGATGGGGCTCGCGAGGAAGGAAAAGAGAAGTCAAAGTGGCTGTTAGTAAACGTTCAAGACATGTCTATCTTTGATTGCCAGTCACTCAATCGAGACATCTGGAAGCACCAGGGCATCAAGGAGCTGGTCCAGGAAAACTTTATCTTCATCCAATACTCCAAGGATGATCCCCGAGGTGCACCATACATCAATTACTACTTCCAAATGAAGGATAGCTCGGCAGCCTATCCCCATATTGCTATCGTCGATCCTCGGACTGGGGAGCAAGTGAAAGTTTGGTCCGGCCCTCCAGGACCAAAGGCTCCTGACTTCCTCATGCAACTGGTGGAGTTCCTCGATCGGTATAGTCTCGATGTTACAAAGAAGAATCCCGTAGCGAAGCGGAAATCCGAGAAACCCAAAGAGCTTGATGTCGATCGACTTACAGAACAGGAAATGTTGGACTTGGCATTGCAGAACAGTCTCGCACCCGGTGGTACACCTGGTCCAAAGGAACATGATCCGGATGATCTGACGAAGAGTTTTGGAGATACAGGTAAAGGCAAGGGCAAGGAAATAGAAGGAACTTCAGCGAGTATTGACGAAACTGCAAACGGCCATGGCAGTACTACTGCGACGCCCTTTGCTCAGATCTTGTCAAACAACCCTCATACTGAGCCTGCCCAAGCCCCTGATGTTACTCGGATTCAATTCAGACACTCTGATGGTCGCGTCATCCGCCGATTCAACATCCATGATCCTGTCCGACGTCTTTATGAGTGGCTTAAGGCGGAGCCTCTAGCAGGCAAGGAGGGTGTCGAGTTTGAGCTAAAGAGCGTTGGAAAGGATCTTATCGAATATCTGGACGAGACAATTGAGGACGCCGGTCTCAAGAATCAGACAGTGATGGTGGAATTTATTGAGGGCTAAACGGATGGTGCAGATGACGGGATTTTCATGGCTGGCGTTGCTGATGGTTGCGGTATTCCCCATTTTCCTTCAATACTTAGAAGAGCAGTGGCATTTTGATGGCGAGTCGCAATAGATATTATGCATGTATGAGCATTGGACCCCAATCTAGGAGGACCGAGGCAGTTTCAGTCAATGAAATGCTTCTTTTTATCACATGAGTTGGAGTACTTCTCGGACGTGCCTCCGCGCTAGCGCACAACCCACCGTGATTTGATGAGCGCGCAGCCTTATGTACTTGTACAGCATTGTATAATTTTTGATGATAGTGAGAACAATAGACTCGATGAACCTATAGAAAAACTTGCTGATGGAGGAATTAAAAAGGGATAATATTAACGCCGTACAGGAAGGGACTGGCATGGAATAAGAAGCCCTAAGGAGCAAGCAAGTGAGTAGGTATTGTGGTTCTGCTCAAAAATGCGACCCTGGAACCTGGAAATCAACAATCGCGGGCAAAACATGGGTGATTGGTCCGTAGCCAACAACCATAACAACACCGCTCCCGCGTTCAATACGCTCTTCTCACGGAGAACGAGTCTTCAAGATGCTAAATTCTCCATCTGCCTACCCTCTTTTGGCGTGACATTCCTCAGTACCTCCGTACCTGAACAATCAATCAAGCCCAGTCACCAGTCGCGCTTACTTCCCCGGAATTCACTGAAACCACCGGCTTCCTGTCCAGCGACTACCATAGCAACGGGACTGCTTCCTCACGCTTGCCCACGAGCCAGTATCCATAGATTTGGGCGACGAGAACATACCAGAACTTCGAAAGCCCCGCACGCGTCCTGGTCTCTCACCACTGGCCCTCATCCACTGATTTCCATTTCAGTCAACCTAACCCCCGCCAGTCGAGAAATACAAAGAACATACATATCATCCCATCTTGTTCACTGAGCTCAGCCTTGTCAGTAATTGAGAAGGTGATACGCAGCCTATGCAGATCGACAGCAATCGGCCTCTATAATCCGATCTTGGCCCTCGTTCTCGACGTTTGGCGACATACGGATTGGCAAGATGTCTGGCGACGGCATGATGAGCGGTGTGGTGGACCCCGATACACTGTATACAAAGCAGAATTGTATAGGGGGCGGAAGCTTTGGGAAGGTCTACAAAGGGTTTGTCCCATATCTGCTCAATCACTACAGCCATCGCAGATTGAATTTGCGGCACAAACTTTCTGGAATGCACGCTGACCCGTGACAGAGTTGACAAACGCACTGGCCAAGCTGTTGCCATTAAGGTGATTGACGTCGAGAATGCTGAGGACGAAGTCGAAGACATTATACAGGAAATCTCCATTCTCTCAGAGCTACACTCGCCGTACGTTACTCAATACCATGGGTCGTTTCTCAAAGGATCAGATCTATGGATCGTTATGGAATTCTGCTCGGGAGGCAGCTGTGGGGACTTGATGAAGCCAGGCCTCATACAGGAGGAATATATATCTATCATCATAAGGGAATTGCTGCTTGGCTTGGAATATCTTCATGGAGACAAGAAGCTGCACAGGGATATTAAAGGTATTGAGCCCCGCCCGAGTTCTCCTGGAGATAAAACTAACTCTGGACAGCTGCAAATGTTTTACTGGGGTCCAATGGTCAAGTCAAGCTTGCAGATTTCGGGGTTTCTGGGCAGTTGTCTGCAACAATGACAAAGAAGAACACCTTCGTTGGAACACCATTCTGGATGGCACCTGAAGTTATCAAGCAGTCTGGCTATGATCACAAGGCTGACATATGGTCATTGGGGATCACGGCCCTTGAATTGGCTAATGGCGAGCCTCCTTATTCTGATATCCATCCTATGAAAGTATTGTTCCTCATTCCAAAGAATGCACCTCCTAGATTGGAGGGGAATTTTACAAAGGCTTTCAAAGAGTTCGTCGAGTTATGCCTACAAAGAGATCCAAGAGAACGACCCTCGGCAAAGGAGCTCTTGAGACACCCTTTTGTACGAAGAGCCAAGAAGACATCTTACCTCACAGAGTTGATAGAGAGATACGAGCGATGGGCTGTACTTCACAAAAGTGACGATGAGGATTCGGATGATGGCCATGATGTAGCACCCCGGGCTACTCCAGTAAATGAGGACTTATGGGACTTTGGAACAGTGCGACCGGTGGGTGGTAGAGGAGCTGGGCGACCAGGTCTCAATGCTATGGGCGAATCAGCCACAAATGCAAGGTCTGCAAGATCATCGGAGAGCGAAGACGATTATGCAGAACGACGACGAGAACCATCCTCTACGAAACTGTCTCCAATAAAGACCAAAGACTCCGGTTATGTATCTAGTGCTGACACTGTCAAAGCTTCAAATTCTCCAATCACGAGTCAGCCACGTCAAGCATCACCGCAACGACGACCTGTTCCCAGTATGCAATCTCAATCTCCCGCAAAGATGCCTTTGCCCCCTTCACCAGAAAAGTTTCGTGCACAGGCACCGGAAACCCCAAGAGCGAGTCAAAAGCCCTTTCCAACTCCTCAGATAAACGACTCTCCTGATTATGATCGTTCTCTACAAGAACAACTACAGCGAGATATGGGCTTTATAACTCTTGATTCTAGCCCCCCGCAAGCCACAAGGGCAATTCAATCATCAGCGCAACACGCAACAACTGAGCCTGGTCCCCCACGGCCAGCAACACAACAACCATTACCGAAGCTCGGTCCTATCAAGCTACCAGAGATTCCGCCTTTTCGTGGACAGCAACCTCTTCAAAAAATGACAAACCAGCCCATTCCTGCACCTCCCAAACAGCCACCACCCCCAACTATGCAATCAGCAGTATCACAAAACTTTAACCCCAAGCACCTGTCCCAGCAGCCATTACCAGCTTTGCCGTCAAAGTTACTGCGCCAACCATCACGCGAAAGCGTATCATCGGAATCGCCAAGAACATCATTTCAGGCCATGCCTGACCGCGCCCCAGCCAGCCCAGATGGACAATTGGATGCTCTGAATGATGTGATCTTCCCCGCTCTAGAGGAAGCCTTAAAGCGTCGACAGTTTCGCCTGCAACAAGCTTTTCACAGCACAGGAGCAACTCCAAAGCAACAGAGGGCCCAAGCTGCTCACCAGAAATTGACTAAACTTGTCTTCAAACTAGCACATGTCTGCAAAGAGATTGACCATTGGGATAAGCAAGAACCAGTAGGCATGGGCAAAGATGTAGACGTCTTTTTGGAGGGCTTGCTAGAAGAGATTCTGGTCAGAGTCGAGCCAGCTGATGAAGAGGAGTACCAATGAATTATTGAAGTTCGGACAATTCGTATTGAGCAAGAATGGATATGGGTTTATGAGGAATGGATCAAGATATGTGTGCTGGTGTTTGAGGCGTGCTTGACGTGGCATTGATGTCTTCAATTTGCACGAGGGACTCCAGTGATTTGAGAATTATGGAGCGACGTAAAATACCCTAGATACAAAAACTATAAAAGGCAAAAGTGTTATCGCTCGCCATAACCTTTCAAGCTACAATCGTGATTTGATTATTTTCCCTTTCCGTTTTGAAGAGCATAAACTTTTTTAGGCACCACTAAACATCTTGCAGTGAAATAATAACTAAAAGTATACAGATACTCAAAGCCAATATGGCGGACCTTACTTCTCATTATCATACAGCACAAGATACTTAACTTCATCAAGAACTACCTACCTCCTGATCGACAAACAGAACAGGCGTACGGCCTTATGGACTAATAGTATGCGCAGAACTTCTGTTTTGAAAGGTGAAGATTAAGTACATAGCTAGTATTCTCATCCACTGCCGCGCTATTCGAGCAAATGTAGCACCAAGAAGAGAAAATCTGTGGTTGTAAGCTGCAGGCATGATTGATAAACTAATAGGTTGTTCTGCTCGCCTATTCTAAAGGCTTGGATGCGCATTCTTCAACTTCTTCATGTTATAGTATCTTGCTATTTTGCTACATATAAGCTTTAAATTAGATACTGAAATTATATAGGTAAGTTACTCAAATTAAGTGAACTACTCAAATGAACTGAAGTTACTGATTTCAGATATGTGATACCATCAGATATGAAAACCTAAATAAATGACTATATTTTGCATTCTACTGGACAGAAAGCTTTCTGGTTTCTATAGATTTCTATAGAAAGAAAATAGCACGCACTACTCTGAGATACGATAGTACTGATATTGAAATTTGTAATCAAAGGGACTATGACACATGAAAGAGCTTCAAAAAAATCCACTATGAGAGAGAACTTTGGAAGTGTTGGAAGTGTCTAGACTGTTAATAGTGGGTGTTGAGAAATTAAGCGACGACGTGATATATACGTCCAAGTTCGCAATGCTAATATTAATTTCAGGTTGACATATCTTTATTGCTATTTCACTCAAGTTAGAACATAGGGAGGTCTTTTAGTATTAATAGAGGGAAATGATTAATCTCTTAAATTGTTACTAAGAAAGCAAGAGAGAGGTAATTCGCTAATAGGTGTAGCAGGTTTGAAGATGGTCTATTAAAGCATCTATGGAGATTTCCGAGACTCAGGTTCTAGCTCGACTTTTCGTATATGGAGTGTCGTAACTTTGATCCACTACCACACTTTGCATCATTATAAGCTAGCCACACTCAAGAAGTTTCTTTCACTCAATTGCTTATTTCAATACTCGCCAACACCGAAGTTGTTCTCTGCGGTTTACAACGTTAGCAACTTCTGCACCGGACACAACAACAATCCCAAGCAAACTACCATTATTCTACATTAAGCGATTTTACTAATACTGGTAACTAGTCTTCATTCACCTATCGCCAAGGGTACAACTCAGCTTGTCGCTATCTTCATGCATCAGTCTTGACAAATTATTCTCCTTCGCACAACATCCTCTTGACCATCTCCACAGCAATCTTATTCAACTGTCAAGATGTCGACGCACGGACCAGACCTCAGTCTTGAAGACATACTTGACGAAGATACCCGAAACAAAGTAGACCTTCTCATTCAAACATTCCCCTTCACTACAATCCGAGCAGCCCGAGATCACCTGATGGCTTGTAACGGCAATATCGAAGATGCCGGCATCATTCTCATGGGAGAAGAAGCAGGTTCAAGCAACAGAAGCGACCGAGAACTCAAACCCAAAGTCAAAGTTGAAGATGAGAATAATCTGTTTTCTTCTTCCAAACCGCTACTCGCCAAGGCAGACGACCAAACCAGCAAACAAGTAAAATATGAAGTGGAGGCTGATGATGAAAATTCACTTTTTGTGCCTCAACGACTAACTTCATCAGCTTCCTATGTTCAGCCAATACTTGGGGCTATTGCATCAACTTCACAGTCTGTCACTACAAGTCCTCTCATTCCCAGTATTCGTATCAGTACTCGAACTCTTCGTCCTCGATCTGGATTAAGCCTGGTACCTCGAGAACCTAGCAATGATACCTCACTAAACGAGGACGGTGACTTCTTCCCTGTTGAGGATGATGATGAAGACGATGAAGGTGATGAAGAAGAGGATAACAAATATCTTGCCCGACAACACCAAGCTAACCTTCTCGCCTCTTCAAACGATGTGAAAGGAGATGAGCTTTTGAAATCAATCACCGATGAGAGCTTAAGGGAGAAGGTAGCACAACTTCGTGATATGTTACCTGGAGCAAGCGTTCGTATGTGTCTTGAGTCGATTCGACGAAATGGTGGAAGTCTAACCGACGCTTTCTTGAATGCTGATGCAGAAGGGGTATTGGAAGGTGGAGACCCAGATCACCTTCTCAGAAGATCACTGAAGAGAGGAGCTGAGGCTGATAAAGTAAGTCTCTTTGCTACTTTCCCGTCCCATTTATGGCGATTTCAAACGTATCGCCAAATTTCAAAGAAACATGACATTGTGGGAGGAGACCTAACGGAATATAGGAACACCAACGTGCTGCCAAGAAAGCTAGAATAGACGATGAGAAAGCTGCAGCGAAGTTGATACCGGCTTGTTCTTGGGTCGACAAGTACTTCCAAAAGGACGACGAATGGGTCAATGTCATCCTGCAAAATGGCTCTCGTTGGATCCCCAGGCAAATCCTCAGCTCAGACTCTAAATATCTTCAAAGTCTTATCGATGCTCCCCAGAATGCATACGCCGAGCCCCAACTCCAACTGAATGACGTTTCACAAAACGCATTCGATCTCCTGCTACAATGGCTGTTATGGTACGTATTTGACTATTTGCCCAGTTCTTTGTGGTGAGTAAACTGACATAGAATGTTCGTTTTATAGCAAAAATATAACTCCTGTACCAAGGGATGCAATGATCAAGTCTGCTGAAATCGACCAGTACCTCGACTTCGTGGTCCTCGCCGACAGATGCTCGATTACAGGACCAGCACTCCTAGTCGAAGAAAGATTGAAGGACATACTTAAGAAACACCGAAACGCGCTGGAGGGAAGCCATATCAGAAAGGCGTATACATTGCCAAGTGACCACCCAGTCCGAGCATTGTTTTTGAAGGCAGCAGTCAGGCCATTTCTCGAGCACAGGAACAACGGAACCGAGGATGACGAGGAACTGTATGGCAGCGAAGACGCGGAGAGTCGCCGAGTATCTTTTGGAACTTCCAAATTTGCATTCAAGAAAGAGCGTGAAGCTATTCCTGAATTCAAGTCGGAGCTCTTTGATCTCGTGAGTCTTGTCACGGCCAATCGAGAGTACGAGTTTAAGGGACGGAGAGGAAAGAAACAGCAGAAGACCACATATTTCGTGGATCCATTGACTAATGATCGCTTCAATTACTAAAAATACCTGTTGTATTCGATGGGTTTTCAAGGTGTTTCTGGGTTCTGGTGGTGGGCGTGGGTTTTCGAGACGAGGCTTGCTTTTATGTTAGTATCTACATTCTTTTCGGCAGCTGGGAACGTAGGCATTAGAAATAACATACTTATGGCTTGATAGCAGAGAATTATTTCAGCAAAGCAATGGATTCTAGGGACAAATGCACAATTCATTTTTCAATGACTGTCCACTCTCCGTAAGCATTGTTGTCCTTATTCGTCAGCCACTGCGCTAGTCTGCCCAGAAATAAGTTAGTAACTGAAACTCGGAAACGTCCATTGCTTATCTGGAGGTTCTAGAAGTCTCGTGTCTCATCTCAATTGGATGCCAGTGTAGGTTTCTACATATGGAATGATATCCTAGATAGCTTGGAAAAGAAATTCAATGTACTCAAGACATGAGAAAATACTCCCCCTACACGTTTTCAGTTTAGTAACTGTCCAATTCCATAACTGACTTGAAACGTAATTCACATTCGTATGAAATTTGCCCTCAGTTGTAAAGTTACTACCTTTGAGTTACATCGCAATCAGGATTTATCGAATTGCGGGTATTACTAATTCCAGGGAAGGGAAAGCGTTGGCAACTTCCCCCTTGATTGAACCAATTTTTGGTCCTTAAAGCCCCCAGCCTCTAGGTCCTGAAACCCATGAAAATCAAGTCAAACAAAATAGACATTAAACACTTGTTTCTAAATATACGTAAAAAGTTGGAGAAACTTACTTGGGATTGCCTTGATTATGGACTTCCTGAAAAATTTGGTAAGCATGGCTTTATCCCCCAGGTGAAAGCTACTGCTTTTGAAAACTTCTCAAGGACCAGATGAAGAACGCTGGTCTTTGAACAAATGAACGTTATTTGTTTCGCTCTTGTTCTAGGACGCGTCGGCCCCAAAACTGTCGTCTTGCAACATGACTTTACATCAACAGGCGCCAAGCACCCAAAATAAGAGCAGCAGTACCAGTGCAGACTCCCATTAGCCACTGCAAAGTCTGGAACTTGACTGCCTCTAATTTCTCCCTGAGCCCGGCAACTTCTTGCTCAATCTTAGTCTCCGTCTCCTTAATTTTCAGCTCCTGCACATTTGCCTCCTCCCTAATCCTGCCTTTCTCGAGATTCAGATCCAATCTTACTGAGCCCTGAGTTCTGCTAATCTCGTCCTTTAATTTGCTGTTTAATTTAGCTAGGTCGTTGGTGAGCCTTTCATGTGAGGCTCGAGTCGTGGATGACTCTGTCGAGTCGGCAGAAAGCAATTCAGAGCGCAGCTTCTGAAAGTCAACCTTTCGTTCGTACGTGGCCTTTGCTTGGTCCTCCCGGAGCACCATTGTGCGAGTAAGGTTTTGGATGCTGCAAAAGCTTAGCAAGGTGCATTTCTAGGGAGAATCACAAACGGACCTCTCTTCAATGACATCGCTCAAAACCTTCATCATTGCTACCGCTTGAGCCTCTGTGAAGCCCTCTTCCTGTAGTCTCTGGACAAATTTAAGCGTATCGAAATGATGATCGCGGGCTCGTCGTGCAGTAGCATGGAAAGCTCGATGATGCGCCGGGTTCTGCAAGATGCTCCTGGTTGATCGGGGAGAGCTAGCATGTTTACTTATATGAGCTAGAGCACTCCTATCACAAGGTCGACGTGAGGAACTCGTAGATTTTCCATGGCTGGAAGATACAGTGCTTAAAGCTCGAATAGCATTTTGATGCGCGGGGCCTTGCCAGCTCAGGCGGGGCAGCAGGAATCGAGGGAGAGCCTGCGAGACGTGAAGACCAGCATTAGCCATGGCTGAAAAGTTGTCACAAAGAGACGATAACTGAGAGCTTCTCGAATTTCGATTGCGTGTTGGTGAAGCTTAAGATTTGTTGAATTTCCGACAGCGGAGAGGTTCACGGGGCGTGACGTGGGTTCGAGGCTCTTAAATCTTTCGCTAATCTGATTGGCTAGGGACATGGAACCTTAGAAAGAGTCACAACCCACGAATTTTCAAGATCGCAGTGGGAAGGAATTCTTGGAAAGCTTGAAATCCCATACAACTTCTCATCTCATATACATCCACATTTAATCAAAATTACCGCGACTAGGGTCATTTGAAGCTGTCCAAAAAATAACACCCATTAAGTCCACACCCAAAGCCCTAAAAGATTCACAAACCTCAATATCGACCCCGCCGAGCCCTCCACGCGATATCACCACAAATCCCAGATTCCAAACCACCCAACATGGCGGCGAACGGCGATAGATACGGGAATGATTTGTCTTCGGACTCGGAGTCTGAGCCAGGATCTCCCAATTTGCAGGCGCAGAACGATGTAGACGATGTTGAAGAGATTGATGAGAAGCCAATAAAATCGTCACTGAAGAAGGATACGCGCAAAGAGGCGGTACCAGCGATTATAAGACCGACTCTCCCACCGCAAACCGAACCAAAAGACTTAGACGTCAAGACACTCAGCCCCCTTACACCTGAGATTATTGCCCGACAAGCAACCATCAACATTGGTACGATCGGACACGTCGCACACGGAAAGAGTACAGTGGTGAAGGCAATTTCAGGTGTGCAGACAGTTCGATTCAAGAACGAGTTGGAGCGTAATATCACAATCAAGCTTGGTTATGCCAACGCAAAAATTTACAAGTGCGACAATGAGGAATGCCCACGGCCAACCTGCTTCAGGAGTTACAAGAGTGATAAAGAAGTTGATCCACCATGTGAACGGGAAGGATGCTCTGGTACATATCGACTGTTTAGACATGTCTCGTAAGATTCTATGGTGCTTTTGATTATTGCAGAAATGCTAACATGCATGCCAGCTTCGTTGATTGCCCCGGTCACGACATTCTCATGAGTACTATGTTGTCTGGAGCCGCAGTCATGGACGCTGCCCTTCTTCTCATCGCTGGTAACGAAACATGCCCACAACCACAAACATCCGAGCATCTTGCAGCAATCGAAATCATGAAGCTCGACAAAATCATCATCCTACAAAATAAGGTCGATCTGATGAGGGAAGAAGGTGCCAACCAGCATTACCAGTCAATCTTGAAGTTCATCCGAGGAACTGTTGCAGGAGGAGCTCCAATTATCCCAATTTCCGCTCAATTGAAGTTCAACATTGATGCTATTAATGAAGCCATTGTCTCGACCATCCCCGTTCCTCTCAGAGATTTCAGCATGGATCCACAGATGATCGTTATTCGATCCTTCGATGTCAACAAGCCTGGTGCGGAAATCGAAGATTTGAAGGGTGGTGTTGCTGGTGGAAGTATTCTTCACGGTGTCATCAAGTTGGGCGACGAAATTGAGATCCGACCTGGTATCGTCACAAGAGATGAGAAGGGCGGTGTCAAGTGCATACCAATTTTCAGCAGAATTGTTACCTTGAACTCTGAGAACAACGAGCTGAAGTACGCCGTACCTGGTGGACTGATTGGTGTTGGTACGAGGATTGACCCTACACTCTGCCGAGCTGATCGCCTGGTTGGTTTCGTCCTTGGATTGAAGGGCCGCCTGCCAGATATCTACATTGAGATCGAAGTCAACTACTACCTCCTCCGTCGTCTGTTAGGTGTTAAGACTGCCGACGGCAAACAAGCCAAGGTCGCTAAGCTTTCCAAGAACGAAGTGCTCATGGTAAATATTGGTTCCACGGCTACTGGTGCCAAGGTTGTGGCTGTCAAGCAGGATGCTGCGAAGTTGGTTTTGACGAGTCCGGCTTGCACAAATGTGGGAGAGAAGGTGGCTTTGAGTCGTCGTATTGAGAAGCATTGGCGATTGATTGGATGGGCTACGTGAGTTTTCCCTTTACTCCCCTTCAAAGACTGGCACCCTAGAAAAGGGATTTCTCTTCAATCCAGATAGTTCTGGGTCTCATGGGAATACAAGGGCCAATCCAAAATTCGCGAAAATTTTCCATCGGAATAAAATGCTGACAATCATATTTAGTATCGCTGCCGGCGTCACGCTTGAGCCAAGCACTTCCTAAGATTTGACATAGATGGTGCTCGATTTTGTTAGACCTGGCATGGCGATGTCGAAGATCGCTTGGTAGGTACCCTTATGCATACTCTGGGAGTCGATAGATTGGGCAAAATTAGCTTGATAGGTAACGGGCAGGGGTTTGTAAAGACCACCTGTAATTCCAGGTTCGATCGCTAGACTCAACCAAATGATTGACTGCATTTCAAAAGGAATACAGCGCTGCTCTCGTGATCTTCTAGCAACGTACTCTACTAGTTACGAAAGCATGGCCACGCCTTGTTGTGTAACCTAGTGGTTAACTAGTTCCACGGGACCGTTGTAACATATACCTGTTGGATTCTGTAGGCTGAGGTCACCGCCTTGAATGTGGGCTTCAGTAGTGCTGGTTCATGTACACACTGCTGCAAGTTAAATTTAACACATGCCACGTGGGTTCTGCTAGAACTTTAATAAGTACTTACCTAAGGGGGCGTATGTCATTTGTGTAAATCCGTCGGTTTGAATTAAGTCCGTTGCATTCGGTAAGTCCGTTGATTTGGATATTGTAAGGCCGTGGTTATTGGGGGACTCGTAAGGTAATAAGTGATCGCGTAGCAACACATTGAATAAGCCATGTACATACCTTAAAATATTGTAGCATATCCTGGATAATTGATGCTATCTCTCATACTTCCCGTTGCTCGGCGGAACATACAGGCTGGAAAGGCTAGAAGTCTCCTGACGCAAATGTGAAGAATGTAAGCTTATTTACCGGCAAGAACAAGATAAATGAGGATGATACCATGAGAATGATACCTCATCAATAGTTGCCTGGTGCGAGGTTGGCCCTATCGTGTTCGTTTGCGATCAAAAGGGGCGTGTGTGAGGCGTGGTCATGGATCTGTGATTGGTCAACCGGAGAATTGTCGATATCCGAATTTCCATCTGGTGATGTCGAAAAGGCATAATATTCCACCGCCTATGACACTTTGATCTTTGCGAGAACCTGGAATGTGTGGTAATGATTGAAAAGTGCCCGTGTGTGCCCGTAGCTGAAGTGGTTGGTGACTCAGAAAGACAGGCCTTCGTATCTGTTGAAAAATATAAACGTCAATACAAGCTTGTGTGCTCCATTATTCTTGTTTCCAGTATTATCGAGCCTTTGATTCTCCGCATCGCCAATATCTCCGATCTCTCTTATTTTGAGTTGATGTACCCGTTCTCACCTTCCCTGAGAACTTTAAGGCTGTCACCTATTAGAGTGCTGGAAGCGCTCACTACGGTACTTACTGACTGCCCACCCCTGACTCAAGTCGTGCGCGTCCACTCTGTCCACCCCTGACTCAGGGCAATCCAACCAATCTTAAGCCCCAGCGGTGATCTCCCATCTCAGAACAAGTCGGCAAGGGTCTTCTCCGTGTCTTCGGTCGAACGTTCAAGGCTTAACGAAGAGGATCTGGTGGGTAAAAAGTACAATAGCCTTCCCCCTCCAATCTTTTACAAGACAGCCTGTCAAAACAAACACAACTTCTCGGTCGCCAATCAAACAATTCCACGGCTACAACGACCATGACGGACTCGAAAATACTCCCAGACTCTGCTTCTGATACCTCGAATACACTTAAAGGTTCAGCACTAAGTATGAACGAAAAGGAAGCTCCTGTGGCCGTAGAGCCAGCGAATCGCGAACTCTCGACGTCGCAATCCCACGAGAAACCCGATATCCACAGAGTTGAGACGCACAAATCAGCAAAGGAAACTGCGGCTGAGGAGATGCATAAGATTATGACTAGTGGTGAAGGTGTTGAATACCCTACGGGTTTGAAATTGGGCTTGATTTCTACGGCTTTGTGTCTATCAGGTTAGTGAAGCTCGCCCATCTGAATTATGTTAAGGCACTTTGAGAGCTGCAGCTATAGCATTCGCGCTGAGCATTGCTCGCTACCCTTCGAGTCACTCGACTCGAGTAACTGTTTAATTTTCTAGAAGAAGCAATGCTAACACCTAAGTCTTAGTGTTTTTGATGGCACTCGATAATACCATAATTGCAACCGCTATTCCCAAAATAACAGATCAATTCCATAGTTTACCAGACGTTGGGTGGTATGGCTCTGGTAAGTACAGTACACCTCGAAAAGGCACTTGGATCACTGGATTCTAATAGATATCTAGCCTATCTATTGACTACGGCAAGCTTCCAACTGTTATTTGGCAAATTCTACACGTTCTTCTCAATCAAATGGGTCTACCTGGCAGCCATTGCTGTCTTCGAGCTTGGAAGGTGCGCATCGATCGCTTATGGTCATCATATACCCGAGTACTCAACAAGAGGCAATGCTAACAAATCTCATCAATTAGTCTTATCTGCGGAGCAGCCCCAAATTCGACTGCTCTGATTATTGGTCGTGCGGTTGCTGGAGTTGGGTCTGCAGGTATAGTTGTTTGATGTTTATTTGTTTTATTCAAGCGCTAACTATTAAACAGGAATTTTCTCAGGCGCACTTATCATCGTCGCCTATTCTGTCCCGCTCGCCAAACGACCTATGTAGGTGACACTTTTGAATTCATCAGCCATTGCTCCTGAGCCCTGTTTGAGTTACTTCCGAACTATGTAGAAAAATAAACTAACTCTGATTTTCTGACTACAGGTACACTGGATTTATTGGAGCTATGGTTCGTATTCGGGTTCATTTTCTCGTCGCCTGGTTTTCAAGGAGTTTTACAGAGCTTATTTTCGAGACATGCTGGCTATTCCTATCTGACTTGCTTCGAGCATCAATATTTATAGGAGTAACGCTAATGCTAACGTCTTGAACAGTATGGAATTGCTTCTGTCGCTGGACCACTTCTAGGAGGTGTCTTCACGGACAAAGCCACATGGCGCTGGTGTTTCTACATCAATCTGCCGATCGGTGCCATTGCAATGCTCTTCATCATATTCTTTTTCAAGGCTCCAGAGCGTACGTATCTAAATTCTTTCTCCGAACTATCTGTTCCTGCTTCTGTCCTATGTCTCAATTTTTGCCGAGCTATCTACAAGAGGTAAACTAACTCCGAGTTTTTGATTGTAGGTGCCGCTGTTGCATCCCTCGGTTGGAAAGAGCGAATTAAGGAGTTCGACCTATACGGTACCGCAGTCTTCATGCCTGCTATTATTTGCCTACTACTGGCCCTACAATGGGGTGGTTCCAAATACGAGTGGGGTTCTTGGCGAATTATCCTGCTCTTCGTCCTTTTTGGGGTCTTGATCGCTGTGTTTGTGGCAATACAGTTCATTAAACAAGACAGCGCAACGATTCCTCCAAGAATTCTGAAGAACCGCAGCATGTGGGCCGCATCTTGGTTCTCATTCACACTTGGTATAGAATCCAGTTACGTTGCGTGTTTGATGTCAAGGAAAACTGACATTTTGTAGGGGCTTTCTTCCTTTTGCTGATCTATTACCTTCCTGTGAGTATACCTGTGTTGTTGTTTTTGATTTTTATAGAAAAAGTTGACTGACTCTAATATGCAGATTTGGTTCCAAGCGGTCAAAGGAGCTTCCGCTGTCAAATCTGGTATCATGAATCTCCCTATGGTAAGCCTGAAAATACACAACATTTTGAAGGGTTTTCATACTAATTGACTTAGGTTCTCACCCTTGTACTTACAAGCATATTCTCTGGCATTGGCGTCACTCTTATTGGGTATTATGCGCCTCTTATGATCGGAAGCAGTATTTTAGCTGCCGTTGGTGTTGGGCTCATGAGCACCTTCAAACCAGATTCCAACCACGCGGTCTGGATCGGATATCAAGCGATTGCTGGCATTGGTGTTGGTCTCGGAATGCAGCAGCCTTTGATCGCAGTGCAGACAGTTCTTGACATCAGTGAGGTGCCTATTGGTACCTCTGTCATAATCTTCCTTCAGACCCTAGGTAAGCAACATATTTCTTAAGGAACCCACATAACTTGAGTGCTGCAACTCCGAGAGTAACCCTCACGATCCTTACTCTTTGCCGTTGAGAAAACATGGAGCTAATTTCTTAGGTGGTGCCCTTTTTGTGAGCATTGGCCAAAATGTCTTCACGAACGAGTTGATGGAGGGATTGAAGCAATATGTGCCCAGTCTTGACCCAGCTATCGTGCTGGCCACCGGAGCAACGAGCATTCAGAAAACGATTGAGAAACAGTACCTCGCTGGTGTTACACTCGCATACAACAATGCCCTTACAGAAGCCTTCTTAGTTGCTGCATGTATGGCGGCGTTGACCATTATTGGAAGTGCTGCTATCGAATGGAAGAGTGTGAAAGGAAAGAAGATCGAGATGGGTGCCGCGTAGTCGCGCGATGTGGATTTACTCTTACAGCACAGTTTCTTGCATGGTTCATCAGCGCGGCGTTCAGGAGGAAATACATGATTGACATTAATTGCTACTGGTCGGTAGCTTGAAGGGCTTTCCCAACAACATACACACACTTCTCCTTGTAATATTAGATGTTTTCCCCATAAGAGGCTACATCCGTGTAGCTATGGGTGTATAAGTAGAATAGTTTTAGAGGTACACACCACTTACGTAGAGTAGTCTATCTTATGAGTAGACAAAATAATAAAGAGATTGCAACTCTTGAAAGTACGAAGTAGAGCAAGCTATTCTGCGACCGCCCGGCTGCCTAGTAACTTACGCCTTGCCTTTTCTTGTGATGGAACCCTAGTGGTACGTAGGTTAGAGAGTCTTTGGCTTGAATACTAATTTACTCGGTTCCAGCTTAGATCAAAATATGGTGAAACATAAAACCACATGTGGCCCCTATTCAGCTGGTGCGAAAAGGGTTTAGCGCGATAGGTTGGTCTTGGCGTCGCGATGTTGATGGCCTTACACAAAGTTAGGTGCGAAGAAGACAGCAAACAAACCCCATAATCCCATTTCCTCCGCAAATCCCCCCAACATCTACCATCAAGCTAATAGCTTCCCTCAATTTTCTACTTGGGAGTTATTAGGATCGATTCTCTTTTTCACTGCATTTCGTGTCATCTGGCGTTTATTGAAGCTGATTACGGTTCTGGGAGAAAGCGCCACAGCGCGAACCAAACAAGATGGCTCCTCTGTAAGGATCGTTGCCAGACATCGCGCCTCCTTTCGCTGACCATCTGCTGTACAGGCCCATCAAATTTACGGAGTTGCTTCAGTTGACCAACGCCGGTGTTGAGGTAGGTCCCCCCCAGGACCGCAGCTGGTTGAGCTCATCTTGCCAGGCATCCGTAGTTGGGCACCTTACTGACATCTTTTTTTACAGCCTGCATCGATTGGATTTAACTCATGTGTAAGTGTTCTACCCACTGCACATCTGTCTCTCAGTATGATACTGACTACGACTCTAGACACTCGAATCCGATTCTTTCATCTGCGTGCGCGAAACAAAACCTGGAGCTACATCACCGGAGGTTGTAATCATCGATCTGAAGAACAACAACAATGTCGTCCGACGCCCCATCAAAGCCGATAGTGCTATTATGCACTGGAACAAGCAAGTCATTGCTCTCAAGGCACAATCGCGGACCCTACAAATCTTCGATCTAGGACAAAAGTCGAAGTTGAAATCGGCTACCATGAATGAGGATGTTGTATTCTGGAAGTGGTTCAGCGAAACGAGTTTGGGTTTAGTTACAGATACCACAGTTTACCACTGGGATGTATTTGATCCATCTCAAGCTGCACCCGTAGAGGTCTTTAAGAGAAATCCAAATCTTCAGGTACTGAAGCCAGTTTTCAAGTGTGTGCGGTGGTTATTCTAACAGATATAGGGATGCCAAATCATCAATTACCGAGTCAGTGACGATTCGAAATGGATGGTGGTTGTTGGAATTTCGCAGCAGCAAGGTCGGGTTGTTGGTGCTATGCAGCTATATTCCAGAGATCGGGGCATCAGTCAAGCAATAGAAGGGCATGCGGCTGCTTTTGGAACATTACGACTAGAAGGCGCACCGGCAGACACGAAAGTCTTCACATTCGCAGTCCGAACTGCCACAGGCGCAAAGCTACATATCGTCGAGGTCGACCATCAGGCTTCGAATCCAGCTTTTGCAAAGAAGGCTGTAGATGTGTACTTTCCTGCAGAGGCTGTAAATGACTTTCCAGTCGCTATGCAGGTCTCTCAGAAGTACAGCGTGATTTACCTGGTCACAAAGTACGGCTTTATCCACCTTTACGATCTCGAGACCGGTACCTGCATTTTCATGAACCGCATTTCGAGCGAGACCATATTTATTACCGCGCAAGACGCCGAATCTGCTGGTCTTGTTGGAGTCAACCGCAAAGGACAAGTGCTGTCTGTTGCTGTTGATGAGACAACCATAATTCCCTACCTTCTACAAAATCCCGCAAACTCTGGTCTTGCAGTCAAGCTTGCATCGCGAGCAGGTTTACCCGGCGCTGATGATCTTTATGCGAATCAATTTACACAGCTCATGAACTCAGGCAGTTATGCCGAAGCTGCTAAAATTGCTGCAAACTCGCCACGCGGTTTCCTCCGCACCCCACAAACAATTGAGCGTTTCAAGGCAGTCCAACCTCAGCCCGGTCAGCTATCTGTCATCCTTCAGTATTTCGGTATGCTCCTCGATAAGGGAACTCTAAACAAACACGAGACATTGGAGCTCGTTCGACCAGTCCTTGCTCAAAACCGGAAGCATTTGCTAGAAAAGTGGATGAAGGAGAACAAGCTTGATTGCTCCGAAGAACTTGGTGATGCAGTTAGGCCTCATGATATAAACCTCGCCCTCAGCATTTACTTAAAGGCAAATGTCCCCCAAAAGGTTGTAGCTGCTCTTGCAGAGACTGGACAGTTTGACAAGATCTTGCCATATGCATCACAGGCTGGATACCAGCCAGACTACGTTCAGCTACTGCAACACATTGGTAAGTCGCGCTTCCCCTTTGATCATCCCTTCCCTCTTGGACTGGCTTTCTTTTGGAGTCTTACAGAGCATTCGCTAACATCATTTAAAAAGTTCGTATCAATCCTGAAAAGGGTGCCGAGTTTGCAACCCAGCTCGCGAACAATGAAGGCGGTTCTCTCGTTGATATTGACCGAGTTGTGGATGTCTTCCAGTCCCAAGGTATGGTCCAGCCCGCCACTGCTTTCTTGCTGGATGCCCTGAAGGACAACAAGCCTGAGCAAGGCCATCTTCAGACTCGTCTACTTGAGATGAACTTGATAAATGCCCCTCAAGTTGCCGATGCTATCCTCGGAAATGAGATGTTCTCTTACTACGACAAGGCACGGATCGCTCAACTCTGCGAGCAGCAAGGTCTTTCTCAGCGTGCATTAGAGCACTATGAGGATCCCGAGGCTGTTAAGCGAGTGATAGTTAATATTGTTGCGACACCCAACTTCAGCCAAGACTGGCTCACAAACTATTTCGGCCGCCTTTCCCTCGAACAATCCCTGGACTGCCTTGATGCTATGCTGAAGACGAATATTCGCCAGAACCTTGCCGCCGTTGTACAAATAGCCACGAAATATTCGGACCTACTTGGCGCAGTCCGTCTTATCGATCTTTTCGAGAAGTACCGAACAGCTGAAGGGCTTTTCCACTACTTGGGAAGTATCGTAAACCTTAGCGAAGACCCAGATGTGAACTTCAAGTACATCGAAGCTGCTACTAAATTGGGCCAATTCAGCGAAGTAGAGCGAATCTGCCGAGACAGTAATTTCTACAACGCCGAGAAAGTCAAGAATTTCTTGAAAGAGGCCAAGCTGGCAGAACAACTCCCACTCATCATCGTCTGCGATCGTTTCAATTTCATCCATGACTTAGTCCTTTACCTTTACCAAAACCAACAGTTCAAGTCTATCGAGGTCTACGTCCAGCGTGTCAACCCCGCTCGTACACCAGCTGTCGTTGGTGGCTTACTCGATGTTGACTGTGACGAGTCAATCATCAAGAGCCTTCTTCAGACTGTCAACCCAGCTTCTGTGCCCATTGATGAGCTTGTGAGCGAGGTTGAGTCGCGCAACCGATTGAAGCTCCTACTTTCATTCCTCGAGGCCACTTTGGCTGCAGGCAACCAACAACAGGCCGTCTACAATGCACTTGCTAAGATCTATATCGATAGTACGTACCCAATTTCTCGTAGCAAATTTGCCCCTTTTGCTTCTATTACTCGCTCTTGTTTTGAGTAACTCTCTTGTTCTGAGTAACTTTCCCCTGAATCATGTTTAAGTTACTCCCGATATTATCCAGAACAAGTAAACTAACTTCAAATTTCTGATCTTAGGCAACAACGATCCTGCCAAGTTCCTGAAAGAGAATGACCAGTATGATACATTGCAAATCGGTAAATATTGTGAGAGACGGGACCCAAGTCTTGCGTATATTGCATACTCCAAAGGTCAAAATGACCTCGAATTGATCGGCATCACAAATGAGAATTCTATGTTCAAGGCTCAAGCTCGTTACCTCCTCGAGAGAGCCGACAACGAATTGTGGTCCTTTGTTCTCAGCCCCAACAATATTCATCGTCGTTCTGTCATTGATCAGATCATCTCTACCGCCGTTCCTGAGTCTACTGAACCCGAAAAGGTCTCTGTCGCAGTCGCTTCGTTCTTGGCTGCCGACTTGCCCGCGGAACTCATTGAGCTTCTTGAGAAGATTATCCTCGAGCCTTCGCCTTTCTCGGACAACGAAAATCTACAGAACCTGCTTATCTTCACCGCGACCAAAGCTGACAAGAGCCGGGTTATGGACTACATTCATAAGCTGGATGGTTACAACGCACCCGATGTCGCACAAATTTGTATCGATGTCGGTTTGTTTGAGGAAGCTTTCGAGATTTATAAGAAGATCAATGACCATGCAAGCGCTACCAATGTTCTCGTGGAACACATTGTGAGCATCGACCGTGCCCAGGAGTATGCTGAAAGAGTCGAGCTTCCCGAGGTCTGGAGCCGGGTTGCCAAAGCTCAGTTGGATGGTCTCCGTGTCAGTGATGGTATTGCATCTTACATTCGTGCAGAGGATCCTAGCAATTACAACGAAGTCATCGAGATTGCCACCCACGCTAGAAAGGATGAGGATCTCATTAAATTTTTGCGAATGGCGCGTAAAACACAACGTGAGCCTGCAATCGATACGGCCTTGGCCTTCGCATATGCCCGAACCGACCAACTTGGTGATCTTGAGGACTTTTTGCGAGGCACGAACGTTGCCGATATTGAACAGTCTGGTGACAGGGCTTATGCTGAAGGCTTCCACCAAGCCGCCAAGATCTTCTTCACAAGCATTTCCAACTGGGCCAAGCTTGCTACCACTCTCGTTCATCTTGAGGATTACCAAGCTGCTGTTGAGTGTGCTCGCAAAGCAAACAATATTAAGGTCTGGAAGCAAGTCAATGCCGCATGCGTTGACAAGAAGGAATTCAGACTTGCTCAGATCTGTGGTTTGAACTTGATTATTGATGCCGAAGAGCTTCAAGGTCTCGTAAAGCAATATGAGCGCAACGGCTACTTCGATGAGTTGATTGCACTCCTTGAGCAGGGTCTTGGTCTTGAGCGTGCCCATATGGGTATGTTCACGGAGCTCGGCATTGCGTTGTCAAAATACCACCCTGAGCAGACGATGGAGCACTTGAAGCTTTTCTGGAGCAGAATTAACATCCCAAAGATGATCCGTGCAACCGAGGAAGCTCATCTCTGGCAAGAACTTGTCTTCCTTTACGTCCATTACGATGAGTTCGATAACGCTGCTCTGGCAATGATGGAGCGTGCTGCCTCGGCATGGGAACACCATTCATTCAAAGACATTATCATCAAGGTGGCCAACTTGGAAATATACTACCGCGCACTCAACTTCTACCTTCAAGAGCAACCATCGCTGTTGACAGACTTACTCCAGGCCCTGACACCCAGAATTGATGTCAACCGTGTTGTACGAATGTTTGAGAAGTCAGACAATATCCCTCTCATCAAACCATTCCTTCTTAATGTTCAATCACAAAACAAGAAGATTGTCAATAACGCCATTAATGATCTTCTGATTGAGGAGGAGGATTACAAGACGTTGCGCGACTCGGTCGAGAATTACGATAATTATGATCCAGTGGAACTTGCCCAACGATTGGAGGGCCATGACCTGGTATTCTTCCGTCAAATTGCTGCTAACATCTACCGCAAGAATAAGCGCTGGGAGAAATCGATTGCTCTCTCAAAGCAAGACAAGTTGTTCAAGGATGCTATTGAGACGGCGGCCATCTCCGGCAAGTCTGATGTTGTTGAGGAATTGCTCCGATACGTAAGTTGATCCCCATTTGCTCCATGTTTCCGTGACGAATACCGGCTAAATGTCTCGCAGTTCGTCGATATCGGCAGCCGAGAATGCTATGTGGGCATGCTCTACGCTTGTTACGAATTGATTCCCCTTCATGTTGTTATGGAGATTTCATGGCGTCACGGTCTTACCGACTTTACGATGCCTTTCATGATCAACTACTTGGCTCAACAAAGCTCAACCATTGAGACTTTGAAGAAGGATAATGAGGAGCGCAAGCTTCGGGAGAAATCACAGGAGAAGGAGGAGAACAACACTCCCATCCTTGGAGGTGGTCGTCTCATGATAACGGCTGGACCTCAAGGTGGACGTCAGTCTCCAGCTGCCTTTGGTCAGACGAACGGCTTTGCTCCTCAAGCAACCGGTTACGGTGGCTTTTGAGGGTTTGCAGATGATAACGGATATACATAATTATGCGGCATCTGCGATGTACTTTTTCTGATTTCACAGCGGAGGGTACAAAGGGTTTTCGTATGATATCTCGCCATCACGATGTGTAGTTTTATGCCTCATGGAATTGGGTGGATAAGTGTGTGTGCTTGGGACCACCGATGAGAAGCCGTGTATAATTGAAAGGGGCGTCGTGCTTTGCTGCTTTTACTAGACGTTCAGATGTACTCTAGAAAAAGCGCCTTCTACTTTAAGTACTGGATACATATGTAAATGTGAAAGTTGAAATGATGAAGCTGCATCCGTTGCGACGCTTGGCTGCATCGTAGAGTTCTTGACTTGCTTTAGCGTAGTGGAACACTTTCCTTGGGGCTTTCTTGGAAGACGCGGCGGTGAAACAGCGAGAGTCAAAGGAACCTTGGGAATCCATTGTTTACATCTTGGTGCAGGCAAATATAGAAAAATGTAGGAGTGGTAAGACGATATGATGGGTCACAATTTCAGGTTTACGTTGGGAGGTTAGATGCTGGCGCACAGGCTGGACGGAGCCAAGATGGGGAAGAAGCGGCTATGTTCGGTATTACTCTTTGTACCGTACCTGAATTGTTCAACTCCGAGATATATCTCGGCATTTCTTTGCTGCGACGGTGCAAATCGTGCGAAGCCGCTGTCGGCGAATCTTCAAGCCACGCACGCCGCCTGGAGGAGCCCGAAGAGACACATGAATCGCAGATTTTTTTTTCTCCCCTCCGTATGTACCTAGACTCATGATGATCACACTCGCGGAAGAATTTCCCTCGTCCCTCGTCCCTCTCTCTCGAAGTGTGCACGTACAGTTCGTACAGGACGCGGAATCTGCTTTTCTAAACATGCCAAGGTTCGCGGGTGCTGTTCCCCTTCCCTGGGCAGTCCGTCCTTTCTTGTCATTGTACGAAAGGAGTTGCTTCCCTTGTCCTCGAAACGGTGCTCACTCGGCTGTACTTGCGAGCTCTCTGAAGCTCTCCCAAAAGGGCTGGATTTAAAATGCAGCATGTGTCCCCACGTCCCACGTCTTTTTGTGCTATCAATCCAATTCCTGCTGTGACAGTCTTCTTCCTTCTGTCCTACACACGTTTACGCCCTCTGCACCTGAATAATCTGCAGCTACTACTACTACCTTCCTACTTCTTTCCACCATTCTTGCGTTGTGTCTTGTCGAAAAATACCACATACCAAATATTTCCATAATCGGTGACATCAATTTTGGGGGGGTGGAGAGAGAACCTGGAAATTGACAAGAGAGAGTCACAGCTCCCCCTATCCGTAGCTTCTGATTGGCTTCCCACCGGCATTTCCACTTGCGCTTGCACCAGCTTTAACGATTAACCCCTCCATCCGTCCCGCGGCAGGAGCTACAGAAAAGGCATATTCCATCTTGCTCAAAAGTGCTAGCAGCCCTCCATCGTCTCTCCCACCTCACCTCACCTCCCTTTCTCCTTACTTCTCATTATCCCCAGTATACATTGCACCTTATCTTTTGCAATCCCTACAACGAAAAAATACATCTGTTACGCATCATATTCCCTCGTCCGACCTCTTCGTGTGAGCACAGTCTCATCAATTGAAGCTCGTGGAGCTCCCATTCCCACACCGCACCACGACAATCGCAATCATGTCCCAATCTCACGATGAACATGGCCCCAACGGCGTCTACAGCGAGGTCTTTGAGGAGGGCAGCGACATCAAGCAGGCACAGACGGTGCATCGGATTCGGGCCAATTCCAGCATCATGCAACTGAAGAAGATTCTCGGTGAGTGCCCAAAGCGCATGTTGAGTTACTGCCATCCAAGCGAGGAGAAAGGCTAATCGTGTTGGGTAATGCAACAGTTGCCAATCGTGGAGAAATCCGTAAGTCTCAACCATCCTATTTCCTTTTTGGTCCATCTCACTAACGCGTTGCAGCCATTCGTGTATGTCCTCGATGCTTCTTTCCACATTGTCTTTGAACCTTGCTTACCCGTGTGCGCCTCGAACAGATTTTCCGTACAGTGAGTTACCCCTACCATCACCACATAACGCACTGAAGCATGTACGCAATACTAACTTGATGCTTGCAGGCACACGAGTTGTCTCTCCAGACAGTAGCAGTCTTTAGGTAATTGGTAAAATATAGTGTATGCAGGGCTGGGCTGACGTGGTGGCAGTTATGAGGACCGACTTAGTATGCACAGGCAGAGTAAGTCATCTCAAGTAAAAACCCCTCTTAGAACATTGACTGATTGTTACTCGTCTTATAGAAGCCGATGAAGCCTACGTCATTGGCAAGCGCGGTCAATACACACCTGTCGGAGCATACTTGGCTGGGGACGAAATCATCAAGATTGCCGTGCAGCATGGCGTCCAAATGATCCATCCTGGTAAGAAGGCCAGCTTGGGCTGAGAGACAAGGTCGCTGATTCCAAGTGCAGGATACGGTTTCCTCTCCGAAAATGCTGAGTTCGCTAGAAACGTTGAGAAGGCTGGTCTCATCGTAAGTTACCTTACCTTTCTTAAGAGTGGCATGTACTGACTAAACCTTCTTATGTAGTTCGTTGGGCCCTCGCCTGAAGTTATTGATTCTCTTGGTGACAAAGTCTCAGCAAGAGAACTAGCCATCAAGGCTGGCGTTCCAGTTGTTCCAGGAACCGAAGGTGCTGTGGAGAAATTCTCCGATGTCAAGAAGTTCACAGACGAGTATGGATTTCCAATCATCATCAAGGCAGCATACGGAGGTGGTGGACGTGGTATGCGAGTAGTACGCGAGCAAACGGAGTTGGAAGACGCGTTTGAGCGTGCAACATCCGAAGCGAAGTCTGCATTTGGTAACGGCACAGTCTTTGTGGAACGTTTCCTCGACAAACCAAAGCACATCGAGGTACAACTGCTCGGAGACAACCATGGCAACATTGTTCACTTGTACGAACGTGATTGCTCGGTGCAACGAAGACATCAAAAGGTCGTGGAGTTAGCTCCGGCCAAGGATCTTCCACCCGATGTCAGAGATGCCCTCTTGAACGATGCTGTAAAATTGGCCAAGTCGGTTAACTACCGCAACGCGGGAACTGCAGAGTTCCTGGTTGATCAGCAGAACAGATACTACTTCATTGAGATCAACCCTCGTATTCAAGTCGAGCACACAATCACTGAAGAAATTACTGGTATCGATCTTATCGCGGCCCAGATTCAAATTGCCGCTGGTGCTACTTTGGCTCAATTGGGACTTACCCAAGACCGCATCTCCACAAGAGGGTTCGCCATCCAGTGCCGTATTACAACAGAAGATCCTGCAAAACAATTCCAGCCGGACACCGGCAAGATCGAGGTCTACCGTTCTGCTGGCGGTAATGGAGTCCGATTGGATGGTGGCAATGGCTTCGCGGGCGCAGTCATCACTCGTAAGTTGCTCTTTCCTTCTTCTTCCCCAATCCCCCTGCCTTCCTGGACTGCAGTGCACCTTCCTTTGGACACGATCATCACGAGCACGAAGTTGAAGATTCACCTCACGTCGCAGAAGCACAAGAAGCGTGCTGCTGAGGCGCGTGAGTCGAGCTCTTAGCTCGGCTCATCATCAGGAACCACACAATTTTTGGAGTTTTTTGGACTCTTATCACTAACTCTTGTTTTTTTATTAGCGCATTACGATTCAATGTTAGTGAAATGTACTTGCCATGGATCTACTTACGAGATTGCCCGCCGAAAGATGATCAGAGCTTTGGTTGAGTTCCGTATCCGTGGAGTCAAGACAAACATCCCCTTCTTGACATCCTTACTGACACATCCTACATTCATCGAGGGCAACTGCTGGACCACCTTTATTGATGATACCCCTGAGCTCTTTGATCTTGTCGGTAGTCAGAACAGAGCTCAGAAGCTCCTGGCATATCTGGGTGACGTTGCTGTCAATGGCAGCAGTATCAAGGGCCAGATCGGAGAGCCAAAGTTCAAGGGAGAGATCATCATTCCAGAGCTTTTTACCGATGATGGAAAGAAGATTGATGTTTCAGAGCCTTGTAAGAAGGGCTGGAGAAACATTCTTGTCGAGAAAGGACCTGAAGCGTTCGCTAAGGCCGTGCGAGCTAACAAGGGATGTCTCCTCATGGACACTACATGGCGCGATGCTCATCAGTCCCTCCTGGCAACTCGTGTCCGAACTGTCGATCTTTTGAATATCGCCAAGGAGACTAGCCATGCTTACAGCAACCTGTACAGTCTGGAGTGCTGGGGTGGTGCAACGTTCGATGTCGCCATGCGTTTCCTTTATGAGGATCCTTGGGACAGACTACGAAAGATGCGCAAGCTCATCCCCAACATTCCTTTCCAGATGCTGCTCCGTGGCGCCAACGGAGTTGCATACTCCTCTTTGCCTGACAATGCCATCTACCATTTCTGCGAGCAAGCAAAAAAACATGGTGTTGATATTTTCCGAGTCTTCGATGCTCTGAACGATATCAACCAACTGGAAGTTGGTATCAAGGCTGTTCACAAAGCTGGCGGTGTTGTTGAGGGCACTGTCTGCTATAGTGGAGATAGTAAGTCTCCAAGTTCTCGGAGCAAATTTGCCTCTTCGGGGTTAATTTACTCATTGCTCCTGAATCATGTTTGAGTTACTCCCGATAATATCTAGAACAAGTAAACTAACTCCGAGTTTCTGATTTATAGTGTTGAACCCACACAAGAAGTACAACCTCGAGTACTACATGAAGTTGGTTGGCCAACTTGTGGACCTGAAGATTCACGTGCTTGGTATTAAGGACATGGCAGGTGTTCTGAAGCCAAGAGCAGCCACATTATTGATTGGCGCCATCCGCAAGAAGTACCCAGATCTTCCAATCCATGTTCACACTCACGATTCCGCTGGTACTGGTGTAGCATCGATGGTTGCATGTGCCAATGCAGGCGCTGATGCAGTGGATACGGCTACCGACAGCTTATCTGGTATGACATCTCAGCCAAGCGTAGGTGCTGTTCTTGCATCCCTCGAGGGTACCGAGCTCGACCCAGGATTGAACGTACATCACGTCCGCGCAATTGACACATACTGGTCCCAGCTACGTCTTTTGTACTCGCCATTCGAGGCTGGTTTAACAGGACCAGACCCTGAGGTCTATGAACATGAGATTCCAGGAGGTCAACTGACCAACATGATGTTCCAGGCTTCTCAGCTTGGTCTTGGTGCTCAATGGGCGGAGACAAAGAAGGCCTATGAGCAAGCTAACGACTTACTCGGTGACATTGTCAAGGTCACACCAACATCAAAGGTTGTTGGAGATTTGGCTCAGTTTATGGTTTCTAACAAGCTCAACTTCGATGATGTTCAGAAGAGAGCAGGTGAACTTGATTTCCCTGGCTCAGTTCTAGAGTTTCTTCAGGGTTACATGGGGCAGCCATATGGAGGGTTCCCAGAGCCACTTCGATCCAAGGCTCTTCGTGGTAAGAAGGGCTTGAACGAACGTCCTGGACTTTCCTTGGAGCCACTTGACCTTACAAAAATAAAGAAGGACATCCATACCAAGTATGGCAGCGTGACAGAGTGCGACGTCGCCAGCTATGCCATGTACCCCAAGGTATTTGACGATTACCGAAAATTCATCCAGAAATTCGGCGACCTCAGCGTTCTTCCCACCAGGTATTTCCTCTCAAGACCCGAGATTGGAGAGGAATTCCATGTCGAGCTTGAGAAGGGTAAAGTCCTTATCTTGAAGCTTCTTGCAGTCGGTCCTCTGTCGGACACTACTGGACAACGTGAAGTGTTCTATGAGATGAATGGTACGATTCTCACATGCGCTTACCATATTGCTTTTACTAACACGTATCATTAGGTGAGGTCCGTCAAGTCACTGTGGATGATAACAAGGCGGCTGTGGAGAACACCAGCCGGCTGAAGGCTGATTCCGGTGATTCGTCTCAAGTCGGAGCACCTATGGCTGGTGTTGTTGTTGAGACTCGGGTCAAGGATGGCTCTGATGTCAAGAAGGGTGATCCTATTGCTGTCTTGAGTGCCATGAAGATGGAGATGGTTATCTCTGCGCCACACGCTGGTAAGGTGGCCAGCATGCAGGTCAAGGAAGGCGACTCAGTCGCTGGTTCAGACCTGATCTGCAAGATTGCGAAGGAGTAAAATTGTTCATGTTTCCACTAGGTAGGCTCGGACTTGAGGCGAAAGGTGATAAGGAGTATGATGACGCTGGCCCATAAGGCTTGTAAATGAATAAAACACTGGTATAGAAGACGTCACTTGATTCTCGTGCAATGTCTTTTGGTGGCTGTAGGCTTGGTTGGAGCTGCATGTCAGACACTATTCAGATTGGCCGCCGGCAAAGATATGCAGGGATCGAATCTCACTCATATTTACCCGGAAACAGGGTGGGTAGGTAGGCTTTGCTGCAGTGCATAATAAAAGAAGATTCTTTCACTCGAAACTTCTACTCTCCATCATCCCCAAAAGCCACCATAACCTCTACCATGAGCAACACCGACCCAGCACCACAAGCACCAATAAGCAAACTCTCCACCGAGGCAACCCCAGAAAACGAACGGACAACCTACAAAGCGCAATGCCATTGCGGAACGGTCAGGTTTGACGTCACGTTGGATAATCCCTTTCCGAAATACAAAGGTGCGTACCGTACTTTTGAAGATAGATATTTAGCAATTCGAGAGCTAGCTAATGTGGAAGTCTGTTTTTATAGTGAATAGGTGTAATTGTTCGATATGTGTTCAGCAGGGGTATTTACTTGTTTATCCTAAGAGGGAGGATGTTGTTTTTGAGCAGGGTGAGATAGTGTTTTTCCTTAGGTTTTTGGTGTTTTTCTTTCTTTCTTTTTTTTCCTTTTTGGGGGTTACGGTGTTTGGATTTAAGTGTGGGGGTTCAAGTGAAGGGGGGCAGTTGGATTCTTTGGATGCTAGGTTCTTAGGGTTCAATTACGTGCTTATTGGATTAATGGTGAGAGTTCCCATCTAAGTGAATGAGTATCCCTTACAGTGCCTACAGTACTCAAGAAAGAGCCCCCACTCTCAAAATCTGTCAGTGACAGTAACCCAAGTCATGATACTACCATCTTAATAGACTTATATATCAATCCCACATCAAAACCCGAAGCAAGAAACCAATCAAACTAACTTAATCTCCTTCCTTTCCCCGAAAACTAGGCTACGAAACAATGAAAACCTATCAATTCAACACGAAGAAGAAACTTCATAAATTCTGTCCTAATTGTGGTGGTAATATCTTGATTGATTTTCAGATTCCTAAGTGGAAGGGTGAGGTGGATCCGGAGAAGGATGTTTTGGGTGTCAATGTATGTGTTTTTTTCTTTCTCTTCTTTCTAGCCCGTTTTTTTTTTGATCTTTTTTTTTTAAAAGAGGGGGGAGGGGATTGACTGGTGTGTCTTTTGTGTGGTGTTGCTAAATGATGAATATGTAGGCTAGGAATTTCATTGGGTTTGATCCTGATGATACTGATGCTGTGGCTTATGAGACCTTTGATGGGAGGAGGCTTTTGTGAGGGAGGGTAGGTAGGTAGGTAGGTAGGAAAGAGGTATAGACGAGGTGGGGGAGAAGATTGGGAGATAATTCGGTTGATGGTAGGTAGACTTGCTTTTAAGAGGGTTGATTTAGAGCACAAAGTCGGCTTTAAATGGGTAGAATTGGATTATGCCTTTTATTGCATATCTAAGAGTGCTAAGGATTTGATACTTTGATAGTTGACAATTTAAGTTCGTGTAGGCTTTGGATTAGTATAATTGGCTAGTTAGCGTCTTTTGTTGCGTATCTAAAAGATGGTGAGACTTTAGCATTTAGATAGTGGGCAGTTTAAGTTCGTAGTTCTAGAGCTGGTTTTGAATTAGTATAGTTCGCCTGTGTTTTTGTTGCATATCTAAGAGTGCTAAGAATTTGAGAATTTGATAGTAAGTAGTTTAAGTTCGTGATTCTAGAGCTGGGTTTGAATTGGTATAATTTGCCCGTTGTTTTGTTGCAAATCTGAGAAGAGATGAGAATTTGACATTTCGATAGTCGGCAGTCTTTCTTTGGAAGGGTTCTCTGTTGTAGATCTGTAATCGGTGAATAACCAAGGTACTCCTTCAACAGTGAATACATCATCTATGGCCTATAGATCTAGATTTATAGGGGTTTGCTTTTGTTGCATATCTACATACGAACATCCTTGCTAGAATCAGACCAGCGTATTAGTCTTTTGCGAACTTGAAAAGTTTGAAAGTATTAGTGCTACCACTAACTGGCTAATCCCAGTACCGTACGAGTTAGTTTACAATAGATCATTTGAATACCTACATATTCGGACATAATAGATAGGGTTGAGTAACTCACTTGATTTGAATAACTCAGTTGCCCTACTTCGTAACCAAAATGATCTCCTATAACCCAATTTGTGCAGTGGTTGTTAAATTCTAAGAACCTTTTTGAAATACTAAACTACCTACAGCTTATAGTGACATCAATTGGGACTTCATGTTTGTAGGTAGGGAATCAGTAATATCTTGTTGCATATCTGATCATTGCTCGCAATTACATCACGGTGGGGATTTCTAAATGGAGACCTTGCTAAGTATTGTAAGGACTTTAGTGAAGTCTGTTCCAATGGAGAAGAGAGTATAAGTGGTACTAAATATGTCTCCATGATGTGTCATTACTCTGCGTCTTTACTTAGTGGAGCCAAAATGTGGAGTGCTATTGAAAGCTTGTACTACTGGACAAAAACTGGGATTCTAGGTTATGGTATTTAGAGACATAAACCTGGTTTGTTGCATATCTATCATTTGTTTGTCCTTACGCATTCCTTTGTTGTAGTAAGGCAAGGAATTATTGTTCCATCTACTGATAAGTAGGATCATAGGCTAAAACGTTAACTAATCCATAGATACTATTTTGTCGCCCATCTGTATTTTGCCCTGAATTTCTCCTCACCCTTTTCTTCGGATTTGAGCCCCCACTCTTAGTTATGTTAAAAACTGTCTGTAATATCTAGGGGGAACTAGATTCCTATACTAAGGTATAAGAGGCTCACAAGTTTTTTGTTGCATATCTGTATATTTCCTAGTTTCTTGTTACACTTTTATCCGTAGTAGTATCTTACTCTTACCTATCTAATGGGAACTAGACTCCTATACTAAAGAATTAATTGGCTTCCAAGTGTTCTGTTGCACATCTGTACTTCACGTACTTTCCCTTAGTGTTTTACTCCTTTGTAATATCAAACCTCAAAGTACTCCGAGATTACTCTAGAGGAACTTAGGCTTTTAATGAGGACTCGAATTTTAGCTAGACCAGAGTATAAAACGACTTTCGCTGTTTTGTTGCACGTCTATACTTCACAGGTTTCCGCCATTATATACATTTTCATAGTGCCCTACTGTGTCTAAATAGGTCATTACAATAGTAGTTGCTTACCTTTACACTATAAATCAAGCCGGTTTTAAGTAACCTCGAGTCTAGATGCCGAGCCTGATTCTTTGTTGCACATCTGTATATCTCCGCGGCATTTTACAACATAATAAGTGTCGCATCTGGATACGTCCTTATAATAATACCTTGCTCTGCATCATAATCCAAACTATCCAGGTAACGTCAAGTCTTAATGTTGAATCCAACATATTTAGACATCTGCTAATAGTTTACTCTCATCAGTATCTAATCTCGACTATAAAATTAGTTGCTTACCTCTACAGACTAAAGGAAGCCGGTCCAAAACAATGTTAGGTCTCGATCCCGAATCTACAAAATTTACTACTTACTTCACTTTTAACTATCTTTCACTTATGCATTCTTACGATATTGGTTACGTATCTCCACACCTATCAGCCATGCTATTATAACGAGCTTTAAGCCTAGACGCCGGATTTTATCTTTGTTGCACATCTGTAAAAACCTGGGATTACGTTTCTTTTCATTGATATCTTATCTCAATTCTGAATCTAGTTTTTGTTGCACATCGACAGGCCCACCACTTTACTTCTCACTATGGTCAACTTAAGGCATTCTCATAATATTGGTTACGTACCTCTTACACCTAATATCAAGCGTCAATACCGAATCTTATCTTTGTTGCACATCTGAACAAACATCAATTACTTTATCTTTTCATTACCATCGCAACTCAATGCCAAATATTATCTTTGTTGCACATCTATAAAAACTCGGAATACTTTACTTGTCATTAGGACCGCATCTTAATCCCGAATCTAGTCTTTGCTGCACATCTAGAAAATATCAAACTACCTACCACTCCAATATTAACGAAGCCATCCGAAAATAAATTCAAGTCTCGATCCTCTTAGTGCAGATCTAACCTAACTATTTTACACTTTCATCCCCAACCAGTTCTCAAATCTCAATAGCGCCGAGCTTAATATTGCTTATAACACTTTGTTGCATGTCTACATACAGGCCGCAGCAAATACCATTACCAAGCTGCCAATAGTATCCTAATCCAATATCATCTCATACTTTTGTCGCACATCTATACTTCGTCGAAATCGCGACACTATAGGTAAAAAGTTCTCAATAGTGTTAAACATCGTACTGCTTACAACATTTTGTTACACATCTACACATTCGATTTCCGCTGATATGGTTTATCAGCCTGTTCCCCGGACGCAGCAAATACCATTATCAACTTGCTTGTTCTCGGCATCCTAATTCAATATTCTCTCATACTTTGTCGCACATCTATCTATACTCCGATGAGATTGCACCACCATCGATGAAAACGACAGTAGACTTATAATAATGTCAAATAATTAAAAAAGAAACTTCAATGATCATTTTCGATCACGATATTTAAGAGTCTGGACTTCATTACTTCCTGGTCTAATGATCGTATCAGTGGGTATCTTCGAATATTGAGATGTATTGAAGAGAGTTAGACGTCAATAGAGAGTTCGATAAGGAGAGTCTAGACTCGAGGTCGAAACTGACAATGACAAGCTTATTATACCTAGTTCTTATTCGGAGTAGCTCGCCCGTAGGCCAATGATTGATGATTGAGAAAGGAGACTCTAGAACGTTTCTCCTCCTCCCAAGTTCAAAGTAAGTTAATGATTAATAGCAGGAAATAGGATCCAGAACGTTTCTCCTCAACTTGGTATTGTGGCGTCTCACTTCAAGTTACTGAAGTGAGTATTATGATAGAAAGAGTGAATACATCCTCTGTGAGGCTGTGAACGTCAACTGTAAGAAAACATCCACCACAACTAAAACGAAGTGTTAGTCTATTCTATTGTATTTCGTATCTCGCTCGCTATAACAAAGCGAATTAATTAATATGTCTCATACCCTCATCTCTGAAGTAAACCCTGGCCTCCCCACCTAGGTATTCTCCCTCCATGGGCTCATCAACCTCAGGATAAACACTCTCAATACTCTTCTTTAGGTTCTCATCCCGCTCACCTTCACTGATGGCATCTCTCTGAGCCTCCAAATCCCTTAACCTCCTCGCCTCCTCTTCCACCGCCAATTTCATAGCCCGTGCCCGCTCATCTCTCATAGAACTTTCAGCAAGCATCTCAGTCTGCTGCCTATGAATATCCTGCTCCCTCCTATCCTCCGTCCTAAAAATCTGCATCCTTTCCTTCCTGTCAGGCGTTGCCTTTCTTTTCCCCCTACCCTCTTCCATCTTTAGACTCTCCTCTGAGAATCGAACGCGTTTAAATATTGAATCCTGGCTACCATAGGCACGCGTCATTTCCCTATGACCTAGCTTACTGCTCTCCCGTAAGATACCAACTCGCTCAATATCAACCTCTTTCCACTCGCGCCATCTCGTCATACCTCGGCCGTATGACTTGGTGTGTTGGGAGGCCAGTGGTTTGGTAAGGTGTCGGCTGAGCCAGACGCAGAAGCCTACGACGGCTATGACGACGAAGAGGAGGATTGTGACGAATATGAAGAAGGGGATCTTTACTAATCCGCTGGACGAGGGGTCCAAGTTGTCTGAATCTGGGATTGAAGTAAATTGTTCCACTGCTATGGTCGATGAGTGAGCCGGGGTCGGCATGGTGGGCGTACGATGGTACTGTTGCATGTGGCTGCTTCTTTGGAATTGGGTGCTTGCCTTCCGAGTGTCAGCAAAACTGCTCTTGAGTGAAGGGTTTGTGTGAACTCACCTGCACGAAGTGATGTGTATGATGCGGATGCTGATTGTTATCAAGAAGGAAAGTGTCGACCATCTGAGATGCAAGTACAGTATGATAATTGTAGTTTTTTGAGTGCCTCTGAAACGCGACTTGGGAGTTGTATGTACTTGATCCTTGATCCAGAGATGCCGTGCGATCCTTCTTCTTTTGTGCTTGATGGGTACTTGACAGGAACTAAGTACTCACCTAGTGGTGATAATCCAGGGACCAATGAGAAAGAACGAATTTGAGTGTGCACTTGCGCTGGTCTGTCTTCGCTAGCGGAAAGGGGAAGTCACCACGCCCCAGAGTCTCGAAGTCGATTGGGAAAAGTCTGGAAAGTCGGAAAGTATGGAAACTATAGAAAAGGAAAGTATGGAGAGTATGCTCCTCCCTTTTGGCACCCTTTGCATCAATGTAGCCTGCAAACGTGAGTACAATATCTCTTGGGTAACCAAAGTATACAAAGTAGAGACGAAAGGGACTCTTCCCCCTTAAACCATTTGGGTATCGCGCAAACCTAGTATGTACAATGGGGTCCTCCCTTCCGTAGACCGTAAGCATCATTATGAACATTCGTCGTACATTAAACACACACTCCATTCTTCTTCTTCTCTCTCCTCTCTCACACCTAAACTTTCGATTTCAGCTCAGCCGTGATCTCTTCGCGCACTTTTTCACACCACTTCCATACCGCCTGCTCAAACCCTTGCCATGCCTCGTCAGAGCCATTAACAACTCCCGCTACGTCGACCTTTAACACGACCTCCCATCGAAGCTCTGCGGCTTTGATCCAGTATCGAAGATTGTCCGCACATCGATACGGTTTCCGTGTATCAGTGTGGTATTTGGGAATTGCTCCAAAGGGTCGCTTGCTCCTCCGTACAATAGTATTGTGCAACTTCACTAACCGCAAACCGTCTCTGAGCTCGGCTAGGAACGGTGTTGGGAGCTCGTGAGCATCATCCAATGACGTCCAGGGAGGGAGACTGTCGGCCTCAGGATCCATGGACTTGAGGAAAGCATACTCTCGGTCAATGGCATCACCTTGCCAGGAATCATCCAACCATGTCCAGCTAGCTATTTGCTGTCTCTCGGCTTCTTCCATATCTTCTTCTTGTTTCAGCAAGTTATAGACACTTGCGACCCAAACCTCCATAATCTCTCTCTCCTCAGTTCGCATACCACCATTAAAACTCCGCGTTGCCATCCTCTTCAGCACCTCCATAACTGACAATAATTCAGACCGTACGTCTCGTTCAGACTTTATGGTTGCGAGTCGAGCTGGCTGTTCGTGAGCTGTGTAGTACATCTTGGCAGCACGAATAGCTAGTGTGATGATGTCAAGAATATGCATGCCCTGCAGCTCATACCAACCTTCTGTCTTTGGAGATAGAGGGCTTTTTGTGGGGTCCTCTTCTGCTTTGGCATTTGCCAGTACCTTATCGGCGTCCTGTAGTGCCTTCCTGAGGTCCTCCTTGAGTTCTTCAAGCGTCGGTGGTCTGGGAACATGCTTTTCACGGTGATTGTAGGTGCTGACAGTAGGAGGAAGCATGTGCGGGTGGTCTTCATCTACATCTTCCCCACTGAAGTAATCATCTTCTCCCTCATCAACAGGGCTCTCCACCAACATGCCACCAAGTCCTTGTGCATGTAACTCAGGGCTACTTCCCATGGAGGCATACGAGGAGTCTATTTCGGGGTTCAGAACCCTTGGGCTTAGAAAGGAAGTATCCAGAGCCGATAAATCGAGTGTACCACGGTCTGCATTACCTCTCTTCTTCGCCAATCGTCCTCCTTTCCCATCCAACAGGCCCGTCCGTGCAAAGTAGTATTGCAAATGTGCTATGCTCCCCAGGCTCAAAACACTTTCTCTTGACTGTGCAGAGGCAGCAAAATTGGTTCCCTGTGGCCTCACATATCCCCGCCTCTGCGGCTGTCCGAGCCCACCATAAGATTGACGTTTGGAGTAGCCCGCAGAAGACGACCTCGAGATGGAGCTACCGACCGAGCTAGCTAGAGATTCCCGACCACCTAGAGATTCTCGACCACCCATTGTTGCAGATCGACCAGATGCTATTGAGCCCGTAGACGCAGTGGACACGCAACGAGAAAGCTCCGGGCAAGCTCCGATTGCGGGAGTCGGCGAGGTGGAAGGCGATGGGGATGAGCACCGGAAGGATGGCTGGTCGTGGTATTCTTCGTGGGCTGCCATGATTGAATTGGCGTGGGTTGGAGAGGAAGCTGGAAGTAGTGAAATTAAGCTAAGCAGTGTTTGTTCGTTTCGTTTGAGAAGAGTGCATGTGGCCGTAGATTATGTACTTTGGAAGTCGCGGAGCTGGAGATTAGTAGTCGGTCCCAACGCTCAGCAACGAAATTTGATGTGTTTGTTTAGGATCGTCCGCTCTGCCGCCCAGCAGCCTAGAGAGGTTTTAGTAGTGAATGTGATGTGCAGATGGGTTGCTGTGGAGGCTCTTCAAATATGTAACTAAGTTCCGGAGGCCAGAAGAGGAGAAGCGGCGTTCACGGTTCAGGATGCAGGAGGAAGGGAGGGAGGGCCCTTGCTGCGCGTCCTGGCGTCCCCCAATGCTCCAATACAGTACGAACTTATATGAAACAAACGATATCACACGAATGGCGACCTTCTAGAACAAAAAGAAACAGATTGGAGAGGGGCATCCTAGATGAAAGAGTCGATGCGATGTGGAACCAGAATTGATTGATGGAGGATCTGGCTAATAATAATAATGCCATATATAAAATATATTTCATCAGCGGTGGCGATTATTTACTACTTCAGGGTCCACCGACCGACCCCTACTCGTGCAGCACACACCAAGTCCACTTTGGGATGGGAGGCTCTCTGCCTCTCTGCCTCTCTGCTCATCCAAGTCTCCCTAACAAACGCGTTTCTCGCTTTGGCAGAGGGGTTTCAACCCGTCGCGAGTTTGTTGGCTTGGGCTAACTAAATATCTGACCATCTTCTTCCGGGTGCGTGGGCACGTACAGCACGACTCTGCTGGGAACATGCTGGAGTGGAACTAGCCTTGTGGCGTGAGGAGGGCGGCTTGAAGCAGACGGTGGAGGGGTATCTCCAGCAAATCATTCCAAACTGGCGAACAGTAGTTCCATCATACTTTGCTTATTTGTAAAGGACATATCACTTATTATTAGCTAGTATTCGGGCCCTCGCGAACATTTTGTGTGACGACTGCTATTCCATATCCATACGGGCTCTGCTCAACAGAAAAAAAATAGGCTCTCAAGATGCATATTTGCAATTTTCCAGCGATTCAAGACCTTCTGCTACAGTTCGAACAACACGGGTACACAACCCCTCGTTCGTCCCCTAAAACCCAGCAACCCTGATACCAACCAAGTCCTGCGACAGGTCACTCTGTACTCTTCTTGTACCTGCTTGAATCCTAACCAACACAACACAACACATGCAACTGAAATTCTCTCGCCTTACACACTCCCATCTTGACTTGTTTCTCCCATCCCTTTCATAACTATTCCTGCTCCCTTCCTCCTCCTCTGGCCTCCACTTCCTCTGCCATCATTTACCATACGCAAGCGAAAGAGTATCGAATCCGAAATTGTGCTGTGGCTCCTCCGTTACCCCCCTGCCCAACGTAACTACCTTTTGGAATAAAGCGACTCCCACGCGACTGCACGCTACTGTAGGTTCTAGGTAGAGCTTCGCAGCCAGCAAATCGCTCTCATCCATACGACCCCGATTTGTGGCCCAATTCTGTTCAATGACAGTAAACATAGCTTCTTTTTCCCGGCAGATCCAATGAGCGTGCTTCGTGATGCCTTGCGATCAGACAATTTTCTGAGCCGAAAGGAGGCCGCCGACTACACAAAGGTCCAACTCGCTCGGTCGCTTTCAAGTACCCCAGATTCGCAGCGATTAAGTCGCCAGGCAAGAAAACCTTCTCCCGGCCTCGCAGCACGGCTCAAGGCTCTAGGCTTTGGCAACAACGAGCGCAAATCAACAAGTCCCTCAAGGCCCTCATCGCTTTACGAACATATCGGCCGAATCCCCGAGGACCAGATACGCCATCTCGATTACAACCATCGCGCGAACTCGATCAACACCTCCATTGTTGAACGGCGTGGTAGAGCCTGGAGCGGTGCTAGCAGCGGTGGCTATCTCATTCCTCAGTTCACAGGTGGCAGCTTCAACGACGCCGATAATCGAATCCTAGAAGTCACCGATCGCCGGGCTTCTGGATTCGAGAGTTTCAGTGACAGCGTCATGAGCACCCTGGCTGAGCCTATGGGGATGGACTCGCAGAAATATAGGCTGCCAGATCACACAAATGGAAACGGTACCAAGGCTATGCCAGATACGAGAAGGGCACATATCGAAAGATCGCAACCACCAGACGACCTAGATTTGCCTCCAAAACCGCCGGCAAAGAACACACCTCCAGGTGGAACCACTCCAGGGGAATTTACAAATGATTCGCCATCGTACTTCAATCCGCTAGGCCTTCCACGAGCTGGATCAATATACACATTATCGCGAGCTTCGTTTGCACATCAACTGGCACAACTGACCTCTCTGCAACTTCCAGATGCTGAATCACTATCTACGAAGGTTTCTGCGATAAGGACCTCCAAGGACGCGTCCCGGGCGTTGATGGGAGCGGCCGAGCAGATAAGGAGCTGGATATTCAAAGCCTCAGAAGTCATTGCTGGTTTGGATGGGGAGGATGACGTCGAATGGGCAGCGGCTGGCGGCAGAGAAGGTTTGGAGGAAGTGGATAATGCTATTACACGGTTTGAGGAGCTCATAAATGTCTACGTTTCTGCTATTGAAGCCCTACAAAGCCGCGACGATATTGGAACCGTGTCTCCGGACGAGTTGAAGAGAGTAGTCGTACAGGTGGAAACTATTCTTATGGAATGGGAAAAAATAAAGAGGACACTTAGAGATGTAAAGAATTCCGTAGAGATGGCAATGGAATGGGAAGAGTTGTGGAATACGGTATTGGGAGACATTGGAAACGAAATGGACATCTTGTCCAGGCTGGTGTTTGAGATGGAGGAAAAGAGACATAAGTCCTTGATGGCTGAGGCTGCCGGCGACGGTGTTGATATAACCGAGCTGGAGACAATCGTCGAAGAGACGCCACCTGCATCAACGAAGCCGCGTGCCAGCAATCGGTTCAGCATGCAGCCAGCTTTCCCTCTAGGCCCGGTTACGCCCACAACTCCTGCAATGGCACAAGATGATTCGAGTCTATTGGCTTTATTTGCAAGAATGCAGCCACTGCGGGCGTCCCTAGATTTCTTACCTATGAGATTGTCAACATTTCATTCTAGGGCGGAGGATATCTTCCCGACAGCCTGCGAAGAGCTCGAGACACGGCGGGCCGGCCTTGAGAATAGCTGGAAGAACCTTGAGAAGGATGCAGAATCCTTGCGTAGGGAACTAGGGGAAGATCGTTGGGTTCTGGTTTTCAGAGGCGCAGGCCGACAAGCACAGAAGATGTACGAGTCCGTTGAACGAAGTGTTACTAAACTTCGGGAGTCGGTTGATGCAGGTGGTCACTTGAATAATCCTGCTGCGATGGGAAAGAAGATCGAAAGTTACGAGGCAAAGAAAACTCACTACGGACCTGCTATTGAGCGAGTTCTGTCTATCATCGAGAAGGGCGTCAAAGATCGATTAACTGTCAATGGCGAAATTCTCCGACTGCATTCTGATATGCAACACAAATGGGACACTCTTAAGGACCAGATGTGTGACCTTGATGCGAGTTTGCAGGAGATTCAGGCCGACAAGAGGAATCAACAGCTTAGAGACTCAATATCAAGTATCGTGTCAAATGATCGTTCTACTATTGGAAGTCTAGATACTCCCGGAAGCTCGCCAGCATCTTCAGTCATCATGTCAGGATTGAGTCGAGGATTAGATTCTTCGACCCCATCAAAGAACGGCAAATTAAGGTCTAGCAGCAAGAGTAACAAGAGCAGCAACAGCAGCTTGCCTCAACCTGGTGGACGGAGAAATGTCAGCATGCCTTCGAACGAAAACCTGGGCCCTCGAAAGGGACTGACTCCCCGTTTGTCAGCCTACGGTTCCTCAACCTCTAGAATGTCTCTTTCACCGGGGGCACCGAGACAAAGCTCAGCAACTCCGACAGGCAATAGATTACCACGACCATCACCATCCAATTCAGATAGCAGACCAAGATGGAACTCTAGTGTCAATACCCATGGCACAGTCCTTGGCCACAATTTCAAGCCTCTCAGTCTCACAACACCGAGTCCCCATGTCAAAACAACACCGACTCCCAAGCGCTCAGCCAGTTCAGTCGCATCTCACGACTCCAAGATTCCCCTTCCAAGCCCGTCTGTTCGTGAGACTTCAGCTTCTCCTGCACCAGAGGTTACCCCTTCACGTACTTCGGCCTCTCGTCTAGCTATCCGCAACCGTATTGCCTCGGCTTCTCCAGGGCCTTACTCACAACAAGTTCTTTCATCTCCCGCAATGAGACCACGCCATCTTCAAGCCCAGTCATCAACGTTAACACTTAATGGCAATCGACGCGCTTCTCTGCAGCCTACATCCAGCGATCCAACGGCAACGAATAGCCCAACATCACCACGCCCATCTCTCACCACTAGGCCTGCGAGTTCCCTGGCTGGCAATGGTACTAGGAGAGTCAGTTTACTGCCAACTCCACGAGGCCGCCAGAACAGCAGTGTAACGGGGAGAGAGTCTCCCCACGCCATTGCGGGCGCCGCCACGGCAATGCAGAGAGGCAACAGTACAGGTAATAATAGTACGACGAGCAAGGATTCCAATGGCAAGGAGCGGCCAAAATGGCGATGATACCCAGTTTTTAGTTTTGCTTTTTTTCCTGCCCTTTGCGGAGACCGTCATTTCATGGCTCCCAGTTTTTCCACGGATGTTTTATTTACGGCGTTAGCGGGTGATACGAGGTGCTATTGTTGCGCATCCATCTTACCAAGACGTTCTTTGGTAATAGGTTCTCCTGGTCTGCTGTTTTTAGCGATGGGCGAAGGGTCGTTCCTCACATTTTGGTGACTTCAGGGAAACAGAATGGTATTGGAGGGGGTTTAGGGGGACTTAGGGGGGCCATTGCGCTGTTGTAATAAAACGATTGCGTGCCGGCACGAAGGGTGTAAGATAAGAATTTACAGGCCGATTGAAGTAGAAAATTTGATACAGTATTTATCAGTCTTTTGCATTGATTCTCCAGCGTCTGTAGTATTTCAGAGCGCACAGAGAGAAAGGCAAGCTGGCGACCGTCCAGAAGCTGGTCTTCCGGGCTTTTCTCGTGATTTAAAGATCATATAGCATTTTTACGGCACTTCAAACACGATTATAAATGCATGATTTGAAAGCTACTATTTTCAATCCTTAAAGTGAGCACAAGAGAAACTCATGGACCTCAGATAAATCAAAACTTGTCGAAGCTCGCCGAACGCCAACAAAAATGCTTCGTGCAATAATAGCCTCTCAGATTTCTTGGTTGCAAAACGCCGTAAACAGACACCAGTCCTCGGCTTCTCAAATTCATTCCCCAGCAGACTGTGCTTCAGCATCAGCATCAGCCACTGTACCCACTGCTCCTTTAGCAGATTTATGCTTCCGCTTGCGCTTCTTCTTGGTATTAGGATCTGATGCTTCATTCTCCTGGCCATCTGCAAGACTCGATTCTTGGGCTTCACTTGTATTCTCGTCCTTGGAGTTCTTGGGCTGTTTGGTCACCGTGCCCTCGTCCTCGACTTTCTTCTTTGGCTTCTTGACAGCTAATGGGTTCGGACCTTTAATTCCCTTGCCATACTTCGCCTTCTTCTTCTTCTCGGCAGCCGCTGCTCTATCGCCGTCCTCTTCACCATCATCTCTCTTCCTCTTCATTCCCTGACTTCCACTTTCCCTTCCTCCAGAACTTTTCAACCCATCCCTAAACTTTGCTCGTTCCTCCCTCTCTCTAACCCCGGCAGTTGCGTCGGCCATCGGTTCCATTATCATTATGCTTCGATTGATGTATACTAACGGTACACCCTTCACTCTTCTCATTGCCTTCCTAACCTCCAATTCCTGACTAGCAACCACATAACGATGCTTGTTCGTTCCGCTTCCCTTAGGATCAACGACTGAAGCTATGCATTCTTTGGCGGAAAGAGGTTCTGGGTATTCGGTAGGCAGGTGACCGCAGCGGCGACGCTCGTACAGTTTGGACTTGTCGATTAGGTAGGAAACGCCTGGTTCGCTGGAGGCGGCATAGAGGTGGCGCATGCAGCATTGTGTTATCACTGACCCCATCGTCAGTACTCATGATCTGCTTCGAATGCGAACTATTAAATGCGCTGATGGTAGGTAAGTACATACTAGGTTTTACCTCTCCATGAAGCGTTCGTTCTAAACCACCAATGAGGTCCATCTTAAATTTATCGGCATCTCTAATGATATCCGCGTCAAGCAGTACCTGGTATGGATTTCTGAAGCCGAAGGAAAGTCCATACTGCTGCATGAGCTTCCTGTATTGTTTCGATCGTTTGCCTCTCATTGTGTCTGTCGTTGTCGTGGTAGGTAGTGGTTCTGATTTGATCACGGCTCGCGAGTTGAATGGAGTTTGCGCGGGAACTTTTTTATTCTGCCAGGCGGTGTATAATTTAGCTTGGACTCGTCAAGTCCCCTCTTCCACTCAGCTGGTTTAGGAAATCTCAAACTTGAATGATTCACCAGAAATTCATCTCGGTGTTCAGCTGAAATATAGAGCGGTGTGTATTTGTCTCGTATGCTTTTATCTTCACTTACTATGGAATTATAAGTTAAAAGATTGAATCCTCATCCTATTTGCCTCACAACTAAAGCTTCGTCCCAGCTAAGCGAGCTAGCTACGGATGAAAAGGGGCAGATTATTCATTGTGAATCATAAACTTTCAACTTCTGTCCTATCTGCAATTTTCCGAAGTAAAGATTATGTATGAAGCTGTATTCGCCTCGGTTTCTTACCTGCAATATCATTTTAAGCACCCACTTGGTTTAGATAACTTATTTATTCTTAAGCAGCTCTCTCTCTCTCTCTCTCTCTCTCTCTCTCTCTCTATTAGCGTGTCAACTAGGGAAGTACTCAACTAATCAAGTTGTTATTTTACAAGTTTGTTAATCCTCGACTTTAAATTTCGGTCATATAGGTAGATACAGATAGACTAATATGTTTTGTTTGTTGAAAACAGCGCAACGGAAAACAATAGCAGTTACAAAACAAATGCGAAAGAAGAACTCGAAGATTGCAAACAGATACAATCATCTACTAGAATATAGCTTCGCCTATCGTTAGCGTAAGGAATAGCATACTTGCAAAGGGAAAACGACCGAATATAAAGTTTCTGAAACTATTAAACACTAAGATCCTTCTCGAGTCTTTGATACTAGTAGATGGCTCTTTCACTTTTTGTTAAAGGTGCGATTCTTTACTAGGTAGATCATATTCGGTGTCCTCTCTTATTTTCAGTGTGAAAGATCTACAATAGCAAGTGTGAAATTCTTGGAGGATAATAAAGTAGTAGGTGAAGGTTTAGAAGATATAGATATCCCTACTAGACGGTCTGCAATAGATCATTTACTCTTTGCAAGTATAGATCAAACAAAGTACAGGCTTTGAATTAAATACCTAAATCAAGTCAGTTACTAAAGTCGGCGAGTTACTAAAGTAATCACCTGGCAATGCTGAATTCAGCGGAGAATTTTACAACAGTTAGCATTCACCTTTATTTTAGTAGATACTTCTGCAAGTAAACAAAGGGCACCACGCGCACGAAATCAATCCTCTTGAAGCCTCGCGCCTCGCTTATCGACCAAAATATCAACACAACCAAAAGGTCCAAAAAAAAAAAGAACAAAAAAGAGCCCAAAACAGCAAAACTATGGGATCTTCTTAGAAGATCCTCTAGAACACAGCTTTACCTGTGTTTTTGTCGTTAGGTAGATGATAGGGGGGGTGAACCCACACCCGTCTCAAATCCTGGGGAATATAATATTCGTATGCGTATGCGGGGTTGGCGAACCATTAGTTACTTATTTCCTCCTCTTGAAACAGAATTTGACCTGTGCCACTTCACCACTGTGACATGCCTGTTCTGTTTGTTGAACTAGTTTTGTTTAAAATACAATTTAAAGGTGTCTGGGGAGCACTTTTAAATTTTTGTTTGTTTACTTTCACTAGCCGAGCACTCTACGCTTCACTTTAGGATTCTCTCTCTGAGTCGTGTGGGCTGCATAACTCACTTTTGTATAAAACCTGTCCTTATTTCCTGCACATTTATTAACTCTACATACAATCAGCAAAGTTCTTAATTGAAGTAGGTTACCTATATTAAGTAAGTTACTTAAGTAAAAGACTATATACTCCTATGTAAATAAGTTTAAACTCAAAGGTGTATTATGCTATTAGCTACGTAATACGTACTATCTTATACAGAACATTTTACAGTTTCTATAAGGCTAGATAATACCTGCAGATTACAGAAAATAGCTGCGGGTGGTGGATGAGAGTAGTAGATTATTATGTTTGCAGATAGCAGACGATGCTTACAGATAGGATATAATAGCTGCAGGTGGCAGATGAATATAGAGATGAATAAGCGTATAGACAGATGAACATGCAGATAGATGAGTGTATGGATGGATGAGCATATGAGTAGATAAACATATAGTTTAATGAATGTGTAGCATTCTAGCTTTAAATAAGAAACAAATTTTGACTAAGGAGGCAAGAACCCAGCTATTCACCCACTAACACGGTTTGACTACTTACTGGTCTTTAGAATCGCCTACAACTTTAGCATAGTTCTACTTTGACAATATAGAGGGTAGCTTAAAAGTATTGCAAGTGCTGTGCTTGGTGTCTCTGTGTAGCTAATAAAAGTTTTACAGAGATATTGCAGGGGAAATATTTAAGCTACTTAACCTCTCTGCTTTTTCTAAAGAGATACTTTACCTATACACTTGAGGTCGAAGATAAGGCTTGCTCTAAATGAATTTCGAGACGATGGAAAAGAGATATAGAAGATGTCTAACTACTCAGTTGTTCTGGTGCTGATGACTAAAGGTGTATGGACTTGATTGGAAGTTCCATATTTCACAACGAACTTCATTTTGGCATTAACGATGGAACAGTGATCTTGGGCTATAATTAGCGAATTGAATTCTGTCTATAAACAACCCACGAAATATATGCCACATGTACAATTATATTCAGCCCAGGACATCTTTTGCCACAGAGAAAATAGGTACATAACCCACTTTGAAGGTTGCATTCTCTTGGCTCGATTTCATTCTGGCCACCGATGACTCGATGAAACTGCCAGCAGCTGATGTGATGAATCTTTTAAGAGTAACACCCTTCAACCAAATTGATTGTCATTCTCCTTGGAAGGGGCTCCATTCCTTCCTTCAAACACTTGGAAATCTCCTAAGCTTCAACCGTTCGACAAAGGCATACCCCAATCCCAAAAATTTGCAAAGTTCTGACCATTTCTCCTCCACGACGTGTTCAGGCTCTCTCATGACCATTTTGAGCATGTTTCCGTGGTGTACGGTAGCACGGCTGGGTAAAGTCTCCCGGGGTTCCTCGCTACACTCTGGGCTATTCTTCGGCCTCGAGAGATCTAGGAGGCCAAGCCAACTGCGGGTGCAAGGTTGTGGTCTAGGCTCATAAGACAAAAAATCCTCTTTTGTCTCCAGTGGAAGAATGAATTTTGCATTTGGGTGCTGAGATGACACTTTTGCATATTCCTCAGAAGACTGCAAGGTCGTGAAGGTATCGGGTCTTCTAAAGTCGGAGGCTCCCTCAAGCGAGTGAAACGAAGTGGTGGTGTTTAGGTCTTGGAATGGGACATGCGTGTATCCCAAAAGCTTGAGTGCTTTGCTCATGCTCGCAGTTCCCATTTCATTTTCCCCTAGAATGAATATTTGGGAACATGGCTCTGGTTGTGTCGAGGGAGAGTGGATCTTCTTAGCCCAACAAAGGGGTGTGGCCGATAGGAGAAGTAGGAGACTGGTTCGTGTGGGAAAGAGCATGATGATGAATTGAATGTATGAAAGTCACAGAGAAAAAGGTGAGATGAAAATGGGAAAGAGTGACAGAGTTAAGCTTTAGTTACAAGAGTCAAGAGTCCAAGAGAGGGATCCCAAAGTCTTAAGTAGCAAATCTATTTCCATTCTCTAAGATGATCCACCGTCCGTATCCTTGGGAGATTGAAGATTCGCAAGCGACAAAGATGCGTAACATACGGGGTTCGGGTCGGGATAAAAACCTGTGGTTCCCTTTGGACCGTGCACCTAGTGGACCATTTCACCAAAGGCATTCATGACATTACACCTTTGACACCCCGTACGCCTCGTGCATCTCGAGTAAATCGTTGAGTCTGGCGAGTCAATAGAGCAGAGCTGGAATCGGGAGGTTGGCTGTTTACGAGAATACGGCGAAGGGATTTTTTACGCACAGCCGGCGCCCTAGCTGTCATGCGTTGCAGATATGATAGGCCAAGGTAGATCGTCTGGAAGTGAAGCAGGAGTGAAGAGGCGTGCCTGAAGAAGGCGGAGTATCTAGAAGTGGATCTTGGATCATGATAGTTTGAAGGATTGGAAGATTCATTATTATTCCTGACAGACAGCCCACGACTTTATGATACGAATAATATCTTTAAAAAGAGGGCTTGCTTTTTACCCCCTTCCCCCTTCCCCTTTCCCCTTTTATTTAACCACCTACGAAGTATGTACGAAGGGTGGTTTCAAGAAATAAGCGTCACCCTCCCTGGCTCGCTTAAAGGCCTTTAGCGTCTCCCGGGTGCGCAATTCTAATACTTCGGCCCTGAAAGTGCGTATACTTAGTCACGCCAGCCAAGGGGGTGACGCTGATTTCTTGAAACCTACCGTACCACCAGAAGGTCCCTGCTCGGTTAGTCAGCCGAGTTGATTAAGTGCTTGGCGAAACACTTCAGCTGCAACTCCAACTTTATTACCACAACCAACCCCATTGCACCTATCCCATGCCAACGGCTAAATACGATACTACTGTACCTAACTCACAAGACCAGGAAGTCCCCTTATGGTATCTCCAATCGAGGTCTCTCTATCCATCAATCCTCCCTGTGAGCAAAACCGGCCCTGCCGTAATTCATATAAAGATCCTGCATCTGTTCAGACGAACGGCATTTTATTTCCTCTCTTACACACACCAAAATAACTTGTTCCTGTCGTCTAGGACCACGAGGCTATCGGAATATCAATCTAAAGAGCCCAATAGAGCACTTTTACCGCTGGTGACTACGCAGGCTCCAGCTAGAGCAACCGCACGGATGGGGGGAATCCTGGGGTTCAGGAAACCATTCCCGTGGAGCCTGAATATAACCTTAAGAGACAAAAGGCACAAGACTAATATACTCCTCACATTTTCATACTTTGCTAGCGATCTCTTAAGCAGCGGATGCTGTTCTGGCCATACCGCGAGCCTGAATGCTAATTTATATTTGATGTACTCCACACATCTTGATCTCGGGAAGGCTCCCGTATAGTACCTCGATAGTTGCATTGTTAATGGAAGATTTCTCCTTGGTTCGTGTAACTGCACAAGGCTTATATTCTATATACAATGCCAGCTTGTCACATGGCCTCCATTATGAATCTCTTACCAACAATCGTCCTTCATTTTATCCGAATGTGACCTTTGCACGCGTTTGCTGCCATGGATGAGTTTTATCCCGTCAGCCTGTCAATATAAGTATCCCTAACTGCTGTTTTGGTGCTCTCCTTGAGTTTCTCCCGTACCTTTTGATAATATCTGCGAGTGCAGGCAGTATTCGTCATGAGGGCCAACACTCTCTTCAGTGGCATCTTTGCCGCCGCCTCTTGTAAGTTCGAGGATGCCTACTCCTTTAGTTGCAACCCTGCCTCTGCTAATAAAGCCTAGTTCTCTATGGCGTCTCTGCGCAAGACTTTGCTGCTTCCAAGGGTTACTACACGGAACCCAATACGGGGATCACTTTCTGGACCACATACATGTCAAATGGTAATGTAACGGGAGATGGAGAATTCTCTACGGTCTCTTGGGGAGGCTATCAGTTCGGAATAGCTTTACCACCGAGCGCCACAACTGTCGATGAGTATGACTACATCGGCATGATTGTGAGTTGTTCTAGATTTCAATGCTATATGTAACTAATTCGAACACAGGTGGGCTCAACGCCGAATGGGACCGGTTGGTCTGGAGTTGTTCATGGTAACAATATTGGGGCCTCAATGAGTAATCATCTCATGTTGCTGGCTTGGCCGTACAATGGAGAGATTTTGACTTCGTTCCGTTATGCTCCGTATGCAGTTCCTTTCGTATGTTCAGTATACACCATTGTCTGACCAATACAACGCAGTGCTTATGCGGATCCTCTGTTTTACAATGGATCTGCTACTCTCACCCAGCTACACACGGAGATCAATACGACCAACTGGATGCTAGTCTATCATTGCCAGAACTGTTACAAATATGATCAACCAGGACAGACTGCAGATAATATGTCAACAACAACAGGTTCGTAAATCCGATCTATATTTATCCTATTCTTGGTTGTCTCGGGTGCTATGGCATTTCTTGAAATTTCCATATGTCCCAGGCACACCTCGCTACCCATAGCCGTGTCTTAGTTATCCTAAAACTCTCTAAAAGAAGCACTGCTAATACGAAAAAGGACACTTTGAAAATGGCTGGGCTCAAAGTTACATACCTGTAGATGAGTACGTAATGCATTTCAAGTCCAGTGGTTGAAAGTCCTGAATACTGGTACTAACTCTGCAACTATTTTTTAGTCCGTCCGACCCGAATTCCGACATCGTCCAGCACAACAATGGCATGGGCGAATACTCAATTGCCGTCGCTTCTGCCACTCAATCTTCATATTCCCAGTGGGCCACACTCACAGCAACTCATACCAATACAGCCACGGGGACCGCCACCGCTAGCGCTACTTCCTATTCCTCAATACCCGTACCAACGGGTACGACATATGATTACGTTATTGTTGGTGGTGGAGCTGGTGGTATTCCCATGGCAGACAGGTTGAGCGCTTCTGGCAAGTCGGTCCTACTAATTGAGAAAGGGCCAGCCTCTTCAGCCAGATGGGGTGGAAGTAAGTATCACCCTTCTTGATTTTTGACTCTTATTGATGACTGTTTCTAAGCTCTCCGTCCGGATTCTGGGTGGCTTGATGGCACAAATCTTACCTGGATTGATGTTCCAGGCCTTTGCAACAGAATCTGGCAACCTGGAGGATCAGTTGGTGTCGCTTGTGCAGACACAGATCAAATGGCCGGATGTATTTTGGGTGGAGGGTAAGTTTTATTTCATTTCCCCTACCTTAAGCACAAGCTTTACCTTGAGTATCTGATTAGAGTGAGCTATCTAAATCAAGTGGGTTACTCGGGTTAAGCGAGTTACTCAGGTCAAGTGACTTACTCAGACTAAGTAACTTAGGACTGTTATTTTAGACTCTTAGATATGCTATATGATCACGTGGCAGTGGCTATATTAAACAGAACATATGTCGGTTTCTGTAGGATATAACATGAGATAGAGGCTTACATAAAAGTGAAGGACCGCAGTCAACGCCGGCTTATGGTGGAATGTAAGTAACAATTTCATGCTACTTACAGGCATAGCGAGCTAATGTCTGTTGTAGCCACATCCTGCGGACTGGGACGTGAATTTCCCTGCTGGATGGCAGTCCGCAGATATGGCAGCAGCATCCGCTCGCGTATTCTCAAGGATACCAGGAACCGATCATCCGTCGCTGGATGGCCAACTCTACCTCCAAGATGGATTCGGGGTCGTGAGCACGGGTCTCGCAAATGCAGGCTGGACAAGTGTAACCGCAAATAATGTTCCTAGCCAGAAAAACAGGACTTATGCTCATACTCCTTATATGTCCTCTCATGGTGAGCGAGGAGGCCCTTTAGCGACTTATCTCGTAACTGCAAATGGCAGGTCCAATTTCCACATGTGGCTCAACACCAGTGTTAAGAGGGTTGTTAGAGATTCCGGACATGCGACCGGCCTTGAGGTTGAGGCATACAATAATGGAGGCCATGCAGGAACAGTGAACCTCACTTCCGTCACTGGACGTGTTATCTTGTCTGCTGGGACATTTGGAACCGCAAAAATCCTCTTCAGAAGTGGTATAGGCCCGACAGAGTATGTATCTTACAGAATGTCACCTCTTCTTGGAACAAGCAATACTGACTTCGCTATTCAACAGTCAGCTCGATATTGTCCAGCAAAGTACAGATGGCCCTACAATGATCAACTCGAGTTACTGGATCAATCTCCCCGTGGGCTATAATCTTGACGATCATTTAAATGTGCAGTACCAACTCCTCAATTATGTATAGCATTACTAACTCTGGTTAGACGAACCTTGTAGTATGTCTTCGGTTCTTTGTCTCCTCAGCTCCGATTCTAACTACGTTTGCTGCCCTTATGCACTTTATTTGTTCCCTAAAACACCCCAAAAGCACGCTATATTGAGATATGCTGACTCCCTGAAAGATATCACATCCAAATGTTACTTACTATGATTGGCTAGCTGCGTGGGATACTCCCATCGAAACAGATGCATCCGAATACCTAGGTAAGTGAGACCGAAGTTTTAACTATCTCTAAGTAAGTCACTGACACAGACCAGCAAAACGAATTGGGCCTTTTGCCCAAGCAGCACCTAATATTGGTCCCATGTTCTGGGAAGAAATTACGTGCGCTGATGGTATTGTGAGGCAACTCCAGTACACTGCTCGAGTAGAAGGGTCGGAGGGCGAAGCCAACGGCGGTAAGTCTATACCATACTCTGATATTCATGTCACATTGCCCAACATCTAATCCGCTACAGACACCATGACCTTATCTCAATACCTAGGACGCGGTGCAACCTCAAGGGGGCGAACAACAATTGGATTGGGTTTGAATATGGTCGTATCTACACTGCCTTGGCTTCAGAATGCATACGATACAGAGGCAGTTGTTACTTCCATTGAGCACGTCATGGCTGCTTTGAATACAGTCAAGAACTTGACGTTTCTTCAACCTGCGGCTGGTGTCTCTGCTGCTGACTACGTGGCAACTGTAGGTTGAACTATACCCTGGGTCAACATTGCCAGCACTAATGGACTACTAGATGCCCCTCACCTACGCTAACATTGGAGACCGAAGATCCAACCACGTACGTACAAAGACACCCTAAAAGCTCCAATAATGACTGATATCCTTTATAGTGGCTCGGTACTGCAAAGCTTGGAACCGATGAGGGTCGTAATGGTGGAAGTGCTGTAGTGGATCTTAACACCAAGGTGTACGGCACTGACAACATCTTCGTTGTAGATGCTAGTATCTTCCCAGGGATGCCATCTACCAACCCATCTGCTCTAATTGTTGCCGCCGCAGAGCATGCTTCAGACAAGATCCTAGCACTTGCTGCTAACACTGCGGTCGCTCAGTACGGCCAATGCGGCGGTCTCTATTATTATGGCTCCAGTGCTTGCGTTGGTGAGTACTATTGTCCGTATAAGAGACGGCATTCACAAACTGACTTGAACTAGCGCCGTACAAATGTACTTACGGGAATTCTTACTATTATCAGGTTAGTGAAATATATCTCGTTCCCGAAACAATGGCTGATTGAAATTGGTTTACAGTGTCTCTGAGACTGGATTTGCTATGAGAGCTCGTAGTTACTATTTCTTTCTTCTGTATATATTTGAAATCATCATGAGGCAGCTTGACGTTCCTTCGTTTGTACATAGTCAATTCACGAGAAATATGTTCGCACCTACAAGTTGTTGTATTGAATTGTTCAAGCAAGTGAGTGACTCAAATAAGTGAAGTAAGTAAAGAACATTATTCTCCTATGTGAATGTTGTTTTAGCTCTTGGGTACGTTGTGTTTTATACGGAACATATTTTAATTTCTACCTTCGTATAAAGAAAATCATCTGCAGACAGCTGCTGACTGTGCTTCGAGTATGAGATGGTTACGCACGGTGTTCCTTCAGCAAAAAAAAGGTTATCTCCATTCCATACAGATTGATTTATCATCCTTTCCTTCCAAATACTACGGAAGGACAGAGATAAAGTTTTTTTCTCCAGAAGTCAATTCATTCCTACCTGGAGAGCTTGTGAAGCTTGAGGCGTAGCCGCGTGAGGGCCATCAGGAAGGTACAGTACAGTACGAAGGATAGTCGCATTCCAGCTGGAGCTGAGGCCACCGAGAAACGAAATTTGATCAAGTAGCGAAGCTACCTTAAAGTTATATATAAATTTTTGGTTAAATTACCAACGACTCGTCAGCTCTCAAAAGAAGCATTTCTTCGGGTTCGGCCACAGCCTCTCTCGTACCTCACTAAGGTACTGTAGCTAGGGATCAGATCCCCCCGCGGCCTGAGCTACGCTATCTGTACTACAAGCGGATTAGCGGCAAATAATCCCAGCAGCCCATGCTCTCGCAACAACAAAGCCCGTCTCCTCAGAAGACCACCACCACCATTGGGTATCTGTTTCAGAATGCCTCTGCGAGAGACAACATATATCCCGCCACCTTCGGAGCTTGTTTTATTCTTTACGGCTCGACTTTGAGCACTTTTGGATGAAACTGTAAGAAGTAAACTCCCGCGGAAAGTGGCGGCGGACAGAAAGGACCAATATGCCGGAGAGCAACGATGCTGCCGGCAAAGAAATCTCGCAGGCAGCCGTTAATGGTAATGGCGCAAATGGAGTCAAGTCAAACGATACACCAGATGTCGATGAATTCGGACTACCCATCAAGAAGCACAAGGCTCCAATGCCGGTAACCTACGAGGCCACTGATGCAGAGGATGATGTTCCTCCTCAAGAGCAGTCTCAGAGCAATGGAGATGCCCCGCAGTCAGCACATCAACGTGTCCCGACTCAGCAGCTTCACCCTGCATCAGATAATGAGGAATCCGACAGTAGCGATGACGAATTCAAAGACGCACAGTCAACTCCAAACCCTACAACCCCAAGTCCCGCAACTCCAAATCCAGAACCACAAGAGCCTAGGACACCTGTTCCGGGCATGGGTTCTGTTAGCAAGGAGGCATCACAACAGACTGCAAAGGTAGCAGAGCTTAACCCTACTACGCTCATAGACGAGGCACAAGGGAAGAAGGGCCCCGAGAAGGGATCCTCAGGGCCAACATCGGAGTTTACGGGACTGGAGAGGGTGCAGTCCCCAGAGCCCCCCCGAGAAACTGTCCGTGAGCTCGCGCATCCTGCTGAGGACGATGCGCCAAAATCTGCGAATTCGTCAGATTCCGTAGAATCGATACCAAAACTTTACGACGTGAAGGATATGCCAAGGAAAGAAGACGAGGAGAACGCCAAAGGGCACAAACGTGGACAGGCCAGTGGACCAAATGGTTCAAGTGGGCAGGTTCTGTCAGAATGGTCCCACCAACAGCTGACCACCAAGACTACGAAGGAGGAAGAATCTGAAGAAGACGAATGGCAGACAATGCCTGCATTCGCGCCTTATGATATGTATGATGATGATAACAAGCTCATTGCTCGGGAAGCACACGAGTCTGATGACGAAACCAACGCATATTCAGGCCTAGGCGGTGCAGGAAAGGGTTATACTCGGGTACAATTGGATGAGGATGCTCAGTCTGCGACAAGTCTTGATGAAAATACGCAATATCTGTTCAAGGAAGCTAACGGTACAGGTGCGGGTGAAATGGAAGATGAAGAGCAAAGAGATGCGCTTTCGCAGATGCAGGCCACAAAGGACCTATTGACTGAAGGCCAGAGGATCGCCTATGTTGGCATGACTCGACTTGTGCTATCGACAATGTTGAAGGAAGCGGAGTCTATTGAAGCTACCAAAGGCAGTAAGAAAGAGGTTCAAATGGCAGCAGAAGCTATGAAGATGTGGACCCAGAAGATGATGGTACGGTTATATGCACATATGGATATCAGTACGGATGAGCAAATTATGGTAGAGCAATTGGCCGAACATGGAGTTGTTCCTTCGGATCTCACACCTACTTTAATGCAAAATGCCCGCGTCAAGAACCCCATGGCCGAGAAAGAAGATGCGTCTACAGCATCATTGAAATCACCTTTATCACCCCGTACAGAATCACTAGCTTCTACCGACAAAAGTCCAAGGCCTTCAATCTCCTCACCCAAATTTTCACAGATGCCTCGCTATGATGATGAAGAGCCTGCACAAACGCCCCCGCCGTATGAAGAGCACGAAGGCGAGGACCTCCCACAGGTTCGAACACCTTCTCAGCTCCCAACAACTAAAAACATCGATATTGACCTTCGTTGGACTGTACTTTGTGACTTATTTCTAACCCTCATTGCTGATTCGGTCTACGATGCCCGATCGCGTGTTTTACTCGAGAAAGTTGGCCAGAATATGGATGTTTCTTGGCTTGAGATTTGTCGTTTCGAAAAACGGGTAACGGATGCACTGGAAATGCAGCAAGCTGCCGAGAAGGAGAATTGGAACGAAGATGAGCACAAAGAGAACCGGAGGAAGATGGCCCTCAAGAAACGTTACATTATGATGGGTCTTGCTACTGTGGGTGGAAGTCTAGTAATTGGACTTTCCGCAGGGCTCCTTGCTCCTGTAATCGGTGCAGGTCTTGCAGCAGGATTCACCACCATAGGTGTTGCTGGAACCAGTGGTTTCTTGGCTGGTACTGCAGGAGCTGCCATCATCACATCTAGTGCTTCTGCAGCTGGCGGAATCATTGCTGTAAAGGCTGCAAACCGAAGAACAGGCGCCGTGAAGACCTTTGAGTACAGGCCTCTTCATAACAACAAACGAGTCAACCTAATTGTTACTGTTTCTGGATGGATGACAGGAAAGGTCGATGATGTGCGGTTGCCGTACAGCACAGTGGATCCAGTTATGGGAGATATTTATTCGGTACTTTGGGAACCCGAAATGCTTCAAAGTATGGGAGACACCATCAATATTTTGGCAACAGAGGTAAGTTGCTAGTAGTGCTAGGTCCGTATGACTCCGTACTGACTTGAATAGGCATTGACTCAAGGTCTCCAACAAGTTCTTGGAAGCACTCTCCTCATTGGTTTGATGGCCGCTCTACAGTTACCTGTTGTTCTATCTAAGCTTGCATACCTTATTGACAATCCGTGGACCGTATCACTCGATCGTGCCAACTCTGCAGGTCTTATCCTTGCAGACTCTCTTATTGACCGCAATCTGGGAACACGACCGATCACCTTCGTGGGATATTCTCTAGGCTCTAGAGTCATATTTTCTTGCCTGCGAGAACTTGCTCGAAAAGGAGCATACGGACTGGTGCAGAATGTTTATTTATTTGGTTCCCCCGTTGTTGCCAAGAAAGACGAATATTTGAAGGCAAGATCGGTCGTAGCTGGACGCTTTGTCAATGGATATGCCAGGAACGACTGGATTCTGGGCTACCTTTTCCGCCTCACAAGTGGAGGTATAAGCCGTGTAGCAGGCCTGGCACCTGTACAAGGCATTGCGAATCTCGAGAATGTGGATGTGACAGATTTGGTACCTGGCCATATGGCGTACCGTACGGCAATGCCTAAATTGTTGAGAGAGGTTGGATGGTCAGTTGAGAGTGACGAGTTCACTGAAATCGAGGATCCTGATCCAGAGAATCATCAAGCCCGGCAACGTGAGCTCATTAATGAAATAGAAGAAGCCCGCAAGGAATTCGAGAAGAAGGAGAAGGAAGGGAAAGGTGGCAAGTTTGGCTTTTTCAGTCGGAAAAAGAAGGCCGTTGTTGACCGCAAAGAGTGGGAAACTTATGAAGAGTCAAAGGGCGAGTCAGCTGCGGCGCCGTATGGGGCTACTGAGGATGCAAATGGGAACAATCACGGTGTTCTATTCGATGTGGACGCCATTCGAGCTCAGTTAGCAAATGAGCAAGAGGAAGAGTTAGAGGTCAAGGAACTCAAGTCAACACTGCCCCCCATGAAGCTGGACCTGGCGGCTCCTATTCCTTCCGCAATATCGCCGAGGTTGCCATTAAGAGAGTCGCAGAGCTACGATGCAGGTCTGAAGGTCCACGATTATAGCCGCCCTCAGTCGCGAGCAACATCACCGCGTCTGTCAAGCAGCGATCGTCCAAATGACTATGCACCCGCATACTCACCGGGTCCAAAGTATCCAAACTACGATTATGAGGCGGAAGAGGAGTTGCAGATGACTTTTGACACTACCTACCACTCCCCACCGCGTTCAACCCGAACTTCCTTCAACGCGCCTACGCCGCTACAGCCTTCGCCCATGGCTGACACTCCAGCGAGAGCTTCCAATTTCCAACGGCCAGATTTGAAGAGTTCAACGAGTATGCCCACCACTACGTCCACGACCATACCAACCATTAATTTTGATCATAATGCATGGGCAGACGAAGATGAGGATTTCGGAAAGGAGAAAGAGATTGAGATGACGTTTGCGTAGATACTTAAGTACGGACACATTTTTTTCAGGTTCTTGGTGAATACTTGCATCACGTCAAGTGAATTGCATATATATATTTTGCGGTTGGATGTTCATAGGGTTTTTTTATTCTCATTGCATTGTTTGCGACCGGAGGGAGACAAGGCACGGCGTTTATCAGTGTATACATGCTTTTGGAAGAGCGCTTCCACCACGATACAATTATGGCGATCCCCAAAATTGCCGATCACTTGCAGAGCCCCAATATTTGACATGAAACGTATATGCGATTGGGCCTAGTGCTTATTTTTTTTATATCTCCGACCATGTTTGCAGGAGACCAGTAGACCAGTAGAGACGTATGGTAGAGGAGCGAAGGAAGGAAGCGAGTGAGCGCTACTGTACCTCGTTCTTCTTGGCAAGCACACAGCCGCCGCCGCTGTAGATATCCTATCCAACTGCATATACTGCTACAATAAGTAGGACACCTCACGCTTACCACGCCTTAGACCCCCAACTCCCAAGACCCAATGCGGCCACCCTGGGCGTACTGGAACAGTTGATCCCACAGACAGCGCAATAATCGTCCAATTGAAATGGATTCGGGAGCGAATTAACGATGTCCACGCCGCATGCGCCTAGTCTAGCGTCTCCTTTCTGGCGTGCTGATACAACCAACTGAGCCAACTCTCATCTGCAGCCTCGCTGTGCCCTCCCTCGTAGGCGCAGCAAGGAGCTGACCTGAGATGTGCGATGTGGAAGGGAAAGGAAAGGAAAGGTAAGGTAGTAAGTAGTTTGCAACGTGAGATGATTATTAGTATGGCACATAATATTGTGCCCGTCCCCGCGTCGACTTGGAAGTCTTCTTTTTTCCTTTCTCCTTCTTTCTGATCTTTCGATTCTGGTCGCTCGTACCTGCTTCTTAAGCTTACCTTAAGCTTGTTTGCCCTTTTCAGCTAACAGGCGCAAGATCTGCTTCCCGCCATGATTTTTTCGACTTTCTTCCTCAGCCTTGTCACGGTGTTTGCTCTTGCCGTGTACGCTCAGGATATGAGTGGTGTTAGTGTGACATACACGACAAATAAAACCGAAGGCATCTCTATTATAGTGGGTGTAGATGCGACTTTGGATATTACTGTAACATTCAGTGGGCCGCAGCCATTCCCTGACGACTGGTTTCTACATCTCGTCCAGGCTTCACAAGGAAGTGAAGGAAGTTCAGATCTCAGTAATACCTTGGCCCTTCTGCAGGAAGGCAAGCAGATACAATTGCGGACCTTATCATATCAAGAACTAATATGTTTCGCAGATATCACAAAGCTAGCAAAATGCAATCATGATGATAGACAATGCTTGCTGTCGAAAGTATCTCGTGTATGGGACATATCAATTCCCATTGAGTTGGAAGAGGGGACTGCCGCCTTGAGCAATGCATTCTTTTGCATTGGCAAAGACGGTGTCTGCGACCTAGGCACTTATTCTCCTGCGTTTGGTATTGTTGCTTCAGGCGCACCTGCTGTTCCTGTCGCCACCCAGTTGCCTTTTACCACAGCGTCACTATCATTGTCTATCACGACTTCAAATCCGCCGACGTTGGTGTCAATAGCAGAGTCTTCTGTTCCGTCCGCAGCTGAGTCTAGATCTCTCAGAGTGACTTTGGTCACAGCGACGATCACTTCCCCTTCCACGACACTCACTAGCACATATCTCACAATAACTGGTATATCCAGTTCCATGACAACTACCGCTACAGCACCATTAATAACCACCAACTCAGCATCTAGCACGCCATCAACAACATCAGCGTCCCCTGAAAGCTCAACCTCAACACTGGCAAAGGGTTCCAAAGGTCTATCTGCCGGCGCTAAGGCAGGAATAGCAGTTGGTGTAATTTTGCTAGTCCTCATACTCCTCCTCATCGCATTCCTCCTGGTCCGGCGCCGCAGGCAAAAGCAAGGGATGCAACCAGAACAAATGATGCTAGCTCAAGACCACCTCTCCCGCGAAGGAAGCCGAGACCTTGCAGCCGAGAAGGGAGCAGTCGTAGGCGCTGGAATAGTCGAGACAACCAGAGGAGGAATAGGAGCAGCTAGCGAAGATACAGTCTACGAAGAAGACAGACAAAGACAGCAATCCCCCGAACGCGACCATGAGCATGAGCACGAACAATCACGAGCACCACTATCATCTCCCGAAACCATGTCACCAGCAACAACTGGCGAAAGGTTCGACGAACCATACCGTGATGCTCCTCCAGCTGTTTATGGCGATGCCAGACATTCGCCACAGATATTCAGGGGATCACAGCACTTTTTGGGAGAGGAGGGATTGAGTGCTGAGGATATTGAGAGGTTGGAGGAGGAGGAGAGGAGGATTGATGCTGCTATTGCTGAGTCGGAAGCGAGGAGGTAGTTTGAAAGGGAGAGGGAGTAGGGGATTTAGGTGGTTATGTATACCTAGAAGATTTTCTAGATATGATTCTTTTGACTTGCTGTTGTTTAGCGTAGTATAATAATTCATGAAATTAATGATACCTCCATACAAGTGCTATACTAGGAGGCTCTTTAGATTCACCTCCCTCTCTGGATTTTTCCTGTTTATCACGATATGAGATATGATCAGATGCCGAAATTGAGTGAGTTACTCCAGCCAATTTAGTTACTCAAATAAGTCAGTTACTGAATTAAAATAAATGACTATAGTCGTGTAGTAGTGTCTGCATTCTATATGAGGTTTTCTAGTTTGTATAGATACTCTTATATTCTATCAAAACGACGTGAATTTTAAACAAGGACAAGATAGTAAATTAGCCCTATAGTAGCAAATAGCTTAGATAGAGATATGACCTTTAAATTCTAGAATACTTTCTAACATGCTACAATAGTATTACTCTCTATTCTACAAAGAAGCAAACTTGCTTATACCTATAATAGGTACCTAGGTAGAGAAATCAAAATGTTTAGAATAAAAATTTCTTTTATAAGAAGCAGTAAGTTTACCTATGTACAGTACCTACCTAGCAACTTATTACACCTATTAAGCCAAACTAGATTATACTAGAAAAGTATACGGTATTTTGCAACAAGAAATATTTACTATAGAAGTAATAAGGCTTATCTCCTTGCTAATCCTGTACCCTTATTTTTTAAGTACTAGACTATACGTCGTGAACTGAATAGTGATAGTGGTGTGGTAGTAAATGTCATGTTTTGTGCAAAACTAACACTGCTATATAACTATATATAAGAGGGATGTTAGTTAAGTAGGGTTATAATAACTTACTTGATTTAAATTTAAGGAACAGACTTGATTCGAGTAACTCACTGGGGCACTTAGACTTATAATAGCGTAGCTCACTATACTTTTACATAATCAGACATTTTCGCCCGACTAGAACTTGTAGCTAATGAGCTTGATTCTATTATATCTTCAAACCTTTGGGTTGAAAGTAGGGTTAATGAAGTGAGGATTACTTAACCCTGAGAGGTTTTTTAGCTAGTTTTCTTTGTGACTGACTCCACGATTGTGAATCCTAGCGAACGCAAAGACTGCTCGTGTTCTGACAGGTTACTGAATCCCGAATGATTTGTGTAAAATTCTCGATTTTTGGATGCTCGTTGAGCTACTAACAAGCACTTGCAGTTATGTTATGAGAGCTAATATGAAACCGAAAGCTTTAAGAATAGCGGCAGTGCAGTATCAAAATGTAGAATTTCCCATCCAGGAGTAGGTAAGATTACTTAAAAACTCCAATACCCATGCCATCCACCCTTCACGCCGTGGCCTTTAGCATCTAATTCCAGTAAAATGCTCAACTCCGTTTGGTATCATACACGAACCTTGGACTTCCCATATCTCCATACCTCACCCCATCCTCACTCAATCCTTCTAATCTTTATCCGCGGTTGAACATCCTTCCCACAAGCCCACTCGCAATATTTCCAGCCAATCCCCCAGAATACAAAGCGCTCCCAGCCAGATTCGAAGCCTGGCCAAACTTGTCGCATCGAGAAAAGGCAAGAGTATTCGTAATGGTCATACTGAGCGCAATGACTACAGTCCCATAATTTAGTTCCAATTTACATATAAACTTTGGAGACAAATACGTACCAACAAGCGTCAGCCAAATAAACTTGAACTGAACAATTGCCAAGATAGCCAACAAGGTCCAGAAAACCGGCTGCACGTAAAGAGCCATCCAGAAGAAACGACTATCCGTTGCATTGATGACCTTGGTCGCAGGATCAGAGCTCTCAAATACCCAGTGCGAATCGCCCGATTGCATATCCACTTCATTCCACCATCTGAGTCCCACGAGACGCCGCCCGGCGATGTTTTTGAGATAGTAGAAGTCGACTGCAAGGAGAAGGATCGTGACGATGAAGATGAGAACACTATTGTAAACCTCATTAGCTCCTTCTATTAGAATTCTAGATAGAAATGCGCATTGGTACTCACAAGTTTGAAGTAAAGAGGATTCCGAATAGGTATACCAGTAAGGCCGCTACGACGTATCAGCTTCGTGTCTAGGTAGGTAGGTAGGTAGGCAGGAACACATGTTCTCAAAAGATTTAGGTTAGGTAACTTACAGACTCGGAATCCGAGGAAGCATAATAGAGTTATTGGGTGGGAACTGAGCCTCCAGCTAAGCTCACCAGGCTGGTTTTGATCCATGGTGAGTGAGTGTGTATTTTAGGGGAGGGACTGTGAAGCTGCTCAGATACGTCGTCGTCTATCTGGCAGCACTGGCTGGAGCACCCCTGCATACGACGCTAGGTGGGGCGGTGTCAAGTGGCAGTATTTTAGGACAAGTGCGGAGACTGACACCGAATGTTACCGTCGCCGATCATGTACCGGCGGCGACGAACCTTCAACTCCAACGTCAACAGTTCATCTTTGCTGTCTATCATACTGCGTATCTAGGCCTCTTGCATGTATTTGTACCTATCCCTACCTGGCCAATTGAGGTCCTCAAGTTAAACCATTAAGTCCATTGGACTACTACTACTACTACTACTACTACTACTACTTCTACTACTATTCTGAAGACCATAGCCGAGGCCAACATTCCCATGTACTTTCGTTGATCACTCGTTCTTTCGTCTACTTTTTAACTCTTTTGCAATTGACTCGTCAATATGTCCACATCATCCATCCTTCGTCGAGCCCTTCTCTACGGTATCCGCTCTTTACCAGTTTCAATCCCCCCAAAACAATAAACAGCTAACACGCCACCAGTCCCATCCTCCTCCCCAAAGTTCCTCGAGAAATCGCGCTCTCTCACTGTAGACACAATAGCCTACGACTTAGAAGACAGTGTAACACCCGCTCAAAAACCCACCGCTCGCACCAACATCCTCTCCTTCCTTTCCCGCCCCCGTCCACCCCACATCAGCGAGCTCAGCGTCCGTATAAATAGTGTCTCGTCGGGCCTTGCTCTCGCAGACCTAACCTCCATCCTTCAATCCCCTCACCTCGATGCGCTCGTCGTGCCAAAAGTAAACAAAGCCTCGGATCTTCACTTCATAACTGATATTCTGCAACACGTCCTCCCAGACCGTCATCCTGCAACCCCAGATGCGAAATCAAACCCACTCAAGATACTAGCTTTGATAGAGTCAGCCGAGTCACTTATGAATCTCAATGAGATATGCAAGGCCTCTCCGTATTTAAGTGGTTTGATATTTGCGGCAGAGGACTTCGCCCTCGACTTGTCCCTCACCCGCACCCCGTCACTCAATGAGTTTTTGTATGCCCGCTCAACGATATCCACTGCCGCAAGAGCGCACAACCTTCCTTCTACTATTGATCTGGTCTGTACTGCTTATAGAGGAGCTGAGGGGCTACAGACTTTAGAAGAGGAGTGTATTGGAGGGCGGGGATTAGGCTTTAATGGGAAACAGTGCATTCATCCTTCACAGGTCGATGTTGCGCAGAAGGCGTTTGCACCAGGTGAGAAAGAGGTAGAATGGGCTGTGAGGGTGGTGATCGGCGACGAAAAGGCAGACGCGGGTGGTAGAGGGGCGTGGACATTAGATGGGAAGATGATTGATGTACCGGTCGTCGGTAAGGCTAAGGCAACAGTAAAGAGGGCAGAGTTGTGTGGTATCGACGTCGATAGCATCCGGGAGAAGTGGAAGGACCAAGAACCTGAATAAAGGTAAGGATCATCATGTCTTCTTGATAATATACAAGTAAAGCAATCCCACGCATGGCCACATATTTGTCACTCGCCTAAAACGCGTCGCTAGTCAATATTGGCGACGAGGTTGCCAAAATCCTCGTATAGAGCCTTGGTCGTCGTCCCCCTGGTCATCATACTGAAGGCTGGTATCCTCCATACCATAAGCTTCATCGAAGTCCTGTCCATGTAAACCATCGTGAGTCGCGTGTTGTCTGTATGAGTTCTGTTCATTCTCATTCCAAGCTTCATGGCTCTCCAAGTCTGGCCTGTACGAAAAGCCTTCCTCCGACTTTAGCAAGTTAGTAGCGTCAGGTGCCACCGTGTTTAACTGCCTTGAACGCATAGCATCGTCATCCCACGACGTTTCTTGATAGAATCCTTCCAGCTCGGTGCTTTCCACAAAGTAGCTGTCCTCGAACAAGTCATCATCAACAACGTCATCATACTGCGTATTACTTTGGCCCAACGTGTCAAAATCACCTTGAAATGGTTCTGTGCTTAGTTCTGCTGCGAAATGGACCTGTTTCTGGCCTTTGCCCTGTTGGGGTTGCATTTGATGGACGTACAGAGGCTCAATCGCAACATCAACTGACGGCGACCAACGCTTATATTGGGTGGGTAGTTGCATACTACTGGCCCCGGAAGACCCGCGTAGAGGAAGACCATATGCAGATGTTGCAGCTGCTCGCACAGGGCTGGTCCAATTACCCGAAGACAGTTCACCACGCGCAGTCCCAAAACTCTCTGGCTTTAGTATCGACTGAGGATTAGCTTTTACAACCGTGATAGCTGGCGCTATGGTGTATCCGTGTCCCTGGCTAGCATCTAGTATATGCTGCTCTGCTGAGATAGGATCCCAATTCTGGCTGTTCTTATCATCTTGACAATCTTGATAGGCCTCTTTATTGGACACACCTTGTGCTTCTAAGAAATCAGATGCTGGACCAAGCTGAAACGGACCATCATGAGAGCCACTAGCATTTATAATTAATCCGTGAGCAGATTGTATACTTGAATGAGCTCCAGCGAGGCTATCCCGTCTACGCCAGGATTGCTGCGCCTTGGAGGTTGTTACTGGTAAAACAGTCACAGGACGTTTAATTCGCGCTCTCTTAGCGATTTCCTGGCGGCTGATTGGTGTACTCTTGGATTCTCTTATATTGCGATATCGAGCCCATCCTTTCTCCCTGTCATATATGTCAATAGTGACTCTATTTCCCGCCTGTCCAATGGCGGAACTTTGCTCATCATTTGTATTTATAGGAACACGACTTTCAGTTGGCCTTCGCAAGGGTAACCGCTCAGAATGATCGTCATTCAAAATCCCGTTGCTATGTGGCCGACGGCTTAAACGCTGGGATCCATCCACCGACGGTACCGTAGTACTAGCATACCTACTTTCTACGAAGCCCTCGTTCCTTTCGTCCGTTACGTTTGATGAATAATAGCTAGTACCCCTCCTATTTGGTCTCGGCCGGTGGAGGCCGGAGTGTGGAGATACCCCAGTATCCTTGAAAATACCAGTATTCTTAATACAAGTCCTAACGAAGTCAGGTGTTGGGCTATCACTCTCCCTGTCGTGATCAGATGCTGTTTGCATAGGTGTGTATTGCGTTTCTGACCAAGTCACATATGTCGTGGCTTGTTCTGAACGTTTGCTTGTATTTCTTGGATGGTTCTCCGAGTAACCCAGAGCTGAGTTTTGTTGTCGACCTGAATATGTTGTGTCGCAGCTGGGACGAGACTCTTCGCGCAGTCGAGAAAGCTGGTCCTGTAGGTTGACAGAGGGTCCTATCGAATTCATACGACTAGACGAGTACCCATCGGTTGCAGTAGGCTTGCTGTGGAGAGAATAGGCATCCTCGGCGCCATTTTTAGCTCCACGGCCTTCGGTGTTGATACTACGCTCTTTTAGTGGCATTTTTGATGGCTTGAAGAAAGCAGAGATCTCTTCTTGTTCTCTCAATACCTTACGTTGCTCTCTCCCGCGATACTTCGAGGTAACCTTCTCATTGTCTTTGCTTGGGCTGCTTTTTGACCGTTGGAGGAAGTCCATTTCTGAAAAAGCAAGATCTGGCACTGCAGCGACATTAGCAACAGCGTTTCCAATCGTGAAAGTGTTGCTTACAGCCACGACGTCTGTTTGGAGAAGAAGCACGACCATTCTTGAAGATTCCCAAGCCAGATGAAGGCTGGAGCTGACTTATATTAGCCTTTTCCTGAGATTTGGTAATTATGTCTCACAGTCAAGCGGTCCTGGCCAATACTTTTTGAAGCAAAGTTGCGCATGAGATTTTCGCCTGCTTTATTCGCGCCCTTTTTCCGAGCACCTCTCTTTTGCCTTTTCGATGCGCTAACTTGACATGTACTATTCTTCGCAGGCCCTTTTGCTTTACCCTCTGGTTCATACCGATCTTCTCGAGTTTTATGTCGCCGTCGCTTTTCAAAAGTCTCAGGTTGTGTTGTTCTGTGCACAGAAGATCCAACAGAAAGCTCGATATCAGAAGACTGGGTCTTCTGCCTCTTTCGAGAATGATCGGGGGTACTGATCCTCTGTCCTACAGCATCATTCCTTCCATGCTGCTTGGGTGGACTTGGTCGCTTCGGCTTGGCAACAGGCTTCAGCAACGAGCTATCCGAGGAGGATTCACGCCTTCGCTTTGCCTTTGGCCGTAAGCGAGCTGTATCGATCGCATTGAGCTCACGATGGCGGGGTGGATGATGTGCATGTCTTGAGGGTGGGGCATTGGCTTGATACTCTGAGAAATGTCAGTTAACAAGCTCTTTGCTTTTTCGTGCTGTCTCTATATAAAAGTCCAGAGGCGATACTTACTAGGTGCGCTATGTGATTGCCTGCGTCCTAGGTCGTGAGCAACAGTCTTGTCCTGTGTCTGCGCGAGCCACTTTCGAACATAGTCGTTATCCCCACTCATGGCGCGTTCTGGGATGGTTGGCGCCTTGGACGATGCATGGCCCTGGGGGCTTTCTCTACGCCAATCGTGCTTCCTCGTCAATAATAATCCCGAATCCTCCTGCTCATGTGCATCACTATGCCGTCTCCAATATCCATGATGTCCCTTATACTCGCCGGCTTGATTCGGCGCTTCGTGCCTGCTTACGTTCTGGTGCGGCTCCATCACCTCAATGGGCCGCAAAGAAGAGAAATCGAACGGCAAAGAAGAATATGTTCGTCGATTTAGAAAATGATGTCTCACAAGTAATGCCACATTCAAAAAATCAGTAGCAAAAACCAATTCTAAAGACAAGAGGTCAAGATGCTTTGTACATGAAAGCATCACTCCTCGCGTCCGGCAATGGACTCGTTATGGCTGTTCAATCCAGTAGGCACCATAATAGGAAACTGCGAAATGCCTAACACACAACTTATCTCGGCCCAGTTTTAAAGATGTGCAATTGTGAGGTTATGTCGCTGGACCAACCCATACTGGCCTGTATACTCGTCGGCCTCTTGGTTGCACAGCATTGCCAAGACCAGCTACATAGGCCCTATGTTGAGCCATTACCAGATTGATCCAGCTGGACGTCTTGACACTGCGACGTCTACTCTCATACTGCTGTCCCTGCATTACTTCTACCACCCGCATTATGCCAAAGCCAAAGCCACAGGCCATGACGAACTTTACAATCACGACGGTGTAGCGGCCAGAATAGCGGTCAACCGGGGAAGCAGCCCTACGGGGTATCGGAATCCACACAAGTACTCGTATTCATGCAGGCACTGCGCTACCGTACTGCAATGTAGACTCCGGAATCCTTGATTGCGACTAACGCAAAAGCTCAGTCGGTTGGAGAAGTGTTAACACAATCTTAGCTCTCTATGATAGCTGTCTCTACCTCAATATCACATGATGTTTTCGCACTTTCGTACCAAAGTGATGTCATACGAGAGATGACGATCCAATGCCGCTATCCCAAGCACTGTTCAGCCCTTGGGAAGCTAGATAAGGCATTTCCGTAAAACATGATATCACAAGCCTGCGAGCTCCAGTACGAACCGCGTCCATAGTAACGCTTCGTGCTCACTCTTAGATAAGGTACCTACCTTACCTTATCCGAATCAAGTAAGTTACCTAAAGCAAGTGAGTTACTCATGTCTTAAACTAGGTGATTTATCTACAGTAGATCAACTGAACTACCTACTGTACGTACGTACTGGCAGAACTCACATGGCATTGATCGTATCAGGACCCCAATTCGCACTCGAGTTTTTAGTATTAGCTTCAGGACAATCCTAGAGTAGGGTTGGGTTGTCCAGCTGGTTGGAGCCATGCTTGACTCGGTTCGCGGTGGCCCTGGCTTGCTTGGGCTCATCCTTCACGTGGAGGATAGCAGAGTGTCGTTGGTGGTTGTAAATCTCCGTCGTGATGGTTCGGAGGAGGTTGTGTTGTACAAGTAGTTGTGTGATCGGAGATGGTGCATCGATGCTTGCAGTGCCTCTGCCGTATTTTTGCTTTTCACCCTGCGAGTGACCAAGCATACTTTAGTATCCCTACCAAGCATAACTCCCCTACCAATAATAATGGTTTACCAGCCAAGGTCTGTCAAAGCCACAGCCTAACGATAAGCAGATAAGGCCACTTAACCGTCAAGGTCCAAGAAAAGCCAAATGCGAACTCCTGCAGCTTTGGTCCTCTGCCATTCCTTTGGAGATGCTCCAGATGAGAATAATAACCGACTGCAATAATTATGCAGCTGGCGTGGCCTCGAACAGCTTCATCGGTTCGGAGTAGATGGGATCGCAGTAGCCGTGCTTCAGATCTGGCAATTAAGTATATGTCCTTGAGGTAATATTTAGGTAGCTATACGGTACTTAAATGCAGTCTTGCTTTTGCTTCAGTTGATGGATAGTAATCAACACATGATTGTTAATGTCTGCTATTGGCGCTGCGGCATTTATCTTGTGAACAAGCATCTGCCCTCGATATCTTGGGTTCTTACAGTAGGACCTCAGAGTCCATCACAACGCAAGAGATACGGTCAATCATGTCATAATGCACGCCACACCACCAAGCTGAGCCAGAGAGGCCTTCGTTTGATGCTTACATTCGTGCCGGCCTCTGCACCGTTACTGGGAGAGGCTGGCACGGGCTGGATTGGATAGAAAACCCTGTTTTGGGCACGCACACACGCACACATCCGCCCCAGACTCGAGAGTTTTCCAGGCTGGAAAGAGTGCAGGCTGTGCAGTTGCAGCGCGGATGTTGACTGGATGGCCGGGACCTGCTGGCATATAAATTATTCACCAAGCTCACAAACAAAGTTTGCCGTCTGCGCATGTACGCATGTCGTGGGGGAGAAACAGCAGCAGGATGCAGTGAGTGTCTCTCGATGCGCCTGAGCGGAGCATCGAAAGAGCACCGAAAATGGGAAAACTGTTATGTAGGTGCTAAGTAGGGGCCAGGGGCCAGGTGCCAGGTGCCAGACGTGAGCTTCCAGGCTCCAAGGTACAGTCAGTACCGGTAGTGTAGTAGTGACCAACCGTTGTAAAGGCGCTACCTTACTGTATTATCCTGTGTGTCCTTGTCCTTGTCCTTGTCCTCGTCCTCAGAGTATATCAGGGTGTCAGGGTCGTTGATCGGCGCTAAGACGTATTTTCCACCCAGTAGTGAGGGGTCGAAGTCTCTGCGCCCCGCTTCCCAAGCTTGATCCTATCAGGCTATCAGCCTACCACGCCTACCACCCTTTCCCAATCCCATCGCCCATATCTACGCCATTCCCACCCCTTCCATCCGCGATCCTTTTCTCTTTCGCTCTCTATCCTTCTTCATACGGCCAGAATCTCGCACTGTCCTTTCTGTCGTTCGACTGAATACCTTTTGCGTCTTCCTTCAATTGTCCGGCTGTCCATCAATCAATTCAATTCAATCCAATCCAATTAAATCAACCAATCTCGCCAACCCTCTCTCTTTCACCAAATCTCATTTCTTCAAGAAGTTCGTCTGATCTCCTGCTTGCTGCGCTGACATTGTCCTCCTCGATCACATTCTGTCCTTCCTCCTCTCCGCTCTCAGCGGAGATCATGTTCTGCCTCGATGTATCTTTCTTTGCGTGATCCGCGTCCTGTCCTCCGTTTCAATACACAATACCGCCATGGCGCGCTATTTTGTGTACTCGTGCGCGGAAATTGAGACTTTCAGCCAGGTTTTCGAGATATAACTATCAATCATGTCTAAGCTCTTTATCGGGTAAGTTGGCAATCCTGTCTTTCCATGTTACGTTGGTTCGTGCTGACAACGGTTTCTAGTGGCCTCGCATGGCACACAGATGAGAATGCTCTTCGTCAAAAGTTCGAGGAGTTCGGCGCTGTCGAGGAGGCTGTGAGTTCCTACGTTAGATCCGCATTATGGTCAATTGCTTTACTAACACGCGTACAGGTCGTGGTCAAGGACCGTGATACTGGTCGCAGCCGCGGCTTCGGCTTCGTCCGCTACGGACAGGAGGCTGATGCCGATGCTGCCATCAATGCAATGAACAACATCGAGTATGTCTAGTGGTGTGTCTTAGTCCGGACACGAGCTAATCGCATTGTAGGTTCGATGGCCGCACTATTCGTGTAGACAAAGCCTCTGAGCGCGGCTCCGGTGGTGGAGGTGGTGGCTTCGGCGGTGGCCGTGGAGGTGGTGGCTATGGAGGCCGTGGAGGTGGATACGGTGGTGGCGGTGGTGGTTACGGAGGCGGCGGATATGGTGGTGGTGGCCGTGATGGTGGTGGTGGTGGTGGTTACGGAGGCCAGCAAGGTGGCTATGGAGGTGGAGGTGAGTAAATTTCCGTTGACTTCTCTTGAGTCAACACATCTCTTATCAACAGTTCAATGCTGACCATCAGACAAAGGATACTCCGGTGGTGGAGGCGGCTACGGCGGTGGAGATCAACAAGGTGGTGGTCGTGGCTGGCAGTAAATGTGGATGTGTCGAGCGAGAATTCTTCATTCCGACCTTGCGTGTTCGTGGGTACTTGAGGACAAAAAGCAGCTTGGTTTTTTCAGCGAAGGTTAATTGTGTGGGGCTTTGACTACTGCCATGTTTTGGAAGGTAGTTGATGGTTCTCTCGTGGTCTCTGGATGCGGTTTTGACCTTGGGGAGCTTTACGCTTGCTCGGAGTTTGGGGGGTTTACCTATTGGGCTCGGTCACATTCTAAACAATCTCGTCACACATGTATCTCTGGTCCGAATTTCTACCATGATCACTTTGATCAATGGTCTCTCAATGAAGACTGCTTTTTACGCAGGTCTAGTCTAGGGCAGTATGGCCAAGAAACAAACGAAATAATGGCTCCGAAAATCACTTCTCAGTCTCCTCTTGCTCGTGTGTGCTCTTTTTGTTAAGTTCGCAATCAGCACCTTTGCTGGCTATTCGGGCAGGATCCATAGACATTCTCTCTTCAATTGCTCTGACTCGGTTTGCCAGGTCCTTAACGTGTATATCTCCACTGTCCGGGCTTAACTCATCCAAAGACTTCTCTAGACCAAAGAGATAGTCCTTGTTCAACCCACTCGGGCCCTCGCTCTTGTATATATGCTCTGCGAGCATTTGAGGATCTTGCGGGCCCAGGAACTGATCATTATCAGGTGTTCCGATGTACACCAATGTCTGAATGCGTGACGATTCGTCGGCAGGATGGAAGGGTGTGAAATGGATGCTATACCCGTTGATCTCTCTGATATCGAGGTATTCACGCACTTCGGCTACCTTGGTGGCTTCGATTCGATATGCAGTTCCCCATACTTTGTCTGAGCCTGACTCGTGGTGATCCGTCAACGTTTCCCAAAAGGACCGCTCGATTAGGGTAACAACTCGCCCTGGGGCTTCCGGAGTGCCTCGATGGTCTTGACTGTGACGGTATAAGCAGCGGTTTAGAGGTGATGGTGAGGCTTTATCACCTTGCCTGTATTTATGAATGAGCGGTGAGCTCAATCTTTTGAAAAGGGTGGACGTCGTCAAGTACAAACCTGCCAGAAGCGTCTCACATAGCCAACTACATAACCAGGCACACGTCTATCGAAATGCGGTGGAGGTTTCCAGATCAGACTCCTACAGGGCAGTTTGTCAGTTCATCGACCAAACGTTGTCGAGCTGGATGTTCATTGTACGAAAGTACGAAAGTACGAAAGTACGGAAGTACTATACGAAAAACGACGCCACGTCGCCAAAGACTGTCAAGGAATACCTGAAAAGACTCCAATAGTCCGGACATACCCATATCCAAAAAGCCAGAACTCAGTGGTAGTAGTATCCTGGGGTTCCATTTTGTACTGAGCGGCGTTGGACTGTTTGAAGGGGTGATGATGTGTGTGTGAGAAGATACATCTCGTCTCGACCCCGAAAATTGCAGGGTTTCAAATGCCAAGCGTCAAGTTCACCCCGTCCCTTAGCTCCCAGATGCGAGTCCGAGACTGACAACAGTACTAAGACGAATTGCTTTTCTACCTCCGTATCTCGTAAATAATTCCTAGATAGAGAATCGAGTCTCAATATATCTCTATTCACTTGATCTTTTACTCCATATATTGTATACCATTTCTTGCAGGATAACAGTTTACAGCGCCTCTCCTATTGCACTGCCACCCCACCTCGACGAGCTGGGACGCTCAGTTCTCCCTCTCACGTACTCTTCGAGGGTGGAAGTCCTCCTTTTTGCAAAAGATCAACACAAACAACTCTCCCCCCTATCTTGTACAGAGCAGACGTATCTCTGACTGTTCAAAATGGCGTACAACAGGTTAGCAAACCAGTCTTGGATGATCGTGTGAATTGAGTGGTTCTTTGCGACTGACTCAAAAACATAGAACCTTCAATCCAGATTCGCTTCCCGCGTTCGCAGAGCCAGAAAGGGCAAGAGCACTTCCTATGATGACTCTTTGAACCGTAGTTGACAGAATATATACAGAAGCAGAGCCCTGCCAACCAACCACCGCCCACAACTTCAGCCCCTCCACAACAACAATATCATCAACAGCAACAGTACAAACCCGCCCCTCCACTTCCTCGTCAGTTATCACCACAGATGGCACCACCTGCTAACTACGGCTACGGATCGCCAACCCAGAATGCTCATGGCTATGCTTCCCCACCTCCAGGAAGCCATGCAATTCGTCCTCTGCAGACTCAGGGCAGGCCACAGCAACAAATGTCAAGACCTCCCCCGTCCCCAGCCCCCATGGATCACCGAGATCCTGCGCTCCTGCCACTGTTCAAGGCGGTTGATAAAGATGGTACACAAGTCGCACTGCAATTTGAACCAGCTTTCGGGCTAATAATGTCACAGGAAGTGGCACATTGAGTGAGAAAGAACTTCGCGCGGCCCTCGTCAACGGGGACTGGTCTTCCTTTGACCCTTATACTGTCAAGATGATGATCCGCATGTTTGATAGCGACCGGTCTGGAGCTATCAACTATGATGAGTTTTGTGGCCTATGGGGTTTTCTAGCAGCATGGCGGTCGCTCTTCGACAGATTCGACATTGATAAAAGTGGAAGCATCAGCCTTGATGAGTATATTAATGCTTTGGCAGCATTTGGGTACAGGTTGAGCCAGAAATTTGTTACCCAGTTATTCTCGACCTATGATAAGAAAGGCGACGGTCATCTCAGTTTCGACCTCTTCGTGCAAAGCTGCATTAGCTTGAAGAGAATGACGGACGTTTTCAAGAAGTACGATGATGACAGGGACGGATTCATAACGCTATCATTGTATGTGCTCCCGGCTAGTCTAGGGTTCGAATGCCAAAACTTGCTAACGTACCTACAGTGAGGATTTCTTGACTGAAATCGTGAAGCAGCGTTAGTCCGAGAGGCGGACAGTAGGAACCGGAATGGACCACAGGCGGTGCTTTCTTTGCGATAATTTATGATATGATACCAAGCTATTTATGAATCTCGGTATCTGCGTGCCATCACTTCAAGTCTTCGTCTCGAGATAGTGCACATGTTAACCGAGCACGGCCTGAGGTCATTGTTGCGCTCCCCTTGGTGTTCGTTCTCTCGTTCTGGTATTACTTCAAGCTACTAAACTTCAGGAAATGTCGATGGGGTGGTCAAGGTGGACATCTACTGCTGCTGCAAAGAGCTGTAGGTACCTTGCGTACTTACTTCCACGCTCCGTACAACTACTACTGTAGAAGTCAAACGCCCCACTCTTACTGGGTGTAGCACTAGCACTTCGCTGGTCTCCACTTTTTGACAAAAGTCGAATCGCGACTCTCGTGAGTAAACTTTACTATCTCTTATTGCCCTCTATATCTGTCTACCCGATTAAATGTAATTGCTTCATACACTGCAATGCTTTCTACACATTCAAGAAGCTCAACCGAGCTTGATTTAAGAAGTCCGCAGGGCGAGCCAACAGGAAATAGAACCCGTTCTCTACCTGACCAGAGTGGAAACCCGGATAGCTCTGAACAACATGAGGTCCAATTTTTAGAACCTACCGATGGTGGCGCTCCAGCTTGGAGAGTGCTCCTCGCTGCCTTTGTCTTCGAGGCCCTGTTGTATGGTAGTGTAACACGTCTACTGTCAGTCGAAACTACACATACTAATTGTCGAGCAGGCTTCCCCCTCTCCTATGGCGTCTTCCAAAATTACTATGCTCAGCTCCCTGAGTTCAGCGACAACTCTCTGCTATCGGTCGTGGGAAGCTGTGCCACTGGCATAGCCTTTTTAGGTGCGCCTCTAATGGTGCCATTTGTGAGACGCCATCCGAAGCATAAAGTGCAAATGATATGTGTCGGATGGTCGTTGTGCATTCTGGGACTTATGACTGGGTCCTTTGCTAACTCTCTACCTACGTTGATTATTACTCAGGGGGTTATGTACGGTGGTTGGTTTAGTCCCATATACTGAGTGTTAATACGTACACTGACTGATTTGTAGTGGGATTTGTTATTTTCTATTATCCTATTATTAGTATGGTCAATGAATGGTGGGTTGCGAGACGTGGGATGGCTTGGGGAGTTATTGTTAGTGCTGGAGGAGTTACAGGGGTGGCTATGCCTTTCATTATCGGTCAGTCTTGAGCTTTCCTACCTTCCTATGTTTTTGCTTAGCTTGCCATGGGAACTACTGAGAAATCCCCTTCACGCCCATATGGGGGCTGGGTTGACCCCTACTTCCTTTAACGTGTCTGTAAGGAGCTGCTTACGTTGGTGGAGGTGGTGGTAAGGCTGTGGGTAGTCTCTAAGTACGCAGCGCAGCAACTCGGACGTCTGTTTCTATCAAGTTCACTGCTTCGTTTGGTTTGGATTGTGATACTAAATTTGGATAGAAGCTATGTTGAATAAGTACGGCTACAAAATCACCCTGCGTGCTGTGGCATTGACACTCGTGGTTCTAACGGGCCCACTCATCCCCTTCTTCAAAGGCCGTCTACCTCCCTCCCAGGTGAACATATTTCTTTGTTTCTGTGCCTTTGAAACACTGTCTCACGACTCCGAGAGCATGCCTCATGACTCTTACTCTTGCTCTTTGAGAAAAACACCGTACTAATTTGTTGATTAGCAAACTGCTGCTGAGAGTACCGATTGGTCCTTCATGAAGAAACCAGTCTTCTGGGTATACTGCGCTTCCAATGTAGCCCAAGGATTCGGTTTTTATTTCCCAGCACTCTATCTCCCTTCCTATGCAACATCCATCGGCCTCAGTTCAACCCAAGGTGCACTGCTCCTCGCACTTGTCAGCGTAGCACAAGTCTTTGGCCAGTTCACCTTTGGCATCCTCTCTGACGGGCGCTTACCCCTCAACCTCCTCGCCGTCATATCTACTGTCGTAGCAGCAATAGCAACACTTGCACTATGGGGCCTCGCTCAGTCTCTCGCACCTTTGATCCTCTTCTCTCTGATATACGGCTTCTTTGGCTACGGATTCGCAGCCTTGCGTTCGAGACTAGGTACAGCAGTTACCGGTGAGCCTACCGCTGCTCTGGCTATCTTCTCGATTTTCTGTTGTGGTCAGGGTATTGGGAACGTATTGGCTGGCCCTATAAGTGCGGCTTTGCTTTCTGGGGCTCTACATCCTAATAGTTATGGGGCAGTGAAATATCGGATGGTGGTGATCTTCACCGGTGCTTGTATGGTGGTTAGTGCGCTAAGTATTGGGTCATTGTACCTTAGACCCAGAAGATTGAGGGGTATGTAGGCGCAAGTCTTTCTTTTAGCGAGCAGTATTAGGAGCATAAGATTGGGCGTCCTATTACTGCCCCGACCAAACGTAACAAAATGTTAAAATAGGAAGGGGTCGAGAACGGTGTTTGGCGGTTAAGTAGGAGATATAAAACTAGCCTCATCTTGTAAGTTAAACTCCAATTTATATGTTGTATATCCAGAACTACAGTTTCTAGAAATCCCTCATACTGACTAACATCCCTTCTAGCGGTACAGGTGACATCCAAGCGTAGCTATTACTCAGGCAATTTTGCTTCATGTATCTCTATATTTCAAGCTAGAACATACACTGCATCACCAATCTAGCTCAGTACTAGAAAAATGTCTATTTCGTTCCGCGCTTGCTGGTAATTTTGATGCAAGATTCCGAGAGAATATGCCTCTCCATGTGTTGGTCATCATTTTTACGAAGTAGTGCTCCAACAACCAATCCGAATCAAGGAACTTTTAGGTGCAATGGAGTTAAAAGTAATTATGCCTATTAGAGTTATTTTGACGATTTTCGACCCCACCATATGCTTTTGAAAACCACCATATCGAAACCACCCCTCGAGCACCCTAACTTAATAATAACCTTATAACTACCCGTTCTACTATAAAAATTTAAGAGCTAGTTATTCTTTACTATATAAATATTCTATTACTAAAATTCTAAAGGATTTAATATACTAGACATTCTCTTATTAGTAATTATAGAAATAGGTAGAAAATGTTACTTTTGTAGAAGAGCCTATATAAGCCTACCAATAAAAAATGACTTTTATATACAAATTCGAAAAATCAAGCTCCCTTACCTTTATAGCCTAGAAAACCTCGATTTTATAACTTTTGCGATTCTTATTAAAACCTTATAAAAATAATATTAATTATAAAGGTAATATAACTAACTACAATTCTTAAATAATTTAAAGAACGCTAAGGTAGTGTTTCTTACTAATCTATAGTTACAAAAGGGTGGTTTTCAAAAGGATAGGCACAGCCGAAAATTATCGAAAATTACTCTGATAGGCACAATCACTTTAAGCAGAGCCCCAATTGGTTAGCCACAGCTTAAATGTGACATAAAACATACATAAATCGCTACTGTGATATGACGACATGAGTGGTAGTTAATAAAGAAATTGATGAACTGGCAAATTATGCTCACAATAGGCAATACATTAAGTCCGATTAGCTCCTTGCGTCGCAACGTCTCGGACATATGCCAGTCAAAAGGAGTAAGTCGGTTCTTATGGCCAAAGTCAAAAGTATGAACGCAGCTCCTCTGCTCTTCAAAATTAATCATCAAAATCAATCAAAGGTGAAGCATCTTCTTATATTCCATCTCCCAAACTCTTCTCCAAAACCACCTCAAAGTCACCCAAAATTCATCATGTCTTCCAGCGCCAACAAGGACAGTCTTAGCGGTGCCTTCCCGCCGGCAGATCATCACCTAGCTGCCATCCTCTACTCCAAAGGTTCTAGCCTTGTGGTTGAACATCGCCCAACCCCCACCCCAGGCCCCAACGAGCTCCTCATCGATGTTAAATCAATTGCACTCAATCCAATCGACTGGAAGCAACGAGACTTCGGCTTCGCTATTGCCTCATACCCAGCAGTTATCGGCTCTGATATTGCGGGAGTAGTCATTTCTGCTGGCTCCTCAGTGGCCGAAGATGCTCCTAAGCCAGGAACGAGAGTAGCTGCGTTTGCACCATGTTTCTTCGTACAGGGAGCCCCAGACTATGGCGCTTTACAAAAGCGGGTACTTGTCCCTGCTGGAAATGCAACCGCCTTGCCAGATGCCATGAGCTTCAACGAGGCAAGTTTGCTGCCAATGGCTGTCTCCACGGCGTTGGTTGGATGGTACAGCATTGGTATGCAACGTGAGACAACGTACACGGCAGCAGACAAGAAGGGGGTGCTTGTCTGGGGTGGTGCCAGTAGTGTTGGCGGAGCTGCGATTCAGAGTGCCAAATTGATGGGTTTCCGTGTCTATGCTACTAGCAGTGAGAAGCATCATGGCTACCTCAAGAAGCTGGGAGCGAGCCGTGTTTTTGATTACAAGCATGAGAATGTCGTAGCGAACATTATCAAGGCAGCCAAGGAAGATGGCGTAACAATCGACATCGGGTATGATGCGGTTGGAGCGTTGAAAACAAGCATGGAAGTCTTGAAGAAATCCAAGGGGCAGGGAACGGCAAAAATGGCGTCGGCTGTGCCGTTGACGGAGAATTCTCCCAAGGTAGAGGGCGTCGATGTGAAGTTCGTGTTCCCGCCACCGGACGAGAAGGAGAGGACAGAGTTCTACCACTTTATGCTTACTGTGTGGCTGAAGGAAAAGCTGGCAAAGAATGAATTTATCCCAGGTCCAAAGGTACAGGTGGTTGAAGGAGGTTTGGAGGCAGCACAGAAAGGACTGGACGAGTTGAAAAATGGCGTTAGGTACGTAGATGGCTCTCTTTCTTTCCACTCGTGCTCCAGCATTGTTGCTCTATGACATTACTGACTATCTGATTGTGGTAGTGGAACAAAGCTCGTTCTTGAAGTTTAGGGGATGAAAGTAGATTGTTGTCGGATACCTGGACTCAAAATGGCGCTGCATTGGAGCCCAACGATTTTATAGCATTCCAATGAAATTAAGGTCAGATGTTCCTGCCAACGTACGGTGCTAAATCCACCGCATCCATAATAGTTGACTGCGTTATTGCAGTTGGATGTTTAAAATTGCTCGAGCAACTTAGTAAGGACGGTATCATCTAGATAGCCGCGAATATCTGGAAATGACAAATTCAAGGGCCACGAGGGATTTTGAGCATTTAAAAATGCCTTTTGTCGCTACCTCTTCCAAATTCTCTCGCTCGCCTTGCTGGTTTGTACTACCTTTCAAGTGAATGCGCGTAGAAGATCGGGCCTCATGCGTGAGGTTAGTCGTAGCGGAACGTTTGTTTGATGAATAGATTTTCAGAACTGAACCATGGGATATGACATCCAATCACCCATAACACCTTCCATTGAATCTGAAAAGTTGTCTGTCAGGGTGAAGTTGTAAATATCATTTGGTGCATAGGTCCCTTCAAGATTTGGCATATTGCCCAGCCCCGATAATTCCCAACCAGACAATGCAGTCCCAGATTCGCGAGAAAAGTCATCCTGTAGGCCAGTGACGTCGTTTTCCACAATGCTATTGGTTTGTCTGGGAGTATGCCTTTCGAACCAAGATTGGACATTCCTAATGCGTTTCTTATATTTGAAAAACACGTCCTTCTCCGAGGAAGCTTGTCTTAGTGAACTAGACCGCTCAATACATTGCTTGAATACGTTTGACATATCCAGAGCGCGCCGCAGACTTTGTGCATCGGCGTAGACGGGGTCTTCCTGTACAGCTAGGGAGAGCCTCGAGCTTACAAGGAGAGCGAATCCAAGATGGATCCATTCCGTATTATTGAAAGCCAACTCTGTCTGTGGAGGAAGCAAGATGTAGAAGTGTAAAAGTGTCTTCGCAGTTACGAGACCGGCGCACAACATCTTCAAGTGTAAACGTGACGATGGAGATGACGGTTGTCTGTGGCCGATCAAGGCAATTTGATACAGGTAGAGTTCAATGGTGTGAAATTGCATCATGAGCAAATCTACATATAAGTTAGCGCTATTTCTTGTGTGGGAATATTGCCACGGACTACTCTCGCTCATCTGGAACGGTAAGCGCTCTTTGAAGATATCAAGCTCTGACTTCAACGTCATTACAGAAAGCTCGATCGTGACACTGGGATCGCTTAAATCGTCTCCATGTTGAGCAAAAAATGCATCTATCTTCTGGGCTATATGCTGTAGCTGTACAATGTAAAGCATGTATTTGTCTGTCGGTTGTAATTGCCTTGTTTCAAGGTCCTTGCAGCAGTTTTCTAGGTATGTGGAGTGCTGAAAAATGGTCATTTTCTGCAGAAAAATCGAAGTGCTGTGCCTTATGAGCATAAAAGATTAGGGATGTAATTTACTGGATGATCACTCACGATGCTGAAAGATAGTAGCATCCAGCAATGGCCCTCTGTTCATCTTGGCCCCATGATGCTCTACTTAATGTACCATTGTTGTTCATATCTTCTGCTAGTTGTTCAGGTCCGAACTTCATTGTAATCTTCCGTGACTTTGCTCTGGGTGGCTGGTCGAGCCGCAAATCAACCACAATGCTCACCCCAAGATGAAGAATTTGAGAATATTGGCGTGGCTGTGAATGCATGTGCCTGTGTGTATTTCATTAATTTTAATTTTAATTTTTATTATGCTGAAGGTCCAGCTTGACATACCACGCAAGATGGACTAAAAGGCCTTGTAACAAGTCAAACGAAACCTCTCCTTTCAGAATCATTCGCGAACATATCTCCTTTCTCACCTCTTTGAAGATTTCTCCTTGCAGTAGGATATTATTGAATGACGATGCAGCAAGAATGGCAAGAAATAAAAAGGGTTTCCAATATCGAAGTTCCTCTGCTGTTGTATGTGCGGCAAGGATCACGAATGGGAAGTGAGGGGTGAGGGTCCTTTTGTATATGTTCAGCAGAGACTCCGCTTGTTCTAAGTTAAGGAGCCCAGAATCAATGACATCCCTCCTTGGTCCATAATGCAGCTCAGGCGGAGGTTCAGCAACTTGCATACTGTCCTTTGGAAGGGTGGTTTCCACAATGCGGAGAGCTTGGGTCCCCGGGTCACTGGAGGAGCTAGAAGACGATAGCGAGGGCCGACCAGCTGCTTGGGGTGGAGAGATTGAGTCTGTATTTGTAGACTGATGAGCTTCCAATAGCTGGTTAAATTTTGCTTCTAGTGCCTCAATTCGCCTTAGGGTGTCAGAAAAGAGATGCATATTCAAGCGCATGGTCATAACTCACAAGTCTTTTCTCGTCCCATTGTTTCTCCTCTTTGCAGGTCGGAAGACGCATTCTTTGTGTAACCTGCTGCACCTTGTACCTGGTAATTAGTTTCACTACGTACTAACAGCTGGTCGTGCTCCATCTACCTCTCACATATATGAGCGTCATCTCGTCGCATGCACTAACGAGGAATTTAGTAATCCCTTCAAATAATAAATTTCCAGAGGAAACTTATACCTTAATCTTGGCTGTTGCGCAGTTTGTACACGTACGGGATATTGGTGGTTGCGGTACTTGTGATACAGTTGCCGATGTATGGACAGAGGGTCCAACACCAGCAGATTGATGATCAGACATGGTTCAATGCGGTTACCTCTGGGATTACTACTCCTAATTATTATCTATTATCTCAGCACAAGTCAATTAAGGAGATTATTGGTCATGTCCTACATACTCCTGGTGCTCGTCTGGGTACTCTCTACTGGCGGAGTGAACGTCGAGTGTCGCACATGCGGAAAGAGCCTTTTCGCTATTGATGGTACTAAATAGGCTCGCAGTGCCCTACGCTGACTGTTGTTGAGAAGGAAGAGCGTAGACAGAGGGAAGCATGTCGTTGTTCATCCCGTACGCAAATTGGAAGTGTAGTCGGTGCGTCTTGGCATTTGTCGGTGTCAGCATGTCAGCACTCGCCGTTGACCACGACGACATGATAAATATAAGAAGAGATAAGTAAGTAAGAAAGAAAGAAAGAAAGAAAGAGAGAGAGAGAAGATATTATACGATGCAATACGAGGTCTACAGTGCCTTCTTGGGTACATACCTTTCATCCATCTCCTTGCCTTTCTTCGTTGATCTGCTGCGACTATACCTAGGTATATATTGGTATATTGGTATATTGATAGGTATATTGATAAGGTTACATGAAAATAATGTTCTCGTTGAAACCCGTGACGTGACCGTGATCGTCACCCGACAGGGCTCTTAATCTTTCACCATAGCTGTAAAGTATTAATCATATTAATACCTCGGCACCTGGGCAATTATTATTGCTACTGTATTGTTGCAGTAATTACTTTCGCCTTCTGGTACTACCGTAAAAGCATGTCCGACTCGTCGCAGGCCTAGGTCTTTCAAGATCTTTCCTCAACGGCCTGCTCAGGAGCTGTGGCTGAATCTGTTGCACCGCTGGGCCAATCCGTGATGACATGCTCATCGAGAAAACAAGGAAAGTTGGCGCGTCGTGCTAGTGCAGTGGTCGCACCGTGTCGCGTTGCTCTGCAGTCCTACTATAGCTTCTTGAGCTACTTCCAGCCTAGCTGCTCTTGCTGTAGCAGTTTCCCATAGCAGCGTCCTGGCCCCGCATGCCGATTTTGAACTTTGCCATGCCGGCTGCATCGCTGTGGTAAGTGGAGTGTATGCTCCGCCAGAAGCTGCGAGACTGCCCAGCAAAGAGAGAGAGAGAGAGAGAGTACTTACCTACTCAGTCCCGTTTGCCACGTAAATTGGAGGAGCTCTCTGCATGCCTTACCTTGCCCTGCCTTACCCTGCCCTACCCTACTCACCAAGTTGGTTTTGTTTTTTCCTTATAGGTAGTAGCTGCCATTCATTCATTCATTCATTCATTCATTGCTAGGAGGAATCCTTTTTATTCAAGCACCTTACATTTTGGCCTTTCCATTCCTTCTTTCCCACTTTAATATACCCAAATCCTTAGGTGCTTACTGCACGTCGAACGAAAGGCACACCATACCTGGGCTTCGAAGCCGGATCTCGTAGAGATGGCCTTGACCCCGACCACGGCCTTGCTTTACTCGTATCTTGATCTCACGGCTTTCGAATCCCCGAAGACTTCACCACAGGACGAACGGAGCAATGTGATACAAGATGAACAGGATCCTTTCGCCCATGCATTCCAAAAGCACACCACCCGTAGCACACTCAAGGACGACTCGATAGACCAAACAGCAACGCTGCCGCTCAAGGGACTATATGCAACACCACCCCTAAGTATCGAAGAGACTACGAATTCCCCGGTTCTCCACACCACCGATGCATCTGCTCAGCAATCGGTACTCTTGTCTCAAATGCCAAGCTACCTGGAGCATGTTCTTTCCAACCAGTCTCCTGACGACTTCTTCTCATATGCACAGAAATGCCACAACATAGGGACTTTTCAACCAAGTCTGGTACATCTCAGTACAGAAGGGAACGATACGCCACAAAATTTGGCGCTGGAGGGAGGCTGTAGTGATCTATTCATTAAGTGTAGCGGGCCACTTGAAGGGTAGCGCTCCATTTCAAGGTTTCATTTTGCTTGCGCTCACTCCAAGCCTCTAGAAAACCACTCACGACCGAGCCGAAGGCAATGCCTGTCTCAGATTCTGTAGTTCAGACAAAGAAGACTCGCAAGAGTCGCAAGAACCACACCAAGGAAGAAGAAGCGGCCAGACACGCAGCATTCCTCGAGCGAAATCGTAAAGCGGCCGGGAAATGTCGAATGAAGAAAAAGGACTGGGTGCAGCAATTAACCGCAGATGTAGATACAGCCAGGCTGAGGAATCAGGATCTGAAGGCAGAACGATGGGAGTTAATGAACGAGGTAGCGCGACTGCGAGAACTGATGCAGAAGCAGAAAGAAATGAGTGATGAAGAGTTGGTTATGGCTATAGAAGGGACAGGACAATATAATGGTGCCGGATTTGCGCCTGCAGTGGCTATTGCGGTGAATACGCTGCTTAAGCATCCTGTTGCAGGACGAAAGAGCGAAAAGGGCGCCATGGATGAGATGGACCACGAGATGACGACATACCCGAACCCTCTAGAAACAAGCCCCAGAGAGTGTGTTCCATCACTAATATCGACTTCATCAAAGGAGACATCTGAAGAATCGGAAGTACAGACACTTGACGGGAATCAAGCACATGATGGGGACGGAGGGAGCGACATATACGCGACCCAGGCCATGGAAGAATAACAAGGAAAACATCATATATTTTGCTGCCATTCATCCTCACCACTTGCCGTTTCTTCTGATCTTTTTTTTTTCATTTTAACCTTTCTCCATGATACCCACGAAATTAAGGGCGAAGGCCTTTGTAATGTATATATACAAAAATTACCCAATACCACCCGTGCCAGTTAGCTACTGACTTGTTGAGAAATAAAATACAAATATACATAGACCGCTTCTTGGTCCTACTACGAGGAGAAAACTAGGTGGAAAATAGCTACGCAGCAAAAGTGAATGGAAGTAAACATGGCAGTCACCCCTCTCAACCCCCTTCCTCCAACACACATTTTAGACGTACATTTATTATTTATGTAACAGGACAGGCTTCCTATGTCCAGCCGTTCATGCTACAGTCGATGGTTGTTAGTTGACATGGTAGACCGATAACCTTTCTTGAGGTTACTACTAACTTAGTGTTGAGTTATAAAGGCAATCATCAATTCTAGATCAATGTCCCAATTTTGTCAAGGTACTCTAATAAGTTCTAGACATTTAGAACGTTAACAGTCTCTAAAACTAACAATCTGAAAGATTCTACACCGTGTAGCTTATTGGTATTTAGTAGAGTAGCTAGATAACCACCTTATATTTTTACTAGCACTTACCTCTCCCCGAGTTCTATATACCACGGTAGATTAGTCTAGAAAGTTGTATTTCTATATTTAGCTGCTTCCTATATATGTAGGAATATATATAAATAAAAGAGCCCTACTAAATTACAAAGTCGGGTATTAAACACCTTTTTGTACCTAATTATACTAAGAACCGTATATACAATCTTATAAGACTTATAATCCTAGAAAAGAAGTAATTATTACTACTTTATTTTACTATCCTACTTTAACCACTAGTAACTTTTTAAGTAGAACAGATATAATAAAACTTCTTTAGGTAAACTATTTTCTATATGAATCACTCTTTAATTAAAATATAGATTTAAAATAGTGTTGAATAGGAAGCAATATGGACAGCAATATGTGGTGGCAATAGTAGTGGATTATTTATACTATTTTTGTTTATTTTATTTTATTTTCTTACTATAATATATATCTAGTATAATTTATTAAATAAAGTATTAAATACCTTTAAACTTAGATATAATAAACCTTAAGTAAACATATATAGAATATATATCTTAGGATATAGTATTAACGATCTATAATAGTTTAGAACTATAGTATTATTTTATATTTTCTAGATCTTTACTTATTTTTACTACTAAAAACGCTCTCTATTAAATAAATAGGTAATAACTTTCTACTATATAGATAATTATCCTTAATTTTTTTAATATATTATAGACAAATACGTAAAGTATACAGTAATATACTTAAATCTTAGGATAGAATAATTTTTTGTTATAAAGTTATCTCTGTATAAAGCAAAAAGTGCTATTTTCACATATATTTAAGTGACGATCACTTCCTTTGCCCCACTGTACATACACGACTTCATCCACTAGATGCCACATTCCCCCAAACCCCACTGATTTCAACGGCCAGGTTGATAATAGTGCCAGCAGTCCATAGACCAATCAACCCATATCCAATCCTGCGACTCATCACCCACTTGTTCATTGGTACGACGATCAGAAGTCCGACCAAGGTGATCAGGAGAGTTATTGCTGATACCAACAAAGTCCCGCTCACTTCGATCTGATAGGGCTTATACTTGTACTTCTTCCCAGGATGTCTTGCGTGGCGGTGATCGGCTTCTGTAATAGTCATGTAGAGTCCACTGATGCCGATACCAAGCAAGATATTCAACATAGGCCCACCAAAACAGGCCGACAATGCCATGACAGGGTAACCCAAACGTGCAACAGTAACATCTGCAACGAGATCTCCTAAAGAGTTGCCAACAGCAAAAATAGTAAGACCAAGTATTGCATCCGAGATCCCAAGTATAACGCCAAATGCCTTCAGAACACCCACAACCTCGTTGGCGACGGTCGAAATCCAAGCAATGCTGACTACAAAGCCAACAAAGCAGAGTAGAAACCGATATTTTGGAGGCTTCTCTGGCGTCGTCGTTAGGAGCAATATCCCAAAAGCAATAAGTGATCCTAAGAGCGAATATAAAACGAAGCGAACTAGGTACTTCGTAGAATCTGGACCCTCGGCGCTGTTGGCCCAGACAATAACGACAACAAATAGTGGGCCTGTGAATATCTGCATTGCTACAAGCCAGCGATTCCAATCTCTTGTAGGTTCTGGAAGAGAGTCCTCCTCGACGGCCATTACTGAGTTTGCTTTTGACTGTATTGGTGGAGCGTGTTGATGATGATGATGAAGATTCTCAGTAGACACTGCAACCTCCGCAGAGCCATTATTGCTACTGGAGTTTCTAAGCTGCGGTGACGATAATCCTGCGTGTCTATGCTCGGAAATCGAAGCACTGCGTCTGTACTGTATCCACTCAGGTTCCATAGTGGCTAGAAGTGAAGGACTATCAGGCGGCAATAGAGGTGCTGTACTTCTTCTTCGAGCTCTTGCTGAAGATTCCCTTCTGTCCTCAATCAAGTCGTGCTCTTCAAGCTCATCATCCTTCGACTCTGCTTCGACAACTGGTAAGGTGATCGCGAGGAGAAATATGCTGGGTGCAGATATAACACTAATGAATTTATCCCAAATGCTCTTTTCCTGGAAAGTACACAGCGTGGGAAATAGACTCGACTTGATGATGTACGGGCTAGGTAAGATGCGGTAAGGCCACCATCTTATGGGCTTCTCCTGATCCTGTTCAATACTTGTATAGATTGACTCGGAAGTCAATGTCGCATCTGGCAGTAGGAGACTTGGTACTTGAGAACTACGGGGAGAACTTTGTGCAGACAGCGGAAGAGGGGAGTCAAAATAAGGTGGGAATTGAGAAATGGGCGAGATGGTACGATTTGTCGAGCTTTCCCTGGATGAGTTTGGAATTTGAAGTGTAGGACGAGATCGAGGGTTTGCCTTTGGCGACTCCTTGGGGGATTCAGAGACTCGCTCCCGGGTTGTCAAGTAGTCTACACGAAGGTGTTGAGCTCCTGGGAAAGTTTCTTGAGGCGGTGCGAGTGAATTCCTATTTTGGCTCTGCTGCCGTGAGTGAGTTCGACCAGGGCTCGAGTCTCTCGAAGAAACAAAGGAAGGTGCTGGGGAAACTGATACCGTTGGTGATACAGCAGTATCCGCCATGGAAGCCATTCCCGGATCAGTGGTTACGGCATCATGGTAGGGTGGAAACGTCGGGGTCGCACCGACGACACCAATATCCGGCACTTTTGCTACAGTAAAGGCGGCTGGGTCTGGATATCTGGCACCTAGAGCATCATTCATTGATACAGCTCTTGCCCTCACAGGAGTTTTCGGTCTTGCATTGTCATCAAGGCCATCCGCCGGAGTGACAATCACACTCGATGCATAATCCGACGGTGCCGCTGGTTCAGACAGTGGGCCATCGCCATGGTTCTGGTTTAATAACGCTGTAGCATCATCTGAGTATCGACGCAAATGTATCGGATGAGCGTGTGAGTTTCGTGATTTCTGCAGGGTCGATAAGACCGATCTAAACTCCAAAACACCAAGAAGGCTGGGCCTGATCGGAGTGATTGTGTTCCTGCGAATACCCCTTGGACGTGTGACTCTCATACTACTGGCCATTTCTACGGCAAGATGCCTGCCCTCATCCCCGTCTTCGTCGCTGTCATTCCCAAGTTGGGAGCCAAACGTAGGGCTTGGACCACGCTCCAGAGCCTCAAAGTCCTCCTCATCTCTGTATCTACGTTCTCCTGCAGGGGCATCTTCGTCGTCTTCATCTTCCTCTGCTACTTCCAATTCCTCATTTCCCGGAGCCACATAATGGCCACGTGCTGCAGCATCTCTCTCACGACGTTGCCGCCTTTGGCCCAGATACCAGTGCCATACTACGACTGTGATTACGTAGAATACGTAGAATCCAATCATAACACAGCACTCCCATAGGTGTAAAGAACCATCAGCAAGGAACATCATGCTGAAGCTGGCGGCGACAATGAAAAAACCAACATCCCTCACGAATGTCTTTTTTCCGACTTTAAACTCCCGCACCAATGCCATTGATCCCGCAACGACAGCTGTAATAAACCCAGCAGCTCCAATTAATTCACCTACTGCCAAGCTCCCACTGTGCGAACTCATAGCTGCGAAGGTCGAGAACACATCAGGGCTCCCATTTCCAAAGGCCAAAAACGTGACACCAGCCATGCTCTCGCTCATGCCCAGTATGTGTGCAATGGTCGATAAATTGATGCAGAAAAAATCACTTGCTGCTATTCCAATTGTTGAAAACAAAAGGCCAAGCCAAAGTGCAAGTATGATGAAGGCGACGGGTTGTGCTTTCTCTAAATCGCAGTAATAGAGCGAGAGGTAGGAGAATAGGCCGGCTTCCTCATCAGGACAATTGTCTCTAATGAAGGCGCATTTGTCTTCGGCATGGTGGACGAGACGACACTGGACGAGAATTAGTATCGTTGAGGCAAGTCAAAATAGCAGCCCACCTCTTCGTCTCTCTTTACCAGCCGTGTGGCGTCAAGCTGCGCCAACGCTCTGCGCTGTGCGATACCAAAGCTGCTTCCATGGCGGTACCTTGCGCTCTGCTCTGCGACCAAACTGAGAATGGCAAATGCGGAAATCAATAGTACTGTAAGATAGAAAGCCCGGAAGCTGTATTTGGGCCGTCTTGCGCGGATCGCCTTCGAGGTTGTCCGCTGCATTTCGAAAGCATGATCTTTTGACGCTCACTCAGGCTTGTATGGATATCGTCATGTAGTCGAAAAGACCCGTGGGGTTTAATGATGTTGTACTGGACTGTACAACTTGGGTTGTACATACGGTATGACAATGCCAATCTGGTTTGGAATTAAGACGGGGTGATCGGGAGACTTGGTTCCTGCCAGCCAAGCATTTCAACAGCGTTGCTCTCTTTGCGGTGCTTCGTCATAGAGCACTCGTTATCGATATCGGACGTCGTTCCTAGCTTAGGTAACCTGATAGCTATTTCATACATGCTCTTCTCCACTACTATTTCCCGGCTAATTTGGAGGCTATTACGATCCTTTCAGAGTGAATCATGCAAGTCTTCATTTCAATCAAGCAGACCAAGAAATGCGAAAGGTGAGGAACTGTTGCAGGGAACAACAAAGCCTCCGGACCAGTTAAATTCTTGCAGTAGTTATCGAGTCTTAACCTCAACATTGATTGTCCTTCCTCCTCCTACTACCAAAGCCAGTTGACTAACTCCAGAATCAAATAAGTCTAGGTAAGGTACGTAGTATTATCTTGTAGGTATCTAGGAAGATATGTACTTGGAGCTATCCTCGGAAGTACATACGCCGACTAAAATGCTACTTGGAAGAAGCATGTTTCTCTAAGGACGGAAGAGATGATAAGTGGGTTTGTTCAGCACACGAAAGGCTAAAGATGTAAGTGATCCTAAACACTGAGCCGACACTTTTGAAGGTTAGATACCTCTTGTAGTCTTACTTCTTATAGGATAATGTACCTACGTCTTATAGCGGTACTTAAAGTATGTCACGTCAGAGAGAGTATTTTTATATTGCAGAAGCGGATTGTTACCGAGTTAATAGGTATTTGAAACCAAGCAAACCACAGCATGACCTTATATAGATGCAGAATCAAAGTGGCTCACTTCGCCTCCTTCTCTCGCTAAAGTAACTTCCGTGAGAGAGCCATTGTCGCGACACTTCCCCCCATTGAGCTCTAAAAGTTGTAACCTGCGTCGTGGCGGTGGTAATTGATCCCAAGCTAAGAAGTGACTTCGCATAACTTGTAAAACCTCAACTCCAATATCGTCCAAATGCTGGACACTTTTCGGTGTCATTATGTAATCTACATCCAGGATAATGTGCAGGTAGGATGTCTGAAGCATTAGGCATGCTAGGCATGCTAATCGTGCTCACTACATGATATAGTGAGCATATATATTTCGCAGCCGTTGTTTCTCTCTGATCAGCTGGGTATATATTGTCGCCAATCACTGACTGTGGCCAAATAATTGCGGCTCCTTCAACCTTTGCTCCGCCTGCAGAGAGCTGCCACGACACTTATGTCGTCTAGCTTTCCTGTGATACGTCAGATCTAGGCCACCAGCCTGCATCGCCAGAAAGCTTACCTCCTTCCATTGCAAGCCCTTCTTCGATCGCATGTTCCATGAATGGGCTCTCTGCAAATGGATCCTGTGCAATTGTCCTCGCAGCTTTCATGAGTTCTTCCGCCACGAACTGCATACCACCACCAGCACCGCCGTGTCTCTTCCCACTACCTACACCACCATCTCCATTTTCCCATTTTTGTATGCTGCTTGTGACATTCTCGATGATCTCATGTTCCCAAAGATTGTCAATAACCCCATCCGACATAGCGAGCACGACATCATTTTCTTGTATCTCGACCTTATCCACAACTGCATTGGCACTGGGAGTATCCGGACTGTTGGTACCTAACTGACGAGGACAATCGAACCAGTGCCATTGTTCGGTAGTTTTATAGATAAGTTCCTGGTGGCGGGGTCTGAGAACGAGGATCTGCGAGTCCCCCAAATTTGTAACATATAATATGGGCGTTGGTGGTAAGTTCGCATCAGCACTCTTCCGTTGGAAATGTAACTGTGCCCCGGATGCGGTGGTGGTGCCTTGCCATTTATTCGGTTCAGAGGTCGCCTCTAAGGTCTGCTCATATGCTTTCTGGAGATATTCGACGGGGTTTGGTTCGTATTGCTCACCCGGAGGTCTCGACTTGTACGCATCACGCTCCGTTTCCAACGCCCAGAAATGCAATACCAGCCTTGCCCAGAGACTGGATATATTTTCAGTACGAATTGTAGAATGTAGAAGATCATACAAACCCTGCATGACCGCCAGGCCTTGTTGACCATGCGCCGACACCATCATTTGCCCCAACAAACATATCGCTGGCATATACTGCATCGTCGCCATTGGTGTATCCACGAATCAGTTCTCCATTGACGAAGGCCCTTCTATCACGACTTCGATTGTGGGTGCTTAGCGGGTCCGAAAAGGAACCAGATGGGGGAGATAAAAAGGGCGGAGGAAACGGTCTTGGGGCTCGCTTTGCAAACAGCGCAAGACCCGTCTCGAAGTGGAAGGGCGATGAGTTCGTGTGCATAGGCGGCGCTCTCTCAGCATCCGGAAATGTTGAGAAGGCCAGTTCAGAATGACATCGTTGCTTGGTTTGGACGAGGAACCGGCGGTGCTCGGAATATCTGGCACACGCAACTGGTGATCGCAAAAGCGACCTCCTCATGCCAGCGTCGTAGAGTCAATTGAGGGGGAAAACCTATGTGAGGGGTGATGTAGATATTCTGATAGAGGAATCCTGGATGCTCAACAAGAACAAGGCGCGATAAGCGATATCGCAGAGGAGTGGATATAGATATCACGTTACAGGGTGCACATAGCGGGGATATACTCCGTAGTAGGTAAGGACCGCCAACTCGCAGGAAAAGGAGGAGGTCGGTGTGGTGGACACCGTCTCTCACTACTCCACATGTACTTCGTAATTCGTACCTACAGGACTACCTACCTACCTAGTACCTACCTAGTACCTACCTACCAACTTCACTGCAAGGCTCTGGTAATCTCGCATCATCGTTTCATTGGAAGGCGGGCACGCTCAACCAAGAGGCCAAGAGGCCTACACAACCTGAGTCTACCTGAGTCTACCTGAGTCTGCCTCCTCTCAGGTCGCCAACCTCCTGCTTATGGTGTCCAATGATATTTATCCGCAAAGTATCCTTATGCAGTAAGCGGGCTTGTGCATCTGCAGTTTTAGGATCGACATGTGTTTTAGGAATCGATCAGACGCGAAAACTCTTGAATAATACAGTTGATGTTGCAAGCTATCTTGGTTATGACGCAGGCATACGAGTACAACAGCCACCATCGTGCTCGTGTGGGAGTATTGGGTGAGAGAGGAAACGGGAAGTTAAAAGAATACGAGCGCATGTTCTTGTTCTAAATAATAAATAAAAATATAATTGTTAAGCGTCTAGAGCACCCATACTTTCCTAGCTCCCCCAACTATTGACTGCACTGCTGCCGCTATATAGTAATAATATAATTAATCCTCTCTCTCAGTGGCTGTTCAGTGTTACCAGTTGGACATCTCGCACATCGGCTTCGGAATCATCAACGGCGGATCCACGCTAGCCCGTCGTAACGTCACCGGGCTGCGTTGCGCTTGCCTCTAAGGTACTAATTTCTCTATCCATTCCTCTCAGCACTTTAAGCACATACGCTACACAATACCTCCCATCTCCGCTGGCCTCTCTATTTCCCCTTGAATTCCTCACCTGCAATCGTCTATCCGCGCAGAGACCCTCCCAACTGTCCTCAAACGACTGTCTCTCTCTGACACAACCTGCAATTGTGTCGCGTCGCTCCCTCATAGCACCTCGCCAACGTCCTCCTCGTATGTCGACGTGAAGGACCTCTGTCCGGATCCATCGGACTTGCCCCGCAGCTCTCTGTATCTTCCACACTCATTACTTGTGACCTTTAAGACGTGGAAAATCGTTCAAGATGGGGCGCAATCGAGGTAGGTGTCTATGTTGGCTCTTTGAAGACGAAGGAAACCTGCTAACGAGTAATATGTATCTCAGTACTTTCGTTCATGTCCCAATTTTCGAATCGGGATTCGAAAAGCCCGGAACCAACAACTGCACCAACCTCAATTTCCACGCGGCAACGGGCAAGAACCTTGAAAAGCGAATCTACGCAGCCGAACTACAAATCGACATCAGATGAGCCGCCTACCACACCGACCGGCCAGTCATTTCCTCAAGGATTGGTGAATGACTCTCCACAGTCGCAGTACCAGGGAGGTAGAGCTCGTGCTCCCACTGCTCCGTCTGGGTCGAGGCCGGTGTCTATGATACAAACGTACCAGCCGCCCTTAATGGAGTTAAATCAGGATACATTGTGAGTGAACAAGGTCTAGTTCGTCCCGCTGAGTACTAAACCCTTTAGACCGGAGTTGCAGCCAATTTTCACCTTCTTGAACTCGCACGCAAACAAGTTATATCAGGAGGGCTATTTTTTGAAACTCGATGATCAGAGTGTTGCTGGGCGAGCCAATGCTGATCGAACGGTACGTGAATGTTACCAAGTGGCTTGCACTTCTTTGCTTCCTTGCGAGGATAAATATTGACTGTTTATAGTGGACTGAGTGTTTTGCTCAATTGGTGGGGACTATCTTGTCTCTATGGGACGCTCAAGAATTAGACGCAGCTGGACAAGATGGGGAGGTTCTCCCGAAATTTATCAATCTTACAGATGCCTCCATAAAAATGGTGAGGTTGTCAACCTAATTTCTTATAGGCTTTAGCACTGACAATACAGATCGAATCACTTCCAACGAGGAACAATGGTGAAGCACCACTGCAAAATGTACTCAGCATTTCCACGGCTGGAAAGAATAGGTACCTCCTACATTTCAACTCCCATCACTCTCTAATACAGTGGACTGCTGGCATTCGCCTTGCCATGTTCGAGCACGCAACATTACAAGAAGCTTACACAGGCGCTCTCATCGCTGGAAAGGGAAAGTTACTGAACAACATTAATATAATCATGGAGCGATCGAGGATCAAGCATGAAGACTGGGCCAGGGTCAGATTTGGAGCAGGCACGCCTTGGAGGCGTTGTTGGTGCGTCATCTCACCTCCAGATGAAAAGGAGGTACAAAAACTAGAAAGAGCGATGAAGAAGAAATCGGCATATGATCGTTCAAAACCGCCTATTCTCAAAGGGAACATTAAGTTCTACGACACAAAGAAAACCAAGAAGACCCTGCCTATTGCTACAATATCCGATGCATACTCTGCATTCGCCATTTATCCGCAGTCGAAACCGCTCATCGACGCCTCCACGTTAGTCAAAGTTGAGGGTAGTATCACAATTCACTCAAATCCTGAGTCAACAACCGAAGGTTTCGTCTTTGTCATGCCAGAGGTACACCCAGCTGTCACAGGCTTTGAGATGATGCTTCGCTGGCTGTTTCCAGTGTTTGACACGTTTGGTTTGTACGGCCGCCCTGGTCGTTTAGTTGCGGACACAATCGATCCACGAAGTCTGATGTTCGCAATGCCCAAACATCGACGATATGGTTATCTAGAGATTCTAGATGTCTCTGGGCTCATTCTCGAGCCAGGCAGCAGCGGCTGGAAAGAAATTGAGTGGAGGCGAAAGATGAAGGAACTAACGGGACGGCGTATGACTGCAATTGAGAGCGGAAGTCGATCGAATAGTAAATATGGCAGCAGAAGAAGTGCACGCAATAGCTTCGGGCCATCTCGGAGCCGTGTAGCATTTGACGATGCTGCTTCAGTAAAATCATCGCCGTCAATGACCTGGAACCAGACACCAGATGCCCCGTTTGCTAGCGTTCCTCGCACCGACTCAGCCCCTCCTGGTGGCTCCATTTTTGACACTCCCCCAAGGCAACCGGGTAATATTCACTTACGATCCGTATCGGAGACACAAGGCCTCGATCGATATCAGAGCCAAAATCCTGCCAGCTATGATGGAATATATGAAGAAGGTGAACCTCCAGTACCACCACCTCATAGCACAGGCCTGCCCTCGACACGGGAGGATCCAGGATTGAGATATATGATGGCTACTACACCTGAGCGAGTCAGCTCGGAAGACGAACAAGCTGCTAGAACAACGCCGATTCGCGAGCTACAGGAACTGCAGGTCACCACGACCCCAGAACCCGTGGCTACACCACCACGTTTTGCTCATGGCCCCGGCGCATTGCCGATCTCCAAGCCCTACCATTCTCCCGAGCTCAGGAGGGCTAATAGTCGTATGTCGAATGCAACACTATCACAATTAGCAGGGGCAGGTGGGGTAGCTGCTGCAATGCAAGCCAGTGGAAGTCGTCCAGGCACAGCCAAATCTGGGGCTCCACAGTCGGGTGAGAGTGATCAGAGAGGGGTACTACGGTCTGACGCCAATACAAGAGAAAATAATGCTGACAAAATTGGTCTCAATGAAGGCGTGGTAGCAGGAAGTAAAAGATTTTCTTTCGACGGGCCGCCGTCTCCTCCTCCGAAGTCCGATATACAACCCGATAATTCTCAGCAACACCAATTTCCATTTACGTCTTCTAGTTCAGCTACGATTTCTCATGGACATCCTCCTCCACCAAGCATTTCCCTTAATGGACCTGCAATCACTTCATCTACATACAATTCGAGTACCTTAAATCCGCCCGCTCAGCAGTTATACAGAATGCAGGGTCATTCTGCAAGCCCGTCTTCAGATTCAACACGCAGTCAACCTTCACAACCTCCTCGTATTGACACTCGTCAAAGTATTCAACGAAAGCCTCTACCTCAACGAAATTCCCTGAATAACATTCCGGATACGGCAACTCCTGAAACATCCTCAAGCACTGGTAGCTTAGGTCAGCATGTCATTGATCAAGCCGCATTTGACCGTGTGGTTCAACGAAATGAAGGGCGAAGTTTGCCCTTGCCAGAAGGACAGTTCCGCAGACAAAACAGTAACGTCAGCAGTGTGTATGAAGAAAACACAGATACTGCATCCACAGCTTCGCCAGATTATGCCAGCACGAGACAATCTATAGATACTCGAGAGTCCATTGAGAAACCAAGGGCTGGTGTGATGCGCACTGTTGGTAATCCTGAGCTCTCGTCTTCAGCGGCAGGATATGGCGAAGATGCCAGCAGTTCTTCACTGCCCACTATTGATTTTGGGCCTACGATCAATTTAGCTACAGAGCGACCACTAAGACAGAGCCCAACCCTTGCTGGAAGGGCCAGCCCCAGTCCAAATCATCGTCCTGGATCTGCAGGTCGTGCGACGAGTCGAAATACGATAGCGCCAGAATATGGACATTACCGAATGGAGTCCAACGAGTCGAGAACTGTTCCATGGCAGCCAGGTATGAGCGCTGTCGGTTCAGGACATCAACAGGCCATTACTCCAGAACAGTTCGTTCAGCAACGCGCTACGATTAACCCGATGTATGCACATCAACGACAACAGTCATCTGGAAATCTGCCATGGTCGAATTCACCAATACCGCCTCTCCATCAGAAGCGCTCGAGCGAACTCATAGGGCTGCATTCTCGGAACAACTCAGCGGATCTTCTAGCACATCCACACTCGCGAGGTCCTTCAGCCACGCTTGGGCAGGCTGGTGGTACCGGCGACTTTTCCTCCCATCTCTCTGCTCGCGAGCAAGAACATGTAGCAAGAGCTACAGGCCAGCCCTTGATTAATATGGCCACTAACAATAAAAAAGGTCAACCAACTAGTGGGCTCGTAGGAGCTATCGATGCCAGAGAGAAAGAGAAGCAGCAAATAAAGCAGGGTCTCACCAGCCAAACAGTTCAGAACGCAATTACTCAACGTCAGCATCAGCAGCAGACATTTGATTATCCTCCTGCTGGCCATCGCATGTCCCAGCTGTATTATCCTCAACCCCAGTATGAACAGCATGCTCCTCCACAATTTCCCGGTCAGTCACAACGACGGCAATCGTGGGTTTCGCCTCAGGCGAGCGTTTTTGGTCAAGGTGGGGGGTGGTCTAATCCAACATATCAAACGACACAGGAACAACAGGCTGAACAGCCGCAGCATGGTCTAGGGAGAGGCAATCAAGGGTATCACGGCCATGGCTATTAGTTTGCATCGGATGGCGTTTAGGGGCATTTTGGGGTTTGACATCAGAGCATATAAACTTCATCACATGGGAGGGAACTTTATAGCAAGAATGTTCATTGCTGGAGTTTTTGACTGTATTACACGAGCCATTGCCGGCGTCCTTTTGTTTCATTGCGTTTTTTGTCTTCGCTTTTTGCACCTTTGTAGATTGCATTCACGTTAAGCATAGGCTCAAGGTAGCAAGTACAGTGCCTCGCTTTCTAGCATATTAACATGTCTTCTACGTTTGCATTGTGAATTTTACTGTACTGCGTAAGGATGACGTGTCATACTAGGGCATTACTTCCATAGATTTTAGGCATAAATTTAGCTAAACAATAAAAATTCCTGGACAGGTCTCATTCTGGATTGAACGGTGCTACATTGTGGTATCTGGCGTGGCAGCTAGAATTCAGAGGTTTTACAAACCATAGGGTGTATTTAAACAGAGCGAACAAGGTTTAGAATAATAAGGAACTATATATACAATCCCCCACCATGCCCCCCTAAGCTAGGGTATTCCTTATTAGAGGTATAGGTCTTACTTAAGTTTATTATTATTTTATTGACCTTATATTATACACCTATATAAACTACTTGTATACCTTATAATTATAGGTAGGTATATACCTATAGCTATATAAGTTAGAAAATAATATAAGTAGAAAAAAAGAATATTATAGAGTATTATTTAAAAATATATAGTACTATATACCCTATATTTATAGGGGATATAACCTATAATTATAATAGATATAGCCTATAACTATAGGTATATATCTACCTATAGTTATAGGGCTTATAAGTATAAGCGTAGATTACAGGGTTAAAGAAATTATAATAGATTTAGGTAAGACCTATACCTCTAACAAGGAATACTCCGGCCAGGGGGGGGTTACTGTATGTCGTCCTCGGCTCGCTTGACTGGAATTCGCCATGAAGCAAGCTACTTCGGTCTGTATCTTGGAGTATTGCATGTTTATGTGCCTTGTTGGTGCAGGATTAAGCGATCACCCAATCCTTTGAACATCTCCTTGATGAGACTCAGCTCATTCTCTTGTATCATATCTTGACCAGACAGAAGATCGGCCATGTACACATGAAAAACATTTGTCAAGGTCTCAGCGGCCCATAACATGTGAGCTTTAAGTCATCACAAGCTGGGAAAACCACTAAAGTTTACGCATTCTTTCGAGCGGTAAAGATACTTTTAAGTTTATTAGATGGCTAGGCTGGATTGTCTGTAATAACCTACCTCTCAGGCTGAGTTTATTGGAAGTCTGTCATCATTGGTATTTGCATGTCACTTTATAAAATCGAGTTTATCATTTAAGTCTCGAGACCATTCTAGTATCTTCCTCGTCACACTGATCCATATGGGTATAAATTCTACTAGAGAACTGCCTGTTCTCCTCGGATATATCGGGGATAATATTTAGTTGGGTATGATATCTTCGTAAAAGTAAAGTGAGTTGTCTGAACCAAGTCAGTTATGGAAACCATGTTAGGTATTGAACTTAAAAGTGAGTAACTCAAATTTCAAATCGAACAAGCGATCACCAATTCTGTATTTTAGACTGTGGTCACGTAATAAAGTCAACGTTTTACAAGTTTCTACAGACATCTAAATCACAATTAGATATAGACTTCGGATTTATATAATTTATAAACACATGTTAGAGTACCAAGAGTGAGCTGTCTGTGTAACTTAGTTTACTGAGCTGAATATAGTATATCAGGTTATAGGCTATAAGTATAGGGTGAAATAGGGTAGGTAGGTAGGGTAGGTATAGCCTAAAGTACACTATAAATATAGGGTAGTAGGAGGAGCATCGAATAGAGTTTATAATAGGTAGGTAGGAAGTAATAATATATAGAACTAAAGACTTTAATTTAAAGTTATCTATCTACTAAGAAAGAGAGGCTATCTATATATAAAAGG